>JBBGZY010002212.1:0-345000 GCA_037952925.1 Lithobates clamitans
GCTGTGCATGTGTGGCTCAAATCACATTATTGCTGACAGGCAGGGGGGACATTCTTAACAGAAGACACCACTAGGGTCTCTTCTCTTCACTTCAGTGCTGGACACTTTTACCCCCTTCCTGCCCAGGCCAATTTTCAGCGCTGTCACACTGACCATTTTTATCCTTTTGGTCAAACTGCTTTCTTTTGGTGGTAGTAAATCACCACCTGTTTTTTGTTTACTTGGCATTAAAAAAAAAAACTGAATTTTGGGAAAATTTTTTTTTTTTTATTTTGTTATAAAATTTTGCAAATCTTCCTTCATAAATGTATGCCAAAGTGTATTCTGCCACATTTTTGTTGGGGGGGTGTGTATTTTTCTGTAGGAAAGTTAGAGCCCACACTCTATACTCTCGCCAGCCAGTTTATTAGGTACACCTTGCTAGTAGCAGGTTGTTTTCATCTTTTGTGGCATATAGATACAAGGCATTTTCCTCCAACTGCCGCTCGCTGGATATTTTCTTTCCCACCATTCTCTGTAAAGCCGAGATGGTTGTGCGTGAAAATCCCAGAAATACTCAGACCAGCCCGTCTGGCACCAACAACCATGCCACGTTCAAAGTCACTTAAATTCCCTTTCCAGTGACTATATTCTTGGCTCAAAAGTAATTCTTTCTCTAAGCTTTTTCCAAATTCCCCCTTTTTTTTTTTTTTTTTTTTTTTTGCTGCTGTGAGCTGACTATAGATGTGTAGTGTGCATAGAACAGTCTACATGGCTGCAACTAACATGAGGGAATGAGGTTTTTTTTTGGGATGTTGGGGTGGAGAGCAAAATTGTATGGCGGCCCTTAGAAAATGTTTGCCAGGGGTCAAATGCAGATTAAAGACGGCCCTGCCTGGATGTGTACATTTTTGCAGCTTCTAGTTGAACTCCCCAGCAACAGTTGCTTCAATTGGTTAATTTTAGTTTTTATGCTCTAATTTTGCATTCAACCAGAAAAAAAATGGTAATCAGTTTGGTCAAAATGCATCTGGTCCTAGTCTTGTACCTTTTCATATTGCTACATTTTTATATTTACAGGCTGGGTTGGAGAAGCTCCTCCGCTTGGGACAGAAATTTTTATTAACAATCTCCCTCAAGAAATCTATGAAGATAAAATAATTCCACTTTTTCAGACTGCTGGAACATTGTATGAGTTTCGTCTTATGATGACGTTTAGTGGACTTAATCGAGGGTTTGGATTTGCCCGATATACCACTGTGTACCATGCAGAGCTAGCGGTCTCCATGTTTCATGGTTATGAAATTCTACCTGGCTTCAAGATTGGAGTCTGCAAAAGCATTGAAAAATGTCATTTGGAGCTGGATGGCCTGCCATGTGCCTTGGACAAAGTCTTCCTTACCAGTGTCCTGAATGAAGTGACTGTTGACCTGGAGAAAGTGTCTCTCTTCGCTAGCCCTAACATGGAGATGAAAAATCTTGCAATCTTGAAATACAGTTCACACCGAGCTGCCACCATGGCAAAAAGAATCCTGTGTAAAGGTTTATACTTTATCTTTTTATTATAAAGGGGGGAGGGGGGTTGTTCAAAGTAGCTGCTCATGTTTTGATAGCCTCCTATGGTTTTAAATATTTATACGCTGATGACACACAAATCTCTCTACCCCTCGTCTCACATCAGTCTCCTCATGATCACTAATTTACTGACCGACCATTCTGGATGTCGCACCACTTCCTCAAACTCAACCTGTCGAAAACCGAGTTCATACTTCCTCCCCCACGTGCGCCTTCCCCTGACTTCTCTGACAACATCAATGGGACAACAATTAACTCATCCCCACATGCCACAGTGCTAGGTATAGTCTTGGACTCCTAACTCCTTTCGGCCCCACATCCAATCACTTGCCAAAGCTCGCTGCCGCAACATCCCCAAAATATGCCCCTTCCTAACCAATGACACAACAAGGCTCTTAAAGCTGGCAACACACTATACAATTTCTGTACAACTTTGCTTTAGACTTACCAAAACCATATGAGGTCAAACCTAAACATTTTCAAATTGTATGCAATCAGGCAGGCCCTTGTACCACATAGTTGAAGGTAAATCTTAAAGGGAGTTTCCACAAGAAAAAAAAAAAATTAAGTCAGCAGCTACAAATACTGCAGCTGCTGACTTTTAATAATCGGACACTTACCTGTCCCGGGGTCCAGCGATGCGGGGGATTGAAGCCCCGCTCGTCACCCCCTCCGTTCGGCGGCGCCGGCATTGCTACTGTGGGCGCTCGGCTGTGGCTTCACAGCCGGGCACCCACTGCACATGCACGAGCGGCGCTGTGATTAGCCGCACAATCATATGGGACCTGTCAGGTGTCCCATATGATTGACAAGAGGGAGGGAGCAGAGCTGAGCCCTTCCTGCGCCGAGGGGAAAGTGATGTCACCAGCCCAGGCCCTGAAGGAGGCAGACTACGAGGGACCACCTAGCAACGGGCATTTAGACGTGAGTAAAAACAAAAAAATTTTTTTGGCATATTTATGTATTTTTTTTTTTTTTTTTGGTGGATCACCACTTTAAGGAAATTGTACAACAAAAATTGTATGTTTATCCAGCTTAATTCACTCCCTTGTTATCTCTCGCCTCGACTACTGAAACTCCCTCATTGGCTTAACTTTACATGGGCTATCCCCTGTTCAGTCAATCATGAATGCTACTGCCAAACTCATCCACCTTACCCAACCATTCAGTGTCTTCTACCCCTCTCTGCCAATCCCTCCATTGGCTGCCACTCACCCAACAAATTAAATTAAAACTACTAACAACTTACAACAGCTCTGTCGCAGCTATATCAGTAACAATCTTAACCACTAGCCGCCCGCCCACTGTCATGACAGTGGGACGAGGCAGCTATTCTGGGCCGCAGTCATGACTTGATCGCCTTCCCGGGCCACTAGGGGGTGCGCGCCCACCACGTCACTGGGGACCCGATGCGGGTGGCCGCGATGTCCGCCGTGCACCTTCGATTGCCCAGTAACTGAGCAGGACCATGGATCTGTGTGTAAACACAGATCCACGCCCTGCCAGAGGAGACCGATCGGTCACCTCCCCGCAGTTAGAATCACTCCCAGGACACACATTTAACCCCTCGATCACCCCCTAGTATTAACCCCTTCCCTGCCAGTCACATTTATACAGTAATCAATGCTTTTTCATAGCACGGATCGCTGTATAAATGTGAATGGTCCCAAAAATGTGTCAAAAGTGCCCGATATGTCCGCCGCAATATCGCAGTCACAATAAAAATCGCAGATTGCTGCCATTACTAGTAAAAAAAAATTTTTTAAAAATGCTATAAAACTATCCCCTATTTTGTAGACATAACTTTTTTGCGCAAACTAATCAATAGATTATTGCGTTTTTTTTACCAAAAATATGCAGAATACAGATCAGCCTAAACTAAGGAAAAAAATTGTTTAAAAAAATTGGATATTTATTATAGTAAATTATTTTTTTTTTTCAAACTTGTCACTCTTCTTTTGTTTATAGCGCAAGAAATAAAAACAGCAGAGGTGATCAAATACCACCAAAAGAAAGCTCTATTTGTGGGGAAAAAAATGATAAAAATATAATTTGAATGACAAATGCGCGGTCATGCAACGCTGTACCCAAAGTGCGACAGAGCTGAAAAATGACTTGGGCAGGAAGGGGGTGAAAGTGCCCAGTATTAAGTTGGTTAATATACCAACCTAATCATTCTATCCTCCATTCATTCCAAGACCTCCCTTGTCACCACCTCCTCCCATGCTCGTCTCCAGGACTTCTCCCGAGCCAGCCCATCCGACTATCTCCTACTCCTTCCACTTTTAGGTGATCCCTGAAAACCTTTCTCTTCAGAGATTCCTATCCTGCCACCACCTGTACTTTTATTTTCTCCAACTCATCTCCCACAGTTCCTACCTTTTTTGTATCACTTGACCCTTTTTAGATTGTAAGTTTGAATGAGCAGGGCCCTCTGATTCCTCCTGTTAACTGTAGAAGCACCGAAATTTTGGCCACCGAAACATATCGGCTGAAAAAGGCCCTTTCGGCAAAAAGCTGAAAGAATTTTTGCCGATACTGGTGCCGAAAATGGGGCAGGGCTCCGCAGCGGGGAACACACAACTATCGAAATGAAAGCTGTGGTGTTCCCGGCATTGTAATCAAACAGGCATCATGTTCACAGTTTCTGACTCTCTGACCATCTCCTGGACCATGTCCCCAGTCTCTGACTCTCTGACCATCTCCTGGACCATGTCCCCAGTCTCTGACCATCTCCTGGACCATGTCCCCAGTCTCTGACCATCTCCTGGACCATGTCCCCAGTCTCTGACCATCTCCTGGACCATGTCCCCAGTCTCTGACCATCTCCTGGACCATGTCCCCAGTCTCTGACCATCTCCTGGACCATGTCCCCAGTCTCTGACCATCTCCTGGACCATGTCCCCAGTCTCTGACCATCTCCTGGACCATGTCCCCAGTCTCTGACCATCTCCTGGACCATGTCCCCAGTCTCTGACCATCTCCTGGACCATGTCCCCAGTCTCTGACCATCTCCTGGACCATGTCCCCAGTCTCTGACCATCTCCTGGACCATGTCCCCAGTCTCTGACCATCTCCTGGACCATGTCCCCAGTCTCTGACCATCTCCTGGACCATGTCCCCAGTCTCTGACCATCTCCTGGACCATGTCCCCAGTCTCTGACCATCTCCTGGACCATGTCCCCAGTCTCTGACCATCTCCTGGACCATGTCCCCAGTCTCTGACCATCTCCTGGACCATGTCCCCAGTCTCTGACCATCTCCTGTATAAAAATATTTTAAAAAACGGTCACTTTCGGTATCGGGGTATCGGTTTCGGCCCCAAAAACCCATTCGGTGCATCCCTGTACTGTCTGCCCTCATGTAAAGCACTGCACAAACTGTTGGGAACGATATAAATACAGTATAATTGTCCCCTGCGAGGCAACGGCATAATATGCTAGTACAGTATGCATCACATACTAGCACATTATGAAATGCTTACCTTAGAACGAAGCCCTCCAGTGTGCGCTGTTGCAGCTTGAATGACCAAACGGCGATGACGTTGCTCCCGTGCATGTGCGACAGCAGTGTTTGGAAGGAATGGCATGAATATGCCATTTCTTCATAGCGCATTTGCTGGTAAATTTACTGGCTTCCAAAAGTGAATATCTCCTAAACGGTTGATACCTTTAATTTTACCTACAGGTAAACTTTTTTTATTATAAGCCTACCTGTAAGTAAAAATTAGATATAGATACTTTTTTTTTTTTTTTTTTTTTTGCGTTTAGTAATTTGTTTTTAATTGCTGACAGTAATACAATATGCATGTAACCACTATACATTCCCTTTTTTAATTTTGCCAAAATTTCATCATGATCTGTTGACAGATAATGCTAGCCTTTTAAATGTCAGTTCACCGATTTTTCACTTTAATTTCTTCACAGGTTCCCATTTACTCTTTGGTTGCTGTATGCAGGTAAACTGGATGAAGAACTCAATAAAGAAAAAACTGTATTTCAGGACCCTTTTAAAGCCTCATTCAAGTGTTTCTCAAATGAGCTTGAATGTGGAGCCTGCACCCAATGGTGTGGAGTGCCTTCGCCTCATCTGTGACCAACTCTGCCAAGGTCAGCCAGTTTACCAAATCAAGTTCCTCAGTCTTGGCTCAGGTGGATGGTTGCGGTTTTGGTATCGGGTAGTCATACCAAACTATTGTGAGCCTTTTACAGGATATGCCTGGTTGATTGGTGACAAACTCATTCCAACCGACAAGTATGAGCAAGCAAAAGAAATTGTGGCATTAAGGATACTATCGAAACTAGGTGAGTGGTAGGCGTATGGATGTGAAAACCCAAAACACATTGGGAGGCTTGAATCAGGAAGGATAGGGTTTTTATTTAATAGCAGATTTAAATATATTTCATAGGTTTCAATCTTTCTGTCCTGCATTTTAAAGTGGTAAGTGTGTGTGTGTGTTTTTACAAACATTGCAGTCAGTTTCTTTAAGGACCGGTCATTTCCAACATGGCCTCAGTTGTAGTATTTCCTCCGCCATGGTGGAAGTGCTGCAGGGAACCAGGGGTGTGCTGCGCTCTCTCCAGGTGGGGAGGGTAAAGGCATACCTGTGTGGTTTTGGTGATTGTCAGGCCAGCCCAGCACCCCCCCTGACGGTTTGGGGTGCTCTGGTGTTTTCCTCCTCTTCATGTCCAGCGAGGACTAAGGCTGCTGGGGGTCCCTCTCTCTACTAGACCGGCAGCTAGCTGGGATGGAGGCTGCGGGCTGCACTAGCAGTGTTGGTGGCAGTCTCCCTATAGCTCAGGCCTCCATGCTTTCCGGATGCCGGATGGTGAGTGCGTCATTTCTGGCAGTGCGAATGGGTTCCAGACCCTGGATCGCAGGGGGAGGAGATGGCCTTCAGCTGGTGTCATTTCTGGTCCTCGCGGTGGCAAAATGACCGGGAAAATACAAATATAAAGCAGGCGGACGTCCGCTGTTGCCTCGCAGGGATGGATCCAGAGGAGCAGGTAGTGGTAGCAGGAGCCACAAACATCAGCAAGGCCAAGGTAAGCAGGGGCAGAGGTCTGTCATTATCTCTTATGGGTCATGTGTATATTCCCTTGCTTACTCCCCTGGGGGGGACGAGTGTTATGCCTGCATCACTCTCCTTGGCTTGCAGTGCTAGGGGTAGTTTTTGTCTTTTTTGTTTTGCATAGTGACTGGGGTTTGTTGTCACTATGTGGTATGGTGTGGATGTCAGCAGTGGCTAAAGGGTTAGCATGCCGGCTAACAGGTTTTGTTTTATTGGTACATTATGTAACGTCGTTTTTTTATACTTATATGGTGGTTTTGCTGTATTTTCAGACAAAGGTCAAGGAAAAGACAAAGCATTCCTCCTCTCCCCTAAAAGAAAATGCCCGTCATGTAAATATACTTGGATTCTTGGAAAGGTGTTCTGTAAGACCTGTATAACTGAGTTGGTCAAAGACCTGCCCAGTGACACCCGCTACCCAGCCTGAAGAGCTGATCAGCTCTTTCTGGAAAGAACTATCCATTCTTATCTGGACAAACGTCCGGTTGCACAGCCTAGCAGCAGAGGCAGTTCACCATCCTGTTCCCGTCCATATACTTCGGCACCCAGAGGTCAGTGATTCGGAGGACAAATTTGGAAGTGATTTCCCCAGGTTCAGAGGAAGAAGAAAAAGAAGCCTCTTCATGCTACAGGCTGTCTCTAGAAGAGGTGGACGGTCTATTAAAGACCATTCATACGACCTTTGAACATTAGAGGATGAAGCCCAATTATCTTAAGATGTTTCAGGGCATGGGGGAAGGTCCAGTACATAAATTCCTGTCGGAAACAGTGCAGGGAGTGGGACGACCCTGAAGTATGGAACAAAAACTAAACTTGATGCACCTGTTTCACAGGTTTCACAGAATACAGACCTGGCATTTTGAGGATATCGACATCCTAAAAGACATCATGGATAAGAGGGCAGATTCCCTGTTGAAGAGAGCCTGGGACTCAACCTTGGCCAACTTAAAGCCAGCTGTGGCTTAAACGGTGGCGGGGAACCTGGAGCACTGGCTTGAGCAGTTGCAAAGCCATGTTGAAGCGGGAACTTCCCACAAGGATCTGTTGGCCACTCTGCTAGTATTACAGTAAGTGGTAGGATACATGTCAGACGTCTCTGCAGAATCCATAAGGATGTCTGCAAGATCCTCGACCCTCATAAACTGAGCACTGTGGGTTACGACATGGTCAGGAGATGCTGCCTGAAAGGTGAAGCTATGTGGTCTTCCATTTGAGGGGTTCTAGTGTTTGGCCCGAATCTTGAAGCCGCGTTGGACAGGAAGGCTTTTTTTTTTCCCCCCACAGTGGAAGACCACAACAACCAGTCCGTTTTTTGTCCTCAAGGCAAAATCTGAGGGCTACAGACTGGAATTCTCAGTCACCACCAAGTTTTCACATAACTCGGGCTCCCCGAGATCAAGAAAAGTCCCTAGCAATGTTATCTCTCCTGCAAGAACTTGTTCAGCAGAAAGTGATCATCCCAGTTCCCCAGGAGAAGTAAGGACTAAGGTGCTATTCGCAGGTGTTCCTAGTCAAGAAGCCATTGGGAAAATTTCAGTAAATTCTGAACCTGAAGTTATTAAACGCATCCATTTGGTACAACAGGTTCCGAATAGATACTTTTCTCAGTGAAGAGTCATCTAAAGCCAGGCTGCTTCCTAGTGTCCAAAGACCTCTGGGATGCTTACTATCATGTTCCCATAGCACCATAATTGCAAAAATATCTGCGGTTAGCGATCAAGATGGAAGGGGTAGTCTCGCACCTACAGTTCAGAGCTCTTCCTTTCGGGCTTTCCTCCCCTCCCAAGGAATGTCACACATTTTGGCAGAAGCCTTGGCACCCCTCTGAGGGGAATATCGATTGTCCCATACCTGGACGACCTCCTGGTATTTGCCAGATCAGGGGATCTTTTGGGGATAGACCTGAAGGATATGGTAGAATCTCGGATAATAAACAGGGAGAAATCAAGCATGATGCCCTCTCAAAATTCCTGGGGTATACTATCAACTCCTGTACAAAATCTTTCTCCCAGAGGAAAAGGTCCGAGATGCAGTAAAAAGGATCCAAACAAATCTGCCAATCTCGATCAGGGCAGCCATGTCAGTGCTAGGCCTCCTCGCTATTAATCCCAGCAGTGCAATGGGCGCATCTCCATTCAAGAGATCTCCAGCAGGCGATTCTGAGGAATTGGTCCTTCGAGAGGTCATTGGAGAAGTTATTCATGATTCCCTCAGGTTCAGAGAAAGTTAAGGTGGTGGAGACAGATAAACTTGGACAGGGGCATGCTCTGGACATCCCCAGTAGAAAATGTAATATGTTCGCCGATTTATGTGGGGTATATATATATATATATATATATATATATATATATATATATATATATATATATATATATATATATATATATATATATATATATATATATATATATATATATATATATATAAAAATATATATATATATATATATAGTTAGTACAATATTGAGCTAGCAGAAACTCCCTCCCAGGGTACTAGTATATCAAAGGGAACTTGTTGTTAATATGCAAGAATACAGATTAGGAATGTAGGTATTCCAGGACTCAAAAGGGTGTTCAGGTGGTATATGTTAATCTAATTACACATATCAAAGGGGACTTGTTGATATGCGGGAGTGCAAATTAGTGCGGTTTATGACTGCAGCTGTTAACGGCTGGGGGTTGTCTGTCTGAAAGACTAAAGCATATCAAAGGCCTGAATGGAAACGGCCAATCAAATTGCTCAGCCATTCAGTGTCTAGTGAATATAACATGGTATAACATGAGGTTGACAACGGACACAAGTTCTTGGGGTGCCCACCTGGAAGGGCAGATGACCCAAGGAGCTTGGACAAACAGAGGCCAAGAGATCCTCCAATTGGAGGGAACTAAAGGACTGTGGGCTTTTGAGGATCGAGTCAAGGGCTCCCAAATTCAATTGTTCTCTGACAATGCCACGGCAGTGGCCTACATAACAAAGCAAGGAGGCACAAGAAGCAGAGTATTGCTGTCCTTGGCTCTTCGGATTCTGTCTCGGGCAGAAGTCAACTTGGCATCCCTGACAGCGGTACACCTGAAGGGCGACCTGAATCTAGTAGACTTAAGCAGGGAAAGAGTACTAGAATCAGAGTGGAGCCTGAATACAGAAGTATTCCAGATGCTAATAGGAAGATGGGGAACTCCCCAGATTGACCTATTCGCATCACAGGCCAATGCAAAGGTGTCGGTTTATTTCTCCCTGAACACAGTAGCGCAGCCATGGACTTTCTGCCTGTGCTATGCTTCTCCCCCCCCCCCCCCCCTTTTCAGATGATCCCGTTGGTACTGGAACATCTCAGTTGACAGCCTGGTTACCGAGGAACAAATCCTGAAGGCAAAGGGTTTGTCCAAACTAGTTTCAACCATACTAAATGGCAGGAAAAGTCACTAGGGCCATTTTATTTTAAAACTTGGAAACCTTTCAACTCCTGGTGTACAGCTAAAGCTTTTTTTCGCCACGGGAGGTTGTTTCTGTTCTTTAATTCCTCCATGACGGAATGGACAAGGTGTGGGCAGCTAGTACATTAAAGGTCCAAGTGGCTGTCTTATCAGTATTTTTGGCAAGACAATTTATCTCAGGACTGATCATTACATTTTTTTTAAGGCATTGGTAAGAGCTAAGCCAGTACATCCACCCCCCCCCCCCCCCCAAAGTGGGATTTATCTGTGGTATTACAGGGTTTGACAAAAAACCCTTTGAAGCCTGCTCCAGGGTTTCAATCAAATTTTGTTTGCTAAAGTTGGCATTGTTGGCGGTTATGTCAGCTAGGAGGGTTCGTGAACTGCAAGCCCTGTCTATCGCTGAACCGTTTTTTTTTTTTTTTTTTTTTTTTTTTTTTTTTTTTCCGGACCGGGTAGTGATAAGAACTGACCCGGGTTTTCTACCAAAGGTTTCTTCTGTGTTTCATAGGTCGCAAGAAAAAATTCTAACTTTTTGCCTAACGCAATCGTGTTCTAAGGAAAGGGTATTTCAGAGCCTGGATGTGAGATTTCGCGAGGTTACAAAAGAACTCGGAAGATCGAATTCTCTGTTCGTGCTGTTCTCAGGGTCGCGTAAAGGATATGGTGCCTCTAAATACACCATAGGGAGATGGCTGCAGTTGAACATCAATGAAGCTTATAAGGCTTCAGTGGTAGTGGCCTATACAACCCGGGCGGTGGCAACGTCCTGGGCGGAACGAGCGGGGGCTCCACTGGAACAAATCTGCAAGATGGATGGGTTTCTCCACCTTCACTCTCAACTACAGGTTGGACTTGCTCTCAGCATCAACACAATTGTTCGGCAGGAAAGTCCTGCAGGCGGTGGTCCCACCCTAGAGTAAGTATTATCTCCAGGTGCTGTCCTGAAAGACTAGGTGAGAAAACCTTAGTTGGACTTACCGGTAACTGTATTTCTAAGTCTTTCAGGACAGCACTGATGTCCCTCCCTAATTGTGATTTAAAATTTGGTGTTATTGCTATGTTCTGATCTAATTTCAGTATGGCTGGAGGTACTCTATAAACAACTGAGGCCATGGTGGAAGTGACTGGCCCTAAAACTGACTGCAGTGTTTCCTGGGAAAATGGGTGGAGCTCTGCTCTCTCTCCAGGTGCTGTCCTGAAAGACTTGTAGAAATACCATTACTGGTAAGTCTAGTGTGTTTGTGGTGTGGTGGTTTTTTTTTTTTTTTTTTTTTTTCCCTTTAATTTGATTAAAGCGTAACAACACTTTTGAGAAACATTCCCCTCTAGGTGATCTATGTACATTACAGACGGTCCCCTAGTTACAAACCTTCGACTTACAAAGGACTCCTACTTAACTGAGGGAGACAACAGAAAGTGAGAGGAAATCTACCCCAAGGAAGGGAAATTCATCCCTGTAATCATGGGAAAAAGTTGTCTCCACTGATGCTTTATCACCAAGACAGAGGGGAAATCTTCTGAACAGGGGCACAGACAGCAAAACAAACATTACAGGGGTGATGACCCTTCCCTATGTTATCCAAAAAGCTTTTTTTTTCTCAAGTCGTCTTCCAGGACGGCACCCTGAGAGATGACTGGTCCACCTGACAGGAAACACAATCAAGAAAGAGGTTAAAAACCCCGCCCCTCCCTGCACTCCTCAGTTTTTGATTGTGTTTCCCCACAGCGAAACAGTTTGTTTTTTTCTTATAGACCTAAGGCCGTGGGCTGGAAGTCTCCCCCTGGGAACCAGACTGCAGGTTTTTGGAAAACCTTTGGGTCTGGTAGGGCTTACCCTTCCCGGGGGGTTCGTTTCCCCTATTTTCTCAGGGGGGCAATGAAGAGCTCCCCATGAGAACTGGAGGACCCTGGGCACTGTGAGTCTCCAGAACTCCAGGGACCATTTTCCTGCTCCCCCCTCTCCTTACCTGTCGGTTTTTGGAGAGGATTTGCCAGCTCTGCCGTTTGCTGCAAGATGCAGGTGTTTGCTGAGTGTCCTGGCCGCCTCAGCGCCGGCGGCTGTGTGTGTGTCCGGCGCCATTTTGCGGTGGATCTTTCCAGAGGAAATGACGTCACGGCGGCCCGGACACTAGAGCGCGATTGCTCGAGACCTCGGCAAGATGGCGGCGGCGTTCGGAGCGCCATGAGGAGCCTGAAGCAGCACAGGGACTACAGGTACCAGCTGGGCAGGACCCTTTGTATATAAAGGGGGGTAGTTCCGGGCGGCAGAGGCAGCAGCGCAACAGGCAAGGAGCAGGCGTCCATGACTCACTGACTGCAATGGAGCAGGAGGAGTCTGCAGCTATTGTGGAGGCCACCGGGGGTGAGTCTACCAGGCTGGAGGAGATAAGGGAGAGGGTGGCCCTCTAGCCTTTAACCTCATAAGGGATCTCTGTTTTATTGTTACTAGCTAAACGGGCTTCTTGTTTTTTGCAGACACAGAAACCCAGAGTGTTGCCAGTAGACCGAGACCCAAAAATCCTTCCCGAACTAAGAGGTGTGGGTACTGCAATGACAAACTAGCTGCAGAGCACACCAAGCCGTTCTGTTACAAATGCATCCACAAATTGTCAGGGAAGGAGACTTCAGAAGTTATGAGGGATTTTCTCTCAGTACAATCTGAAATGCTGTCCACACTTAAAGCCTTTCAGGCTAGCCTCAATTCTAGGCAGGATAGCAGAGAAGGCTCATCCTCCCAGGATAGTGCCTTTTCTAGTGTGAGACAGGTAGGCACCATTCCGCAGAAACCGCCATCTTCTCAGGATTCGGAGGAGGAGGCGGATGAGGTGGAGGGCCCCTGCCGTAGTCTCCTTGAAGAAGGGGAAGACGCAGAGGATAGCCAGGAGGAAGGGGAACACTCCAGGCCAGGCAGACATATCTTCTCAACAGATGATATGGAGGGCCTCCTAGGGGCTATTTATGCTTCTGAGGAGATCCAGGAGCCGGAGGCTCAAACTTCTGTACAAGATAGGTTGTATCAGGGGTTGTCTAAGGCTCAGTCTAAAGTGTTACCTATCCACCAGTCTCTAAAAGACATTGTTTTAAGAGAATGGAAGGAGCCAGAGAATAAACTTCAGAAGTTTAAAACCTGGAAACGCAGGTGTCCGTTTAAGGAAGAGGAGCAGGAGAAGTTTTTTAAACTTCCCAAACTAGATGCATCTTTGGCCCAGGTGTCTAAACAATCTGACCTGTCTTTTGAAGACGCAGGTAACATCCGGGACCAAATGGACCGTAGGTCAGAGACCCTTTTACGCAGGGCCTGGGAGGCCAATGCGGCTACTCTAAGTCCGGCTTTAGCTTCAGCTTGTATAGCCAGGAATACTAACATGTGGCTGAATAAGCTGACTGACCATGTGGCGAGTTCTTCCAAGTCCAAGGATCTTTTGGACTCCTTGGAAGTAATTGGTAAGGCAGTTGCCTTTCTTGCGGATGCGGCAGTGGAGTCGGTGCGGACTTCAGCTAAGACAGCAGCACTTCTCAATTCTGCCAGAAGAGCCATATGGGTTAAGACCTGGGATGGGGATCATACCTCTAAGACCAGGTTATGCGGTCTTCCTTTTGAAGGATCTCTCCTGTTTGGTACAGGGTTGGACCAGACCCTCTCCAGATCTACGGAGAAGGGAAAGAAGTTTCCGGTAAACCTAAAAAGGCCAAAAAATTTTTTCGAGGCCCCCAGGTCAACAACCGGTTTAAAGACCGTAAGGAAGGAAAGAAGTGGGGTGTTGGTAAAGCCAAACAGAAGGGAACTCTCCTTTTCTCCGGCCCTAAGGTCGCAGACAAGGATCCTAAGTGACGCCAGCACCAAGGTGGGAGGGAGGCTGGCACAATTTATCCCACAGTGGGAGCGGGTAGCCCAGAGCCCTCTGGTCCTTCAGTGGATAAGAGAGGGCTATGGGCTAGAGTTTGCTTCCAGGCCTCCTCAGACTTTTCTACTGACCTTTTTACCCAGAGAAAGGCCAAAAGCCATAGGACTCATGGAAAATATCGAGCAGTTGGCGAGTCAGAGAGTCATTTTCCCAGTTCCGGCGGATCAACAGGGAAGGGGTTTTTATTCCCACGTCTTTGTTGTTCCAAAACCGTCCGGGAAATTCAGGTTAATCCTGAATCTAAAGAAATTAAATACCTTCCTGCGATACAAAAGGTTTCGCATGGAATCGGTCTATACGGTCAGAAAACTTCTGTTAAAAGAGGTCTTCATGGCTACCATAGACCTGAAGGATGCATATCTGCATATTCCCATTCTGCCACAGCACCAGGTGTTCCTTCGCTTTGCTATCCGCACGGATCTGGGTACACAGCACTGGCAGTTCCAGGCCCTACCATTTGGACTGGGTGCCAGTCCAAGGGTGTTTACAAAGATACTTGCAGAGGTCATCTCCTACCTGCACCTTCAGGGGATTTCCCTGATACCATATTTAGACGATCTGTTGGTCTACAACCTTTCCAGAGAATCCCTTCTCCGGGATCTGGACAGGGTAATATCCACCTTGGAGTCCCTGGGGTGGTTGATAAGTCAGGAGAAATCCTCTCTGATTCCTTCCCAGACCAAACTCTACCTGGGTCTGTGGGTGGACTCGGTAAGGCAGAAACTGATCCTTCCGCAGGAGAAGATAGAAGCACTGATTACTTCAGTGTCTTCAATCCGGCACCAGAAGGTAGTATCCAGAAGAGTGATCATGAGGATTCTGGGTCTTATGACCTCATGTATCCCAGCAGTACCTTGGGCCCAGTTCCATTCAAGACCCCTGCAAAACTTCCTTCTATCCTCATGGGATGGAAAGAAGGAATCCCTAGATACTCTGGTGACCATCCCTCTAAGAATAAGAGATTCCTTACTTTGGTGGCTCAACCCCCAAAGGTTGGGGACAGGCCATCTTTGGTTCCAGCTTCAGCCGGTCAGAATAACGACCGATGCGAGCTCGTGGGGATGGGGGGCCCATCTAGAAGAACTGCAAGCTCAGGGTGTGTGGGACACACGACAGAGAATTGCGTCTTCCAACTTCCGGGAATTGTTAGCTGTCAGGGAGGCTCTAATAGCCTTCGAGGACAGGATCAAGGGGAAGGAAGTTCAGATCCTCTCCGACAATTCCACGACAGTGGCCTTTCTGAACCGTCAGGGGGGCACACGGTCGCTTCCCCTAATGAGTCTGACACAGGAGATTTTAGAATGGGCGGAGCAGAGAATTCCGTCCATTTCTGCGGTACACATAAGGGGAGTTTTCAATATAAAGGCAGACTTCCTCAGTCGTCAGACAGTACAGCAGGGAGAATGGGAACTAAACCCCGAAATTTTCACCATGGTCTGTCAACAGCTGGGTACACCGGAGATAGATCTCTTTGCCCGCAGGGAAAACAGGAGAGTCAAGAGATACTTTTCCCTCTGCAGGGAACGAGGGTCCGAGGGGGTGGATGCATTGGCTCAGGAATGGGATTTCAGTCTGGCTTATGCGTTTCCTCCCTTACCTCTGATTCCAAGAATCCTTCAAAGACTGAGTCGGGCCAGGGGCAATTTGATCCTGATTGCCCCCTGGTGGCCCAAAAGGTCCTGGTTTCCCACGTTGTGGAACTGGGCGGTGGTGCCTCCGGTTCAGCTCCCAGAACGTCAGGATCTTCTGCTTCAAGGCCCTCTTTACCATCCGAACCCCGGGTTCTTCAGGTTGACAGCCTGGCTGTTGAAAGGGAGTGCCTGCGCAACAAGGGGTGTTCAGAGAAGGTGATTGACACCCTGTTACTGAGTAGAAAGCCGGTAACTAGACGCATTTATGCTAGGGTCTGGGGGGCTTTTTCCCGTTGGTGTGAAGCGAGAAAAGTTCCCCAGAAGCAAATACCTGTTATTTTAGACTTCCTACAAGAGGGAGTAGACCGAGGTTTAGCCACCAAAACTCTGAAGGTTCAGGTGGCGGCCCTGTCTAGTTTTCTGGATGTCAGATTAGCCCTAGATCCTTTGATTAAGAGATTCTTGTCGGCTAGAGAGAGACTTTCCCCGGTGCAAATGAAGGAATTTCCACCGTGGGATTTATCTTTAGTCTTGGAAGCCCTGACCAGGGCACCTTTTGAGCCGTTGGCTCAATCTTCAGTCAGATTGATTTCTTTTAAAACCGCCTTCCTTCTGGCTGTTACTACAGCCAGAAGGGTGGGCGATTTACATGCTCTTTCTATGAAGGAGCCTTTTTTCCGCCTGTTAGAAGACCGAATTATTCTCAGGCAGGACCCTTTTGTACCTTCCCAAGGTGGCTTCACGCTTCCATAGGTCACAGGAGATTATTTTACCCTCCTTCTGTCTCAATCCACAGAACGAGAAGGAAAGGGCCTTCCATACGTTGGATGTCAGGAGGTGTCTGTTGCTCTACCTAGATAAGGTTAAAGAGTTTAGGAAATCTCAACATTTGTTGGTTAGTTTTTGTGGAGTTCGAAGAGGCGAACAGGCCTCTAGAACGACCATTGCTAGATGGATTAGACAGGCTATTACCATAGCTTATGAGCATTCAGGTCAGACGGCTCCAACTAATCTTAAAGCTCATTCTACAAGGTCTCTGGCAACCTCTTGGGCAGAAAGAGCCGGAGCATCGGTAGATCAAATCTGTAAGGCAGCAACGTGGTCAAGCCAGAACACGTTCCTGAGACATTACAGAGTGGAACTGCTGTCACCCCAGGATCTGGCCTTCGGCAGAAAGGTCCTGCAAGCGGTGGTCCCGCCCTAAGGTAGGCCTGAGCTACTTGCTCCTCTCTCAGGGTGCCGTCCTGGAAGACGACTTGAGAAAATGACCAGTTACACTTACCGGTAACAGTGTTTCTGGGAAGTCTTCCAGGACGGCAGGCCTACTTCCCACCCGGTTTGTATTTTTTATATAGTGGTACATTGGAGGTGTTTTTGTTTCACTTTCATGCACTGGTGTGGGTCAATACTTTTGCACAACTGAGGAGTGCAGGGAGGGGCGGGGTTTTTAACCTCTTTCTTGATTGTGTTTCCTGTCAGGTGGACCAGTCATCTCTCAGGGTGCCGTCCTGGAAGACTTCCCAGAAACACTGTTACCGGTAAGTGTAACTGGTCATTTTTTTTTGGCTGGAGCTACACTTTAAAAAATGTACCTGTTCTGACTTACAAACCGATTCAACTGAACAAACCTACAGACCCTATCTTGTTTGTAACCTGGGGACCACCTGTACAAGTATTTTAACAAATTTTGTTGCAGATTCCAACCTTTTTGTTCTGAAGAAATCCCTGTTTGTATCCATGTGGGAAAGCGGCTCTAATGGGAGTGGTTTCATAATCAGCTGCAGCACCTGCTGGGCACTAATGAAGAAAGCTGCTGGGGCTGCATGTTTTCCTATTGGTAGTAGCTCGCCATAAAAGACTTGATGCAGGGAAGGCCATTAATCTGACTTGTATCTTAGGGCAGACTTTTGGGAAATATGGTAAGCCAATCGCACAAGCAGGAAATTTATGTTCTGTGTACATAACTCCTCCAGGTAGCCACATTGCATCTTCAGAGAACTACAGAGCTGCAGATTGAAAAGGAAAAGGTCATTTTTAATCAATTACAAGATAACTTGTATCGCAATTGTACATGCTTATAATATACATTTTTTTTTTTTTCCCCCACGAAAGTGAGTTACCCCCCCAGACTAAAAATGTTGCTGTCCAAAGGTGCTCATGTGCTTCATCCAGAGTGGGGGTACTCTAATATAGGAGGTGTTACTTGCCAGATCATCAGGGGAAAACTAAAGGGAAATGCCTAAAAAACTAATACAGCCACCACATCTAATGATTGGTAGGCTGCAATATATTACATTTTTTGTTTAAGTTAATTACCTCCCCGAAAAGGCTGCTGGAAATGTGCCCAGGTTCTTTTCCCAGTGGATTACCCAGCAACCAGGCATACGTTCAGTCACGCTTTGGCTCAACCGGTACATGGGTGTTTTTATTTTTGGAGTAATTGGGGTAGGGACCGAATTGAGTGGGATGCTCCAAAAATGAGAACTATATACAAGTTGAGGACAGTACACTCCTTTCTGAAAAGCTGAAGCAATGTCTTTGCAAATACAAACTGTGGACTTGTAGTAAAAGCAGTGAAAAACAGGCTTCTTTCTTTAGAGCACCAAGAGCAGAGTCCCTTCCCAGCTGATGTCCCCTTTGGTCAAACACTCTTTTTAGCACAAAAGGGTGACAGCAGCCCAAAAGTCTCAAGATCTCTCACAGCAGTCTGTACTCACAAAATGTTCCAGGACAGTTGGTTGCCACCTTCCAACTTCAAAGTGACCCCTTTCTCCAGGGATACTAGATTAGATCTTTAGCAGACAGCCCCTCCGTCTGCATGTAGCTGTAGCATCCAGGCACTCAGGTTGCCCACCCGAGGCCTCACAAACCTTAAGCACATGGCAGCATAGCCCTGGAGGGCAGCAATCCCTCTGGGCTAGAATGTCCTTGGCTTTTAGTGGTGACATCTGAATGATGCCTGCAGCTGCAGGCATCATCCAGACATCGATTTTTAGCCGGCGATTCCCTACACCAGTGTTTCTGAACTGCAGTCCTCAAGGCACCTCACCAGGTTATGTTTTCGGGCTTTCCATTGTTTTGCACAGGTGATTTGATCAGTTTTACTGCCTTAGTAATTACCACAGCCATTTCATCTGAAGGAAATCCTTAAAACATGACCTGTTCGGGCCTCTTGAGGACTGGAGTTGAGAAACCCTCCCCTACACCTTAGGAATGATCATAGTGGCAGTTCAGCCACTTGACCCTTCTTACCAGCGACGGGAGGGGACGTCCTCCCGCCGCCCTCCGGTGCTTCTCCAGGCTCTCCTATCCAATCAGGGACTCAGGGAAGGAATCTACCGGTGCTGGAAGACTGGGCTAACTTTATTCATTTTTTTTTTTTTTTTCCAAAAAAATTGCGTTTGAAAAATTACTGTGCAAATACTGTGTGAGAAAGTTGCAATGACCGCAATTGTATTCCCTAGGGTATCTTCTAAAAAATGTTTGGGGGTTCTGAGTAAATTTCTAGCAAAGATGATTTTTACATGTGAGATGAGTGCTAGAATATGGAGGTGGTCAGGGGCGTTGCTAGGTCTGCAAAATATCTGGGGCTAGAGCCCATAGCAGCGGTCACCAACCTTTTTGCAGGCCCGGGGGGGGGTGGGGTCAGCCAGTGGTAAGCTATTTTTCGCGGGCAATGGCTGGTGTTGGCACTTTAATCATCATGGCACCATGGTTGATATGGTGTCAGGGTGAAGCGCATTGATTCTATTGTTACATTGTAATATATAATGAAGTGGTTCAACTCTCCATAATGCAGAATCAGTGGGAGCCCTAGGCGTGCCACTTGCCACATCTCCTGCCATCAGATGCAGCATGTCACCATATGCCATATACATGTCGCTTGCCACCATCGCTTGTCACCAGATGCAGCTTGTTACTTGCCACCATCACCTGCCACTAGATGCGGATTGTCACCTTCCACCATTTGCAGATTGTTACTTGCCACGTCACCTGATGTGGATTGTCACTTGCCACGTCACCTGATGTGGATTGTCACTTGCCATGCCAGCGCCACCAAATGTGCATTGGTGGCAGGTTGGCAGCACTGGTCCATTTATTGAGGGCAGGAGAGTGGAGATGTGGGGCAGGCAGTGATGTGTCATCACTCTGCTCCCTGCCGCACCTTCGACACTGAATAGGCCCATGTTCTGACAAAATATGCACCCATGCTGTGAGGGCAGAAGGACGCTGATGTGTTGCAGGCAGTGAGATGTCATCTCTCTGCTCCCTGCTGCACGTCACTCCCACATTGAAGAGGCCTGGCTGTGAGGGCAGAAGAGCGGTGATATGGAGCGGGCAGAGATGCCATTTCTGCTCGTCCACCTGCTCGCCTCTCTCCTCCCACCCGCCACAGCCAAGACCTGCTGGTTAGGGGGTGGGGGGGTGGGGCTTTGTTGAGATATCAAGGGTCTACTCAGACCCCTGACATCTTCCCTTTGAGACAGAGAAAGAGACTGAACAGGTTTCCCTGTCCCTTTCTCGGCATTGAAGATTAATGGACAGACAGCAGCTCCCGTTCATTCATAAACTGAGCATGGTAAAACACGTTACTCTGCTCAGTTTTCACAGGACACAGGAGCGATCTCACTCACTGTGTCCAATTTAGAAAAGGAAGGGGCTGGTAAATGACCGCTCTCCATCCTGACAGATCCCCACAGCTGGCGGGAGAGGAGGGAAGCGGGCTGTGGAGGATGAGGGAGGGCAGAGGAGGGCTGAGCCGGAGATTACGGGGGGGAGGAGAGGAAATTAAAGACATGGAGGGGAGCCATAGAAGAACAGGGGGTAGAAGGACACGGAGGGGGGCTGGAGGAGGATGCAGGGAACAGTCGGGGTTCGGTGCAGCAGGAGGGACAGCTGTGATCACCTATCTCCCTGTATAGCTTTTTAGCCGACAACTGCGGAAGGGAGAGAAGGAGAAGCGGATGTCAGCCATACAGGGAGAGCGGTTTTCACAGCCCTCCCTGCTGCACCGATCATACCAAACTGTGAACCAAGGGACAAGTCAGGATCAGCCCTGCAGCCAGGATATCGGGCAGCACTTGATGTCTGTAATCCCTTAGTTTAAGGATACCTTCTGTTCTAAGGAACTCCAGTAATTTTACTTAACACTATGCAACTGGCACAACCATAGGTGTGCACAGGGGGTGTGGTGGATGTGCCTGGGCACACCCTAATCGCCCTGTGCTGCAGAGATTTCCCCTGCTGATATTTCACCAAAGGCCCTCAACAGGGCTCCAAAAAAAAAACTACTGACCGCTCTAAAACTGTCCTTTTTTTTTTAATTTAAAAAAAAAAAAAAACTTTTAAAATGTTTCCATGTGTTTGAGCTTTGGGGTGCATACCTTAATGCAATAGTCTGCGCACATCTATAGGCACAACCCAAGATATTCACAAAATTATAAACCTCCAAATGTAAGGATAAGTGTGTATTATATCTGGTATAGATTCTCAGTTTAGTGGTGCTTTTTTTGGAAAATACATATGTACATCGGTAAAAGTGGAGGCAATTTACTCTTAGAGCAGTTGTAAACCCTTACCTATACCCAGTAAGTGACTGGCCTCAGGTGATACACCTGAGATGAAACAAATCCTTTTACTTAACCACTTAAGGACCGAGCCTCTTTCTTAGATTTGATGTTTACAAGTTAATAATTTTTTTGCCAGAAAATGAATTGGAACCCCAAAATATATATATATATATATATATATAATTTTCGAAGAGAATAAAATTAGCTGTCATTGCACTACGTTCTGTCACACCATGTTTGCAGAGTGGTCCTACAAGAGCACTTTTTTGGAAAAAAAATACTTTTTTGCAATAAAAAAACAGTAAAGTTGGCCCAATTTTTTTTTTATGTTGTGAAAGATAATGTTACACCAAGTAACTTGACACCCAACATGTCACGCTTCAAAATTGTGCCTGTTCATGGAATGGCGACAAACTTTTACCCTTAAAGCTCCATAGGCGACATTTTAAAAAAATTCTACAGGTTGCATATTTTGAGTTGCAGGTCTAGAATTATTGCTCTAACGATTGTGGAGATGCCTCACATGTGTGGTTTGAACACTGATTTCATATGTGTGCCCTACTCACGTATGCGTTCACTTCTGCACGCGAGCTCCATGGGGCGCGTTAAATAAGAATTTTTTTTTTTTTTTTTTTACACGGTTTAAAAAAGTCACTTATTCCTATTACAAGGAAAGTAAACATCCCTTGTAATAGAAAAAATGGATGACAGGACCTCCTTAAATGAGATCTGGGGTCAAAGACCTCAGATCTCATATTTACACTAAAATGCAAAAAAAAATTAAAAAAATTAAAAATGGAAGAACTTCAAAAGTCTTTTTTTTTTTTTAAGAGCTATTGACGGAAGTGAAGTTTTGACGTCTCTTCTGCCCTGCAATGGTATGGAGACGGGTGGGGGCCATCTTCCTCACTCATCTCCATACATAACAAGGAGAGGGATCCAGTGGCTGCAGGAGGAGTTCTCTCCCGCCGCCGATAAGTGATCTTGTGGCAAATCCGCTGCTGAGACCACTTTTACCTGAAACTGGACCGCTCACTGAAAATACCGGGGTTATGGCAGCTGCTGCCATAACGATATCCCTCTTCAAAGTGCCAACGTATATGGTCGTGAGCCAGTCCAGAAGTGGTTAAAGTGGCTGTAAACCCAATTCATGAAATATGACCTGGGCACATATGTCTGCAGTGTTTACTTATCGCTTTCCAAAGCCCTAAGTTCTGTCTTTCTGCTGCTTAGTTTTTCTGTTATCTTCATGAGGACGTCTGACAACTTCTCCAACCCAGATATAAACGGAGCTAAAAGCAGCTGGAAATTTGTCGGTAGGTGCATAGAAATTGGCAGAGAGCTTGTTTAGTCAAAGCACAGCTCTGCACATTTCTCCCCCCCCCCCCCCCTGCCTATATGGAGAGAGGGGTGTGTCTTTTCTCCAATCAGTTGTCACACACCCAGTGGTGGAACAGGAAGATAAAATTCTAACACAATGTGCATTTTCTAAACGGTCTAGAAAGTTGAAGACTGCACATACAAGTTAACTTATGTAGGGAGATTTATTTCATCTGAGTATTATCTGAGGCTGGTCGCTTCCCTGGGAATATGAGGGTTTGCATCCACTTAGTTTTACCTGTTTATCTGCAGTATTCTCTTCTCTACAGTCTCCAAAAAGCTAGGGGAAGGGAGCTGAACTATCTTTGTAGAGCACAATGAAGAGAGGCAAGGGACACCCCACTGAACACAGGAACAGAGCTGAGCCTGTCAATCGCATGATGTGTGCTGGAGCTCCTGTTGCCTTTATTTCTTGGTGTTGGGAAAACTTTTCAGATGTGATTAATGCAGATAGCAGAGGAATGAGGCACCAGAGAGAAATGACAGTAGTCTGGATTGAGACAAGTACACATGATGGAGGGATATGCTTTGTTCATATCAGAGGTTTACAACCACTTTAAGGCCCTGAGGGCTAGAGGTCCTCTGAAGTCTGACAGTTGCTCCTTTTCCAGTTGCCTGACCCTATGTTTAGAACACACGCATAACAATATAACAGCCTTGTATTTAAAAGGTTGACTGCCATGGAAATAGGAAATATTGTATTTGTAGGTTGATGGTTTTATAAAAGGTGGGCTTTTTTCTTTAATTGCACAATTCCTACTTGGTTTGTTTTTTGTATTTCAGGGTACATCGATGACTAGTGAGATCACCCTTTCAAGTTCTGGATATTATGGTTTTATGTTTTTTATAGTGTTGTGTAAATAACTATTGAATCACAGAAAAGGTACTTGTATCTAAAATTTGGACCTGTTGCACTTGAAGCACAAATGGCACATAACTACTAAAAAAAACCCAAAACTGGACTAATGTTTCAATTTATGACTTTACCCTTGGTAGGAGGTACTTGTAGCCATTGAGAATACTTTTTGAAAGCCATTTTTCTGTCTGCACTTTTTTCACTTTTGTTAAAACAATGTTTTTATATCTCTTTTTTTTTGCACTTGACACGTTATTTTTCAGTTTAAGGTTTATTAGTTTTGTTTTTATGATCACTTTTTTGCACCTTAATGTTTTTTAAGATGTTTGATATGTAAATTTTAGAAAATCTGTAATACAAGATAAAACATGGTAAATGTGTTTTTTGTCCTTACGGTTACAGGCCTGGTATTTGATATGGGAGATGGTATCTAGCATACATCACAATAAAAACCTGACTGGTTAGTGGTCCCAGAGTTGAGAAACCCAAAAAAACAAATTGTACAGACTATGTTTAGTTAAATGCACGACAAAGCAATGGGATTACTTTAATGCCAGTCCCTGCAAATGCTTATAAAAGTACTTTTCCTTTTGCTCCTCCACTGCTCCATTTACCTAAGGAAGTGCAGTAACATGCCATGTTATGGTGCTTTGCGACTGACTGCTAAGCCATCGAGCAATGTTGCATGGATGTAGTTTGTAAGTTTTTGGCCCTGTGTTGGTGCATTGGTGTATACATAGAACTGCTGCTTTTTGCTCCATTTTGGCATACAGTGTGGTGGGGGAGCAGCGGAAAGGTGAATATATGCAGCTGGTGTAATAAAAATCTCAACCACCCTCATCTAATAAAAATAAGAATAGTTTAATATGGAGATAATTCAGCTTGCACACATTACACTTGGTAGCAGCACCTGGTCAGTGCTGTAGTCTAGCATGGCACAACTTTTTTTTATGTACAGAGAAATGCATAGGTCCAACTCCCAAGAACTCTCTGCATGCAGGGTGTGGGTTTGGTTCTTGGGAGTTGCTTGAGCAAGTGAGGGAGGTATTGTGACATCAGTGCTGCCTAGATTGAGCTCTGGATGGGAGATGAGGTGAACAGTCATTAGGCACTGGTGGTGGCCAGTGCCCTATGGAAATGGTGGCTTTGTCTACATATACAGCCTAAAGTGTATGGTATAAAAGTACAGACTGTGCCACTCCTAGCTATTATGATAAAAAATGGTGCCTTTTCTTCTGCTTTATGGGACCCAGGGACAAAGTAGGGGAAATTGATGACAGGCAGGTAAAGCTCTACATGCTTGTCAAAAATCAAAGAAAATGGGAATCCCACCTAATTACACTGAATCAAATATATAAGCAAAAACACAAAACATCTGATGTAACAAATAAGTAGTTAACTCATTTGGGTGTGTAGAATCCTCTAACTATACAAATGTTGCTGGCACAAACCAAAAGACACCACAATCTCCAAAACCTCCCATAGGAGGGGGTTTCTAAGTTAACCCAAATACCTCACCCTGTATGGGACTGAAATGCACCACCCCTCGTAACCTAGCGACAGTTGGGGGGATGCAATCCCTACAGGGAGCTGAGCCCACCCTCTCCAAGACAAACACCCCCCCCCCCTTTAAGAAATGGCTGTAAGCCAACCTACTAGAGATCCCTAAAACTTGTTCCCTGAGGGGTGCAGTGATCCACCTTATAGCCACAATGGTCATATAGTACACTGGCCTGTGAACTGGGATACATTAGCCAATAGGAAACCACAACCTACTAAACCCATAGGGATACTTGTAGTCATAGGTCAGTCGTTCATCCATGGAATATAAGTCATTAGAAACTGGGATAAAACACTCTGATATCCAATCGCTATCAAATCATCCGACATCTGGCTAGTTAGCCCTCGTAACAGGTAGGGAGTTCAGCCATGTAAATGATCAGTCCCGACTGCTGTTACCTGAAGCAGGCTGTCCATGTGGGAATATGGAAGAAGGGATAGCTGTGATATAGTAATGTGTGGAACAAAAAATAGCTTCTGTGTAAGGTCAGATCTCTAAGCACTGCGCTGAGGCGGTTGCCACATGTTCAAATGTGGTGATGCGTATCAGGCTGAAATTACCTGCATGCTGTGGGAATCTTCCTATGCTGTCACAAGTATAGCTATACTCAAGGCTTCAGTGTAATAACCAGTGTACTCCCAAACCTCACAGATCGCCATTCAGTCTCCCGCAGGTGGATGAACAAACTGCTCAGCCTAGTCCCAGTATGTACAGCTCTCCTGCAGTGATATCCTCAGCTGCTATACTCCAGTGCAATCAGAAGTGGCTGGTCAATCCAAGTAGGTAAGCGGATGGAATTGCTGGCCAATGTATCAAAGAATTTGGTTAAAGTCCCTGAAATTCATGGTGGTTGGGCCAGTAAAGGGGGGGTGCATGTCCCAGCATCAACTTCTACATGTTTCGTTCCTGTATACTGGAACTTCTTCAGGACACATGGGATAGTCAGCTGTCGCTCAAGTATAGGGCCACAATCCCCCCACAATCTTGCTAAAACAGCCCTAGGTGCTATTAACCATCGTAATAACAATTATAGCAGCAATAATGAAAAGTGCACAGCCCACTTAAAAAATGCACACGTGTCGCACAAACATATTATCTCCCTACTACACATCCATATATTATAACAAAGGGGAGGGGGAGAAAATAAATTATCCTCAGCTATAGGGAGATGTGTTCAGGCATAGATGTTACATGAGCACGGGATTCCTCCCAAATTGATACATAAATGATCTGAAGCAATCGCATGGAGCAAAGATTAAGGCAGAGTTATTACTACAAATATATACAAACCACAACATTGTAGCAAGAAATTACACAAATAGACCCAGGTTTCTACAGAAAACATTGCAATGTTTTCTGTAGCAACCTAGGTATGTTAACATTCAGTTGATCTGGGATTGAAGTGGTTAACATGATACCTAGGTTGCTACAGAAAACATTGCAATGTTTTCTGTAGAAACCTGGGTCTATTTGTGTAATTTCTTGCTACAATGTTGTGGTTTGTATATATTTGTAGTAATAACTCTGCCTTAATCTTTGCTCCATGTGATTACTTCAGATCATTTATGTATCCATTTGGGAGGAATCCCATGCTCATATAGGGAGATGTGTTCAGGCATAGATTCTACATCTGTTAGGATAATTTATTTTCTCCCCCTCCCCTTTGTTATAATATATGGATTTGTGTAGTAGGGAGATAATGTTTGTGTGACACACGTGTGCAGTTTTGTAAGTGGGCTGTGCAATTTTCATTATTGCTACTATAATTGTTTACGATGGATTAATGGCACCTGAGGTTGTTTTAGTAAAATTGTGGGTGGACCATGGCCCTATACGTAAGAGAATGACAGCTGACTATCCCACATGTCCTGAAGAAGTTCCAGTATACAGGAACGAAACATGTAGATGCTGGGACATGGCACCTCTTTACTGGCCCGATTCTCTGATACACCGACTGGGAACTCCACCTGCCTACCTACTTGGATTGGATAGACCAGCGGCTTCTGATTGCACTGGAGTATATCAGCTGGACTGGCAAGGTGCCCTTAGGCATATGCATCAGTGTTTTTAATACCGTATCCGGCCCAGATCTGAGGTTTTGGGTTGGTACATTACTTTGGGAGGGAGAATTACATGTGCAGCAGCACAATTGCTTAGTACTTCTACCTTGCAGCTCTGAGGTCCCTGGTTTGAATCCTTATGCAGACGTTATCTGCTTGGAGTTTGCATGTTCTCCCTGTGCGCAATGTGGGTTTTTCTGGGTACTCTGATATCCCATCACACTCCAGGACATGCTTCTAGTTTAAACGGCTCCTGCGCCTAATATGTGCAAGAATGTATAGATGTGAATGTACAAAGGCCGGTGGGGGAGACTAGGCCTGTCTTGTCCCCCGGTGTAGTCTAAATGGGTAGTTTTGTTGGAACTTGAGTTGAGGGTGCAGAGTAAGAAACTGTTCCAAGAGCTATGGTTGGAGCCAAAACTAAATTTTACAAATTACTGTCCTGGTCCACTAAACTGGCCAAGTTGCTCTTTTGCACCTTAACTGTATTTGTTGCTGCCTAACAAATGAATAAAAAGCAATGAGAAAAATTGCAGCAAAAGGGTTGAAGGTGTAGGGACCACTGTTGAAGGCAACACTATTAGTTATGGACCCACTTTAACACTTTCCTACCCAGTTTTGTTTTTTTGTTTTTTATATCCCCCCCCCTTGCACTGGTGAAGCAAATGCCGTTAAAACCTTTTGAAGCTGGGAGGGGGGATCCAACTGAACTTTGTGGGAGATGCCTTTTTAAATCCCCCTTAGCTCTTGTTGACCTACTTCTGGGAGTCTTTAAGATAAAGGGAAAATGCAAGAAGCAGAAAAATAAAGCATACAATTCTACAGTTCTAGGCTACCTAGCCTTGAAATTCAAAGCAGCACATGTCAACACTCGCCCTACTGTTTGCAATGACCACTTTCCCATTGTAGATTTTTTGCTGGAGCAGAAGAATTTGGTAACCAAGTCCGAATTGCTTTATTAAATTCAGCTTCTCGCTCACAATGTACCATCAGCATATGTTGTGGATTTTAAATCCGTACATTTATTGTATGTGTGTAGATAGATATCGAGCCAAAACTTTTACTGTTCTTGGTGTCAACATTTCTGCCTCCCAGCACCTCTTCCCCTTATGCCAGAAATCATTTGAATCTAAAAAGAGCTGAAGCTTAACTGTTGGCAGAGAACTGTTGTCTGTGCCCTCTGTCCCAACATTCATCCCTTTTCTCACTGTCTTGTGTCTATATTTAAGTCTGTACTTTGTTGCCTTGAGGAGGTGTTGCCTGTATCTGGTTTGTCCAAGACCTGAGGTGAAGAGTTTAAGGAGATGTCGAAGGGCACCCTGCAAGGAGTGATGGATTTTGCAGAATGTTGGGGTCCCCAGCACTCAGCAGGGCTCTCATGGAATAGTGCAAAGGATACTTAGCAGGACAGAGGAGAGCTGCACTTTGCTGGGCAGGTTGCTATGGGTTTCTCCTGCTCAGTGACAGCAGGTAATTGGGTGTTTTTTGGTGAGTGCAGAGCTCCAGCTCTCCCTCCTCATGGACAGCACTGCTGAGAAGACCAGAACACTGCTCCCACCCACCCATTATAACTTGTCATGGTTATTTGTGTTTTCTGAGCCGATTATGGCTAAAAATGTATTTGTACGCTGCAATAAACAGTGCCCAAATAGTTACCAGAATTAACGTTTTTTTTGTCTCTAGTTGCTCCTTTGTGCTATCCCATGACACTGAATGGACACCTGGTACATGTAGCATGGCATCTATGCTTGATTTACAAAAATGAAATTGCTGACACAAACCTGCATTCTGTTTACACGTTGGCCTATTTGCAAGCTTACATTCATTCTATCTATTGCTCAAAATTGATGGTCAATTTTTCTTTGTGTGTCTGAGATTATATACTTGGTTTCTGGTGTAGAAAGATACCTCCCCATTTTGTGTTTTTTCACATTTTAGCCTATTCTGCCTAGTCATGCTCATGTGTGTCCAAGACTGGCCATACATTATACAATTTTCTTTTAGATTTACCCTCAACTATGTAGTGCAAGGGCCTGCCTGAATGCATACAAACAAAGTGATTGAGTTTGACCTCCATATTATATATTTTTTGGTATTTCTAAATGAAAATTGTTTATGTATGGCCAACCTAAGGGCTATAGCACTTATGTTTTTTGGAAATTGGATTTATAAGATATGTCGAGGAGGAGATATGGCTTGGCGTGGGGGTGTAGAATGTAGATACCCTTTTGGGTCAGTACATTTTGTATGTATAGTAATGCCAGTCTTTAGTGGGGTTATGCATAGTTGTACCTGGGAATGCCTTTAGATAATGTGTAATTTGTGTATATTGTCAGTGGGTCAAATTCCTTTTGCAAGGTCTCCAAAGCTTTTAAGTGTCTTTCCTGTATTTAAGTCCAGGTTCCCACTGTACAGATGTCTACAAGAATAACCACCTAGGTTAACAAGGTTATTTCGAAGGGTAAAGGTACCATCATCCCAAAGTGTCAAGATCAAGAAAAGGAAGGGGAAGGGGAAGGGTGACGGCCGCAGTTAGTCCCTTTCTTTTCCCTGACGGGGGGGTGGAGACATTGGCTGACAGGAGCAGCTAACTGCGGCCGTCGCCCTTCCCCTTCCTTTTCTTGACCTGTACAGATGTCTATTGAAGGCACATCTGAAATCGCCAAACGTAGTACAGAAACTACTTTTGGGAATCGGTGTGGCACTGAAAAGTTGGTGTACAGATTCGGATGGTTCCGTTGTGGGCAATAGCTGCTGATTTGGCATGTGATTTGAAATGCCAAATTGCATCAATGTGAACCAGGGCTACATTTGTTACCTGAGAGAAGTCACTACGCTGCCAAGATGTAGTAGAAAGATGTGGTATAAGGGTTTGTAATGTGTTTATGGGTATTGAAATGGGGCTGATTTGGGGGTGAGACTTTAAGGTAGAGCTGTCCAGCCTGTAAGACATTGCTATACTGAGATGGGTAGGGGCTTTAGGGATGGAGGTTCCCAAACATCAAGAAGTAGGCAGGTGTGTTTTTAGGCTTTATGCACACCAGAAGGCTGGACCAAAAAAAAAATGCTAATGTGTTAGCATTTTTGCAGGCGCTTAGCCTAGTGTGTAAGCTGTTTTAGTAGCTGTAGCGTTAAGGAGTGGTTTCATTGGCATTTAACAACCAGTGCATAGCTGGTTAAGAAGCAGGCTGGGAAGCCAGCCACTCTGTCCTTAACAGATGAGTCATCAGCTGTCAGTGGGATCCCTGCTGCCAGCTGAATGCAAAAAACTATTACTGGCAATACAAAAGAGGGGGGGAGAGAAATGGGGTGTCGTTGTCATTCATATCAGACCCTTAGCTGAGTATGCAGCCAGCCAGAAAAGGGAGGATGAGCTGTCTCTTCCCCACAACCCTAGCCAGTAGTTGTGGGGGCTTATTGAAATCTAGAAGCTCCCTTTAACAAGGCGGATGCCCCCCATGGGAGTGAGTAAAGGTATGTAGTACTGCTCTACTCATTCACCTTAAAAGTATTTGAAAAGTGGTGTGGGGTGTTTTTTGTAATATAATAAAAAGTGAGGGCACATAAGAAGAAAATGTTGTCAGAAAAGCAATTCAAAGAACTCAAGTGTAGCTTGCTAAAATAAATGTAAACACATTCACTAAAACCTCCCATATAAGCTTTAACTTACTAATCGCTTGGATCCTACCTACCTTGTATAGAAATCATCTGTGTTACTGGCAGTTATTCTCTGGTCATGTAATCCTACAATTCCAGCTCCTTCTGTCTCAGTTAGTGGTTACTGCTGACATTGGCTGGGCTATTATGGCTGTGGGAATTCAGTCATTGTTAACTGCTCATTTCCAGATGGGAGCCAGAGCTGCAGGAACTTGAGTGGATTAAAAATATGTACCTGGAACACCAAAAAAAAAATTCTAGTTGGACTTTTCTTCCACCTTAACTTGATTTTAATGGCAGGCTGCTTGTCTATCCAGCAGATATAAGAGTAGTGGCTGTTTAGCATTTGTCATGAAGGACTAAGACACTGAAAGGAATTAGATTTAAAAAGAAAATGTTTATTAAAAAAGCCACTTGTCCTGTAATAGCCAACCTCTTTTGAGCTTTGCAAGTCTGTGCTAGTTGCAATAAAAACTTTCTTGAGGACTTGGTACCCTTATTCCAGAGTTTAGGGATGTTCGGGTACATCATATACCAACAAATGTTTAACCTGTATTCCATTAGATGTTCACTAATTCTATACAAAATGTGTGAATTATATATAGTAGTGCAGATGTTGGGTTAGCTTTACTAAAACTGGAGCACACAGAATCTGGTACAGCTGTGCATGGTAGTCAATCAGCTTCTAAGTTAAGCTTGTTCAATTAAGCTTTGGCAATAAAAACCTGGAAGCTGATTGGTTAATATTCAAAGTTGCACCAGATTTTGCATGTGACAGGTTTAGTAACTAATGCCCTATATGTCAACAAGGATGTGCTTTAACTAATCAATAAAACATCCTGCAGAAAAATGGGTACCCCCTCTGCTCTTAGTAGGCACATCTATGTCCAGTTATTAGTTTTAATAAATATATATATATTTATTTTTATCAAGCACTGATTTCTCCCCCTTCGTTGGTATTTCAGTGCTGTAAGCCTACTACAAGAAATTGAGTGCTGACTGCAGTTCTGGCGGAGCCACCAGCTACTTTTTTTTTTTAAATGTACTTACTACGTTTTTTGAAAGCAGCTCCTTTCAGTTATAAAAAGGGATTTTGGACTTGTGGTAAAATCTGGTTTTCCCTCTAGTGCAATGAGGAGCACAGGAAAACTCCAGCAAAAAAGAGTCACATAATGGATTTTACATTAAAAACTCAGTTGAGATGCAGCTGAAACATCCACCTGCTAGAAGGTCGGGAATGTGTGAATATAAGACCAGGTGTCAAAAAAAGAAAATCTGGACAACTGGTGCTTGATGTGGAAAAGCCAGGAAAGCGCTCGCAGATATAACAGAGTGCACCTTGACATGAAGGGGTAGAACCCTATCCTTAAGACTAGGTGTTGTAATGAGAAAATGGTGGACCTTTCAGGGAATAAAGTCTTCCTGAGAGAAGCTCGCACAACTGTATGCTGGAAAAATGATTGGAAATTGACTTTGGTCATTTAGGGCTGGAGAGAATGGTTAGAAAAATGTCTGATTTAGGACTGGGCCCCAACACCTACTTTTGGCGCTATGCAAAACCAGAAAGGGGGTTTCTTTTTTGGATATGGCTGCCATGTTAAATAAAAAAACATTGGGGGTTATTTAATAAAGGCAAAGTTCACTTGGGGCTGCAGTCGCTGTAGATCCGAGCGTGACATGCAAGGAAAATAAACAGCATTTTAGCTTGCACATGATTGGATAATAAAATCAGCAGAGCTTCCCCTCATTTCAGATTTACAGCGACTGCACTTTCAAGTGCAAAGTGGATTTTCCTTTTTTTGTTTTTTTTTCTTTACCTTTTGTAAATAACCCCCATTATTTGCTGTTGATCAGAAAAGTGTGCATAATGTCTGTGTTAGGTAAACTTGTTGCATATTCAGTGACCTAATGAAAAACATGGCCATCCTTAAAGTAAATGCAAATTGTTAATGTTGATTCTCAAGTTTAACTTCACGTTAAAAGGTTTGTTTGGGGCCAGGCTGCCCCAAACAAATGATTTCCATTACAGAACAATGCAGCTGCTGTAATGGACTGTTGTAGCATTAACTACCTAACATATAGTTGGCAGCAAGTTGAGCGGCTTCCCGTCTGCTGTTGTAATTTTAAATTGGTTGGACTGAGTGCTTTCCTGCCATTCAGGAGAGGCCTTGTATTTTTAGCAATGAATACAAGGCTTCTACGTTTAGCTGAGCTGGAAAGGCAAGCAGATGATGTCACAAATTTCCACCTCAGGCTTACCTGAGTGCTGGCTCACCTCTCACGGTGCTTGTAATACTACCTCTCAGAAAATTGATCCAATATCTGTGGCAAAAGTGTGAGGAGATCCTAACTGACATTCAGATACATTCATTACATTCAGATGTTCTGCTCTCAACCAGTGCTTAAAATATGTCAGAATTTTATCCTTATGGATCTTCAATAAAGTGGCACATTTTAGGCACTTATGAATGCTCAGAACTGGATTTCTACTGACCATGGCAGAGTGTAGGACTGCTGTACAATAACAACCAGGCCCTTCTTAAATTTAGTAGCAGTATAGTAAACACATGCTAGACTCTGAAGGGGCTGCTATAGGTAATTTCTTTTTCCAGCTGGTATAGAGAAGTCCCATTACATGAAAAAAGAACATTACAAATCCAACAAAGGTCCATAATGTATCTTAACAGAGACTACTTTAGTCACTGTCTGTGTCATCACTATCACTATCATCGTCATCCTCCTCCTCTTTGTTTTCTAAAGTCTCTTCCTTTAAGTCAGCAAAAAAGTCATCTGCTCCTCCAAATGCCTTCTTGCTTAAGGCAGGCAGCTGCCTGTTCTTCTTCCGCTTCCTGTAAACATCCACATCGATAGATCCAATCGATGAAACATCCCAGAACTTTACTTTCTGGTCATGGCCACAGCTTGCCAAGAACTTGCCATCATAGGACTTTGCCAGCTGCTCTATAGGTTCGCCTGGATGTTGGCCCACAGTGCCAATGACTCGGTTAGGTAAAATGTTAATTGCCCTGCAAAAAAAAAAAGTCAAATTTATGCATTACATTATTGCATAAACATTTTTATTCCATGAACACCGAATAGTCTCTGCTTCCAGGTGCAATAGAAACCTTGTGTATTGGAATAAGGCATTGCACTTTTACTCATATAGCTTAAAGTTTGAAATTATATATATATATATATATTATACATTTTTTATTTTTTTTTCCTTGTCAAAAGAAGTTTGAGTATACAATGTTATAAAGATACATAAAGTAAGTTTACAAGGATCTATAAAGTAAGCTCATTGTTTTACAGTAGGGTTTATATAGGTAAATATCTTGAAATTTCAAATATTAAACATTGGGTTCATGTAAACCTAAATTAAAGATATATAGAATTTCCTTAGTTACTTTTGTAGGTATTTAAATGATTCATACCTACTATACATATTGTTTACAAGTAGAGTGTATATAGGTCAAATAAATTCTGATAATGAGCTTTAATCGTAAGGTGGAGAAAAGGAAAGAGAAAGAAGAAAAAGGGTAGAGGTATGGTCCACAAGGTTGTCCCGCTCGTCAGTTTATTATTCTTTTTAGTTCTCTTTGAAGCCTTAGAATGGATGTCTCTGTAAGTCATTTAATCTGTTACCATGGCAACAGGACAGAGTCATTGAAGTTTGACAGGAACTGTTTTATCCAAGGATGCCAAAGTTTTTCAAATTTTGGAATTTGATTTTGATCGATGGCTACCATCTTAGCATGGGACATTGTATTATTCATTTTGTGAATTGTTTCTGCTAGTACCAATGTAGGAGATTTCCATGCCTTGGCCACTGTTTATTTTGCAGCCGTTATTAGTTGGATCATAAGTTTGAATTGAGAGAGTGTTAACCATTCCGGTTTTAGATTAAGTAAAGTTAAATATGGATCTGGTTGTATTATTTTTTTAAATATTTTAGATGCAATCACGAAGACTTCCTTCCAGAAGGTTTGGATTACTGGGCACGTCCACCATATGTGTAAATATGTGCCTATTTCTGGGCATCCTCGAAAACAAAGAGCTGAGGTATTAGGTGAATATTTTGCCACTCTAGCGGGTACAAGGTACCAGCGAGTTAATATATATATTTTTCAATCTATCCTTTACAAACATATCATACTTGCCTCCACTGTGCAACTCGTTTTGCACAGAGTGGCCCCAAACATCCTCTTCTGGGGTCCCCTGGCGGCTCTCGTAGCTCCTCCCCACATCAGATAACCCCTAGGACAGTGATAACGAACCTTGGCACCCCAGATGTTTTGGAACTACATTTCCCATGATGCGCATGCACTCTGCATTGTCGCGGAGCATCATGGGAAATGTAGTTCCAAAACATCTGGGGTGCCAAGTTCGCCATCACTGCCCTAGGAGAAGCGCTCTCCCGAGGGGGGTTACCTTGCGGACGCGCTCCCAAGTTCAGCATTTGCCACCACAGACACTAATGCTGGACTCTGCCTGGGTCATTGGATTTGATTGACAGCAGTGGGAGCCAATGGCTGTGCTGCTATCAATCTATCCAAATCAAGAGCTGTGGGGAGAGAGACAGCGCGTCCCTGCTGAGGAGATGAAGGGGCTCAGGTAAGTAAAACCAGGGGAGCGGTGACTGCCCGGTGTTTTTTCACCTTAATGCTTAGGATGCAAATAAAACGAAAGCAGCTCCTTTTATCTGTCGGTCTAGTATAATACTCATCCTATCATCTATGCTTCTAGTTAAAAAAAATAAATAAAAAAAAAAAAAAAAGTATTGTTCTGAACATCTCCAAAAATGATTTATATGAAATTCACACCAGCAAAATCTCAGACCAGAATCATAGTGGTGGGGCACTGAGAAGGAAGGAGTAAATAACATTACAATTACTTTGAGCTTTAGTTACAGCACCATTTCAGGTACTGGAAGGAAGGACATAGGGTGCCATAGGCAGCCAAGTATAATTCAGGTAGATGCTTGCATTACAACTTCATGGTAATGCAGTTGTGCAGAAATGGGGACAGTGACAGACCAAAGTACTGGTTTTATAGAGAACATAAATATTTTAACAGTAAAGAGAGGCAATTATAAACAACTTTTTTTTTATACTTTACAACTATATTGTGAAATAAAATCAGCGCAAACAACTAAATTACATGTGCAAATATCTACTAATAATTTGTCTAAAGGCAATGATTGCTGCTAACACCTTTTTAGAGTTTATCCACCAAACTCTCTTCATAAACCAACAGTGCAAAATATAAGTGCAGCGCTATCGAGTATAAAATCTAAAACTTAAAAATAAAATACAACAGCTAATGTGATGAACAACACCGAACAGAGTCCCAAAAATAAGAGCTCTACCACTTTGCAAACTCAGTTCAAAGATAAAATGCCTGCTCACCTCCAGTCTATGACTCTACTACAGAGTAATAAAAGCCTTAGTGAATTCCATTCAAAAGGTAATTAATGTCATGGACACTCGGGTGGGAGGAGCCATTGTCCGTGATGTCATTACTTACCTTTGTATCAGCGTGGTGAGCGGAGTTTTTGATGGTTTTGCACAGATCTATGTGAGTGTTTGTTTTTAATCCCTATATTCAGTCTTGATAAATAATTTGAAGCAGAGAGCACTATGGTTTCTCCTTTTCTATTCTGCGATATGTCACATGGTAGATCGAAATTTAGGCAGTGGAGTGGCATGTTTCAGGGATGATATCAGAATTAGTGTTCCAGTACTATCTTCAATGAAATTCACTAAGTCTTTTATGACTTTGTAGTGGAGTCATAAACTGGAGGTGAGCAGGCATTTTATCTAGGGGTGGAGGTCCTCGAACAAATTGTCTGTCCCTATATGAACTGTGTGTACAGCGGTGGAGTGCTTATTTTTGGGACTCTTAACACTGTGTGTTGTTCATCACATTAGCTATTGTAGCTGTTTTATTTTTATCTGAGTTATATTTTATATGCGATTGCACTGCACTTATATTTTGCATTGTTTATTTATAGTTTAGTCTTTGATTTATTTTATAATTCTATCCTCTTGTTTTATTACAATGCCTCAGTTCCCATGATTCACTAAAAAAATGGATTTTTAAAACAGCTTACCTGTAAAATCCTTTTCTTGGAGTACATCACGGGACACAGAGCACCATAGTAACGACTATCTGGGTTATATGCTACCTTTAGGTGATTGGACACTGGCACCCAATAGTAAGAAGGTTCCTTCCATATAACCCCCCATACAGGAAGTACCTTTAGTTTTGTAGCAAGCAATGAAGATCCCAGAAAAAGAGGGGAGGGACCTCTGTGTCCCGTGATGTACTCCAAGAAAAGGATTTTACAGGTAAGCTGTTTTAAAAATCCATTTTTCTTTACTGTACATCACGGGACACAGAGCACCATAGTAATGACTATCTGGGATGTCCTAAAGCAATGCCTTTGAGGGGAGGGAACATAATATTCCTAGATCCCCCTTTTTAGGCTCCAGAATTATAAAGCTGCTTGCAGCACGCTGTGGCCAAAAACAGTCTCTCTTTGAGACCTAACATCCAGTTGGTAAATGTATGAACTGAAGACCAAGCGGCCGATTTGCAAACCTGAGCCATAGACACTTGTTGGCGCACTGCCCATGACGTACTAACTCCTCTGGTAGAGTGAGCCTTGAGATATCGAGGTGGAACCTTGTGTTTCAACCCTAATGCCCTGTACACACGATAGGACCTTGTTGTTGGAAATTCCGACCGTGTGTAGGCTCCATCACCCATTTTCCATTAGGAATTTCCGACACACAAAGTTTGAGAGCTTGCTATAAAATTTTCCGACAACAAAATTCGTTGTCGGAAATTCCGATCGTGTGTATACAAATCCGACGCACAAAGTGAACATGCTCAGAATAAATTAAGAAACGAAAGCTATTGGCTACTGACCCGTTTATAGTCCCGACGTACGTGTTTTACGTCACCACGTTCAGAACGATCGTATTTTCCGACAACTTTGTCCGACCGTGTGTATGCAAGACAAGTTTGAGCCAACATCCGTCAGAAAAAAATCCATGGATTTTGTTGTCGGAATGTCCGATCATATGTACAGGGCAATAGGCCTGGATAATGACCTGACAAATCCACCTAGAGATGGTAGAACTAGTTGCTGCCTGTCCTCTCTTAGGACCTCTGGCAGAACAAAAACTGAGTTAGACTTCCGAAAAGGGGCTGACATATCTAAGTAAACCTTGACAGCTCTCACCACAGCCAGTGAGTGGAGCGATCTTTCCTTTTTTAGACTTGGGGTTAGGAAAGAAGGAAGGTAAAATGATATCCTGATTCAAGTGAAAACTGGAAATCACCTTGGGTAAAAAAACCTGGATGGGGCCGCATCACCACCTTGTCCTGATGAACAAACAGAAAGGGTTTTTCACAAGAAAGGGCGGCCAAGTCTGACACCCTTCTGGCTGAGGTTATAGCCACCAAAAAGACCAATTTCCTAGTTAATAGGATCAAAGGAATACGCCTAATAGGTTCAAAGGGTTGACTCTGTAGAGCTGAAAGCACTAAGTTTAAGTCCCAGGGACATAAGGGCAGCTTAATTGGCGGCCTTAAATGCAGCACTCGTTTGACAAAGGCTCGTACTAAAGAATGAGAAGCGATAGGCCTCTGGGAAAAAAAAAAAAACGATAAGGCCGAAATTTGTCCCTTAATGGTCCCTAGGGATAAGTTTAAATCAATTCCTGTTTGAAGAAAAGCAAGGATCCTCCCGATCGTATACTTGCGAGGGTGCCAACTTCTCTCACACCATGAGATGTACGACTTCCAGACCCTATGGTAAATACTTCTAGAAACTGGCTTTCTAGCATTTATTAAAGTAGACAGGACAGATCCTCCGATACCACGGTCCCTTACTACCCTGGTCTCAATAGCCATGCCATCAAATTCAGCGACCGTAAAGAAGGATGGTATATGGGACCTTGGGACAACAGGTCTGGACGGAATGGGAGGCACAATGGGTCCCCTACTGCCATCCTCACAATCTGAGTACCAAGACCTCCTGGGCCACCAGAATTACTGTTTTCCGTTCCTCCTGTAACCTGCGTAACAGGTGCAGCAGCATCTGGATCGGAGGAAAAGTGTAAATTAGGAAATACTGATCCCAGGGAATCGCCAATGCATCTGTCCCCACGGCAAGTGGATCCCTGGTCCTGGACACAAAGCTGTCCACCTTGGCATTGAACCTGGATGAAAGGAGATCCACATCTGGCATCCCCCAACGCTGGCAGATTTCGGGGTGAAGGGACCATTCCCCCGGTAACAATTGCTGACGACTTAGGTAGTCTGCCCGCCAATTGTCCACCCCTGGAATATAGACTGCCGACAAAAACGGCACATGTCTCTCTGCCCAAGTCAATTTGTGACTTCTTTGGGCTGCCCGGCTCCGGGTGCCCCCTTGGTGGTTTATGTATGCCACCACCGTGGAGTTGTCGGACTGGACTCTGACCGGAGACCCCCGCAATCTGGACGTCCAGATTATGAGAGCCAAGCGAGCTGCTCGAATTTCCAGCAGGTTGATGGGCAAGGTCTTCTCTACTTGGGACAATCTTCCCTGTACGCAAGCCTCTTCCATTACTGCTCCCCAGCCGAGACGACTGGCGTCCGTAGTTACCACTTTCCAGGTCACCGGCGGAAAGGACTTCCTGCTTTTCAAGTTGCTGGTCTTTATCCCCAAGGGTAAAACAGGACCTCTCTTGGTGGTCAGAGACATTGGATGATCCAGGGTTAGAACAGACTTGTTCCAAGCCTCCAGGATAGTCTTCTGGAACAACCTGGACTGAAACTGCGCATAAGGAACTGCGCTGAAAGGCGACACCATCTTGCCCAGCAGTCTCATGCACAGTCGAATTGAGGGTCTTTCTACCCTTTTGACTTCTCGGAACAGCTCCACTATTGAGCTGATTTTTAAGGGAGGTAAAAACACCCTTTCCTGGGTTGTATCCAGGATCAGGCCTAGATATGTCAAGATTTGAACTGGATAAAGGGCCGACTTGTCCTTATTCAGAATCCAGCCTAGGCATCTCAGAAAATGAACGGTAGTTGAAACGTTTTCTACCAAGGGGGAGTAGGACTGGTCCCTTAACAGAAGGTCGTCCAGATATCCTACCACCGAGATCTTTTGGGACCTTAGAAAAGCCAACACTGGAGCCAACATCTTTGTGAAGACTTGTGGGGCCGTGGCTAGACCGAATGGAAGTGCTGCAAACTGGAAATGACACCCCTCTACTGCGAAGCGCAGAAATCTTTGATGTGGACCGAAAATCGGCACATGTAGGTACGCATCCTTGAGGTCTATGGATGCTAAAAAAAAAATCCCCTTTTCTTAAGGATGCGATTACTGAACGAACCGACTCCATACAGAAGGTTCGGACATTTAGAAAGGAATTGAGAGACTTGAGGTCCAGAATGGGCCTTACCTCCCCATTTGGCTTTGTGCGGAACCTCGATAATCGCCCCCTGCCTTTCTAGCTGTTCTAAGGCTAGGAACAGGCTTTTCTTTTTCTCTGGGTCCGATGGGACTCTTGATACCACAAACCGATTTGGGGGAAAATCCTACTTGATTTGATTGTAGCCGTATTAGTGCAATTGTGACAGAGAAAATTGAGTACTGTCTGTGATACTTTGTTTATTTGCACTAACATACAATTTTTCAGGACAAGCTTTCGGGGTATGTTCCCTTCTTCAAGGTCCAAGCAGTACTGATTCACAAATTTTTAAGCAGAATGTTAAAGAAGAAGAAAAAAAAAAAAAAGAGAAAACCAAATCTTGGAACTCTATTTTGTAACCTTGTGTTATAGTGGAAATAACCCACCTGTCCTGAACCAATTTTACCCAAGCATCTGCAAACCACCGCAGTTAACCCCCCACCCGTAAGAGTGGGGGCGTCCCTTCACAAGGAGGACTTTGAATTGGTTTTGGCCAGTTTCTGAGTCCAAGGTCTCTTTTGACCCTGAGGTTTCTTAAAGGCAGGTGCTTGAGGCCATCGATACTTCTTGGGAGAAGAGGCGCCTGGCCCAGGAGCGTTAGGAGTTTTAAAGGAGGGCTGCTTATTCCTTCTTTTAACAGGAAGCAAGGAGCTCTTTCCGCCTGAGATTTCTTGGATATACTTATCCAGATTTTCTCCAAACACTCCCGATGAAAGGGAAAAGCCACGAGTAGCCTTTTGCATGGCATCTCGGCTGACCAGCTCTTTAGCCACAAGACTCTGCGCATATGTATTGAGAGTAGCGCAAAACGAGACATCTGCTGGATTGAGTCCTTTAATGCGTCTACTGCAAAACATAAAGCGCAAAGAAGGTTCTGACAATTCGTCAGAATATTCCTCCTGAACAGGCAGTTTCCTGACCAATCTTTTAAAACGGTCCTTCAGGGATTGACAAATACCAATAGCCACAACTGCCGGTTGCACTGCTGACCCAGCCACCGCAAAGGAGGCCTTTAGTAAGGATTCCAGCTTTTTATCCGCTGGGTCTTTAAACCCTTGGGCATTATCCACTGGACAGGTTAAGCTTTTATTCACTGATGAAATGGCAGCATCCACCAAAGGCGTATCCCACCTTTTTTTGAACTTTTCCTCCATAGGGTATAAAAAAAGAAAACCTCTTTGGAGGTAAGTATATCCTGTCCGGATGGTCCCAGTCAGCGTAAATCAGCTGCTCCAATAATGGATGCACAGGAAATGCCTGGGAACCTTGTTGAGGTCGCAAGGATCCCAATGTAGAACAGGAAATTCCCGGTCCCTGTACCAGGGGGGAGGTGGGTGTAACTTAAATCCTGCTCTCACCATCTCAGCCAAAGACTGGATAAACAATTTTTGGGATTGCAAAGCAGACAATGGTTCCTCAGAACCTGAGTCCCCCGCTGAGGACTCTTCAGCCTCTGCTTCCTCCTTATCTCTTACGGCCACCTCCTCAAAATCCTCTGCCCATTCTGTATCCAAATCACAAGGACCCAACTGGCTAAGGGAGTCCTGGTGCTCAAGTGACTCTGCACTGGGACCAGGCTCAGGAGAGGGAGATCTATGCCGTTTTTTTCCCTCCCTGTGTTACTGAGGCAATCCTACCCACTATTTTGCCTTCCAGGCCAGCGAGGGCTGACGTTAAGTCATCCTTAGTAACACAAGCCGATGCAGGGATATTGGTGGTGGCCACTATGCCTGACAAATGCAATGGCTCAGCCAGGCTAAATGCCGCAGGTCTTTCAGGGGAGATTGATGCTGCAGTAGCCTGAGGTTGATCTCCTGTTTTTGAAGGAGTCATTTTCACCCCTGGACTAGCCCTACTCCCTGTACCTCGATTTCTGGAAGACATTGCTTACAAAGTTTGGAGGAAAATACTCTGTGCTATATGGCTGTATCAGCTATAGCAATTACCACGGCCTTCTTTAAAGTGTTGCAATAGCCCGACTCACGTGCCCAGCTCTGTGTCCCACCGCAACAGGCTCCTGGCTCACATGAGCCAAATCTGACACACACAGGCGCCCGACTTACCCCTATATACCTGCGCCGTCACATGACGTACGCACGCCCGGGAACCTTACTGCGCACGCCCACAGGGGACATGGCAAGCAGACACGCCGCGATGCACGCCATCCGCATACGCAGGTGGAAGCGGGCACACGGCGCCTACATCCAATGCACGCGACCAGTCCACGTGGCCCCCGTGCGGGAACATCCGCCTGAGTGTATCTTGCGGCCTATCTGAGGCTATTACAGTGCGCCAACGGACATGAAAATCTGGCCATAACATATTTAGCAACAATGTAAAATTAGGCCTCCAGAGGAAGCACTCACCAATCCTCGCAGCAGGGCCTGAGAGAGGCCCAAACTTCCCCCATCACCGCAGGTAGCGTCACTGAGGACCTTCAAGGACCGGGTCCCCCTTTGATCAGGGTCCACACCGTTGGACCTGTAAGGCACCCTTTAGGTTTCCTTGGGCAAGTGAAAAGACCAGGAATACCATATCACAAGGGTCCAGTGCCATAAGGACACGTTACAGGCAAAACCTTGTTCTTGAACCAAGGCTCGGGTACCATCCACTTTAACATAAAAAGCCATCCGAATGGATCAGATTATAACATCCTCACTGGGACATTACTTGAAGAATTTTAAGAGCTTCCACAGCCATGACCATCACCTTCAAGACACTGGCAAAAAACTAAAAGGTACTTCCTGTATGGGAGGGGTTATATGGGAGGAACCTTCTTACTATTGGTTGCCAGTGTCCAATCACCTAAAGGTAGCATATAACCCAGATAGTCATTACTATGGTGCTCTGTGTCCCGTGATGTACGATAAAGAAAAGTTTACTTTTTATGTTTCATAAAGACATCACTATCCATTATTTAATACTCTGGCACAATGCATGCCAAATCATATTATTAGCATATAGTAATGTATATATTATACTATATAAAATTTGTTCCATACTTGTTTCCAGCATTCCCCTATTGTGTTGTAAATGGTGCTTTATCCTCTTTCTAGAGGGATTTTTCTTACCAGACTTAGTATATCCTCAACAGTTTCACTGACCTGATAACACCATCCATGGATCCTGTACACACAATATTATCATTAACAGGGATCATGCAGTCAATAGACTCTGCCTTCACTGCAAAACGATCACTTGTTGCTCCAAAGCCATTCCAATTAAACAGGTAGATTGTGCCCTCACTTGATCCACAGGCCACTTTTTTGCCCCTCTAAAAGCAAAGGACAAATGCATTTATAAAAAAACAAATCTCATCAAAAAGTTAAAGGACATGCCTTGAGCTTTGCATTTTAAACAAATACAGGACAAAAATAATTAATTTTTATTCGGACAAATATAAAATACTGCATACAAATATGTGCAATTAAAAAAACAAAAAAAACAAAAACTTAATTTTAGGAACATGAAATGTAGAATCTTTCCATGACACTTGGAGAACATTGTTGGCTGCTGTTACATTGCTGGTTTGCTGTAGATTTAAAAACTAGAAAGTCTTGTCTCTAAGCGGAGTGGTAGCTTATACGGTTTTATATGAACAGTATAAAATATTGTTTCAAAATATTGGAAAAATAGCGCAGGAAGGGGGGCTAGTTAGGGGTTAAAAATGGGTTACAAAAAGGGTTTAATAGGAAATATTGTAGTCTAAAAAAAACAGGTTTGTTGAAGCATGTGAATGATCAAACCTTCAAAATACTTTATACAGTAAAACTTTGGATTGCGAGCATATTTCATTCCAGAACAATGCTTGTAATCCAAAGCGCATTTCCCCATAAGAAATGGAATGAAAACTCAGATGATTCATTCCACAACCATTTATTCATAAGTCCTTCAGTTTATAGTTCATAGAAAAAGAATATAGCAATGTGATAGGTTGTGTAACCATAAAATGTCCATCCACAAAATGGCACAAGGAGATAAGAAGCAAAATCCAGCAGGAGCTACAGAGTATAAATGAGAAGAGAGGCGCCTCTAAGTGTAGCAATATGGTTATGTTTAATGAAGGTACAACATTTTCTAACTCACATGGTTAATGATTAAAAGAGGCACATCTAAGTATGCAGGCATCCGAGGTAAAGCTGTCCACATAGACCGTCCTCCACACCGCCATCATCCCTTCCACCAGCGCTTCAAGCTTCGCTTTTCAGATCCCTCTACTGCAGGATAGTCTTGCCGGTCACGATTGCAGACTGACAGTGCTGAGAGCCGGCGGTGCAGAGAACGGTCTATGTGGACAGATTTACCCCGGATGCCTGCATACTTATATGTGCCTGTTGTAATTGTCAATCATGTGAGTTGCTTAATGTTGTACCTTCATTAAATATAACCAGATTGCTACACTTAGAGGAACCTCTCTTCTCTTTTATACTCAGTTGTGACGCTACTTGTATATCAAGACAAAATTTGCTTGTCTTGTAAAACACTCTCAATCCAAGGTTTGACTGTACTTTGGACAAGCAGTGCATGTTCATCAGCTATTGCAGTAGCAGTGAATCATGATGGTGCTTTACCTCTACACTATCAACAGGAAACAATATGGATCAGAAAGGCAGTCCTGAAACCCTCCGCCCATTTGCTGTTGCATCCTAGACTTTAAAGTGTAGGTAAACCCAAAATCGATTTTAGTATGTTAGCCTTGATGACCCACTCTATACAGATTTAAAAATTAATTATTGTGAATCTCTTACAAAGTTTCTTACCTGGAGATCTTGCCAGTAACTGTACTTCCTGTTTCAGGCTGACAACTTTGCCTTGCAATTAGCTGCAAAGCAGCAATCTATCAGATAAGCAGCCCAAACTGAAAGAGCACACATGGCAGGCTGACAATGCTGCTGCTTAAGGTTAGGCAGTGGTTTAGCATTGTAAGCCTGCATAATGAAGTGCTGTTACTGGTAGGATCGGCATGCAGGAAACTTTGAAACGGTTTCACAAAAAAAGGATTTGCTTGACAAAACTGTATAACATAAGACAAACATACTGTAAAATAGATTTGAGGTTTTCATGAGAGAATAATGCTATGAGCTACTGCATCTTGTCTTGTAAAAATAGGTCCACCTGCATTTTAGATTGGGTTGTCCTTTACGTATATCACATCACTGTACCAACCTTCATAATGGAAATAGATGTCAAGTCTCCATTCTGGAATTCAGACAGTAGGTCAAACCTTCGTCTCTTAATGTTGAACACACCCATGGTTCCATCTCCACTACAAAAAAAATAAATAAAGCATATCTACTTATTCATTAAATTTAAAAGAAAATCAAAACTTACGCTGATCACAATATTATGATTTGCTTCAGATTAGGGCTGATAAATACAAACTGAAGCCAAAGTGGAGTTGTTATTCACAGCAACTAAATTCTTTAATTTTTTGACTGATAAATCCACATCGGTTGTGGGGGCAACAACTCCACTGTTGGTCCATGTTTTGTTTTTTTTCCTGAGCAAAAGAAAAATGCAGAGTTTTGATTACACATCATTTGCTTGTGCAAGTAATAATTCACAGCTAGTCAGCAATACAGACTACACATTTTTTGGTTGGTCCATGTTTTTATTGTGTTAGATTCTATACAATAACACACCTGGAAGGAAGACCGGGCAAAGATGGAATTGCCACCTCAGGTGACACCTCAGTGCTGGAGGGTTCCATATGAGAGGTAAGTCTGTCATAATATGCTAGTATGCTGTTCATACTAGCACATCATGGTATCAACCTGCAGGAAGACTGTTTTAAAAAAATTTTTTTGCCAAGTTCAATACCGCTTTAATAAATAGTCCAGGTACTCCCTCCGTTTCCCCCCCACAATTCAGAGGTTGGTGTCTCAGTAGACACTTACTCACCAAGTCTCAACGCTGCTATATAGTGGTGCAGTGGCAGTGTGCAGAGTCCTGTAAGAGTTTTAACTTTCAAAAACTAAGCTTTTTTTTAATCGTCTTACAGCAGATTGGAACCGTGACACAGGCCGAAAAGTGAACAATTTGATTTAACTGCCACCCTCCCCCACATTGAGCTTTTCTTCAGTCCACTGCTGCGCTCATCAGCTGCCAGGAGCAAGAAGGAAATACCCGTTACATCAGGGTATGGAGGCCAAATAATTACATTTTAGTCTCATCTGACCATAACACCTTTTTCCATGTGGCCTCAGGATCTTCAAGGTGTGTTTAACCACTTGACCTCCAAAAGATTTAACCCCCTTCATGACCAGGCCATTTTTGTGATACAACACTGCGTTACTTTAAAGTGGAGTTCCACCCAAAAGTGGAACTTCCACTCATCAGATTCCTCTCCCCCTCCGGTGACACAGTTGGCACCTTTCAGGGGGGAGGGGGGTACAGATACCTGTATATTACTGGTATCTGTACCCACTTCCGGCATAGATACCCGCAGAATCTGCAGGTATTTACGCCACTTCCTGCTCCCTCCCCGCTGCCTGCTGGGAAACACGGGTCCCAGAGGCAGCAGGGACCATCCGTATTGCGCTGCGCGACTGGCGCATGCGCAGTAGGGAACCAGGAAGTGAAGCCGCACGGCTTCACTTCCTGATTCCCTAACCGAAGATGGAGGCGGCAGCACCCGAGGACGGAGAGACGCTTCGGCCTTGGGTGCCGACATCGCGGGCGCCCTGGACAGGTAAGTGTCCATGTTTTAAAAGTCAGCAGCTGCAGTATTTGTAGCTGCTGACTTTTAAAAAAAAATTTTTCGGTGGCGCTCCGCTTCAACTGACAATTGAGCGGTCGTGTAACGCTGTACACAAACAAAATTTATGTCCCTTCCCCTCCCCCCAAATAGTTTTTATTTTTTGCGGTATAAAGACCAACCATTTTGAACATTTTTTTTTTTTTTACTTTCTGCTATTAAACACATCCAATAATAATAATTAAAAAAAAGGTCAAATGTCTTCATAAATTTAGGCCAATATGTATTATGGTACATATTTTTGTTAAAAAAAAAAAAAATGCCGATAAGCGTATATTGATTGGTTTGCACAAAAGTTATAGCTAAAATATGCACTCTCACTGTATTAACGACACTGGCTGGGAAGGGGTTGAGTCGGTGGTACCCGCAGGTCAGCTCCCGCTTTGTATAATCGCAACAGGAGTGGGTCGCTGGCGCGTCCCAGACCCGGAAGTGCAGGATCACCTACTAGGTGCATAATTCTCCACAGGAGAGCTGCCTTGCCGTATATGTATGTTACATTAATCGGCAAGCAGTTAAGGTGGTCAGATGAGACTAAAATTGAATGATTTAGCCTCAACACCAAATTATATGTCTGGTGGAAATCCAATACAGCTCACCATCTAAATTACACCATTCCTACGGTAAAGCATGGAGGTGGTAATATTCTGTTTTTTTGGTGCGTCTCTGCAGCAGGGCCTGGAGCACTTGTCAGGATAGCAGAAAAATTGATGGGGAATTACCATCAAATTCTTGAGGAAAAAATGTGCTGTCCTCTGCCAGAAAGTTGTCAATGGGAGGAAGGTTTACCGTCCAACATGACAATGACCCAAAGCACACAGCACAAATGAACACAGAGTGGTTGAAGGAGAAAAAGGTGAATGTCCTTGCATGGCCTAGTCAGAGCTCAGACTTAAACCCCATTGAAAATCTGTGGAATGACTTGAAGACTGCAGTCTACAAATGGTCACCATCAAATGTAACTGTACTTCAGCAGTTCTGCAAAGAAGAGTGGGCAAATATTGCAAAGTCTAGATGTGCAAAGTTAGTAGAGACATATCCCAACAGACTAAAGGATGTAATTAAAGCAAGAGATGGTCCAACAAAATATCAACACAAGGGGGTGATCCCTTTTCCAACTTAGTGATTCTGTTTTTGATTTTTTTCTGACATGTTGGTGTTATAGCTTTCACTTGGATGTTATAATTTGCTCTAGTAAACACATGTCTTCATGTCAGGCTGCAGAGCAACAAAATGAGATTATTTTAAAGGGGGGGGGTATTCTTTTTCTAAACCCACTGTATATAGTAACCACTTTCCGACCGCCTTACGCAGATATACTGCGGCAGAATGGCACGGGCAGGCAAAATCACAGACCTGTACGTGATCTGCCCCCCGTGATCGGGGGGTTCGATCGGACCCCCCCCCCGGTGCCTGAGGCGTTCGGCTTCTGTCCGGGAGTGATTAAAGGTGAGGGGGAGGCCATCCATTCGTGCCCCCCCCCTCACGATCACTCTCAGCCAATGAAATCCTTCCTCTGCTGCTGTATAGTAAACAGCGGCAGAGGAAGTGAGGTCATCTCTCCTGGGCTCTGTATTTTCCGTTCCGGTGCCGAGGAGAGAAAAGACATCGATGAGAGTGCACAACACACACACACGGCATATTTTTCACCCCCGATCACCCCGATTACCCCCCTGTCACAGTGACACCAAGCTGTTTTTTTTTTTTTTCTGATTACTGCATTGGTGTCAGTTTGTGACAGTTAGTGTGGTAGGGCAGTTAGGGTTAGCCCCCTTTAGGTCTAGGGTACCCCCCTAATAAAGTTTTAACCCCTTGATCACCCCCATCGCCAGTGTCACTAAGCGATCATTTTTCTGATCGCTGTATTAATGTCACTGGTGACGCTAGTTAGGGAGGTAAATATATAGGTTCGCCGTCAGCGTTTTATAGCGTCAGGGACCCCCATATACTACCCAATAAAAGGTTTTAACCCCTTGATTGCCTCCTAGTTAACCCTTTCACCAGTGATCACCGTATAACTATTTCGGGTGACGCTGGTTAGTTTATTTTTTATAGTGTCAGGGCACCCACGGTTTATTACCGAATAAAGGTTTAGCCCCCTGATCACCCGGCGGTGATATGCGTTGCCCCAGGCAGCGTCAGATTAGCGCCAGTATCGCTAACACCCACGCACGCAGCATACGCCTCCCTTAGTGGTATAGTATCTGAACGGATCAATATCTGATCCGATCAGATCTATACTAGCGTCCCCAGCAGTTTAGGGTTCCCAAAAACGCAGTGTTATCAGGATCAGCCCAGATACCTGCTAGCACCTGCGTTTTGCCCCTCCGCCCGGCCCAGCCCCGCCCACCCAAGTGCAGTATCGATCGATCACTGTCACTTACAAGACACTAAACGCATAACTGCAGCGTTCGCAGAGTCAGGCCTGATCCCTGCGATCGCTAACAGTTTTTTTGGTAGTGTTTTGGTGAACTGGCAAGCACCAGCGGCCTAGTACACCCCGGTCGTAGTCAAACCAGCACTGCAGTAACACTTGGTGAGTCCCATAAATGCAGTTCAAGCTGGTGAGGTGGCAAGCACAAGTAGTGTCCCGCTGCCACCAAGAAGAAGACAAACAGGCCCGTCGTGCCCATAATGCCCTTCCTGCTGCATTCGCCAATCCTAATTGGGAACCCACCACTTCTGCAGCGCCCGTACTTTCCCCATTCACATCCCCAACCAAAAGCAGTCGGCTGCATGAGAGGCATTTACTTTATGTCCTCCCGAGTACCCCTACCAAACGAACCCCCCCCCAAAAAGATGTCGTGTCTGCAGCAAGCGCGGATATAGGCGTGACACCCGCTATTATTGTCCCTCCTGTCCTGACAATCCTGGTCTTTGCATTGGTGAATGTTTTGAAAAGCTACCATACACTAGTTGAGTATTAGCGTACAGCATTGCACAGACTAGGCACACTTTCACAGGGTCTCCCAAGATGCCATCGCATTTTGAGAGACCCGAACCTGAAACCAGTTACAGTTACAAAAAAAAAAGTATAAAAAAAAAAAAAATAGTTGTCATTTTATTGTTCTCTCTCTCTCTCTATTCTCTCTCTATTGTTCTGCTCTTTTTTGCTGTATTCTATTCTGCAATGTTTTATTGTTATTATGTTTTATCGTGTTTGCTTTTCAGGTATGCAATTTTTTATACTGTTTACTGTGTTTTATTGTTAACCATTTTTTTGTCTTCAGGTATGCCATTCAGCTGCAGCGCAGATTTATTTATCTTGACAACAACAGCGTTTGCTCCCACGATATATATAAAGCCGTGACTCCAGCGGAGGTGATATATGCCAAAGCATGGGGGCAGCAGGGGCGGAGGATCGATTTGCTCCTACCTACCTTTTGCAGGCCTCACTTTTTGTCACAAAGTTTTGAAATTTAAAAAAAGAAAAAAAAAAAAATTTTTTTTTTGTCTTTCTTCATTTTCAAAAACAAATGAGAGCTGCAAAATACTCACCATGCCTCTCAGCAAATAGCTTGGGGTGTCTACTTTCCAAAATGGGGTCATTTGGGGGGGTTTGTGCCACCTGGGCATTCCATAACCTCCGAAACTGTGATAGGCAGTGAGGAGTGAAATCAAAAATTTACGCCCTTAGAAATCCTGAAGGCGGTGATTGGTTTTCGGGGTCCCGTGCGCGGCTAGGCTCCCAAAAAGTCTCATACATGTGGTATCCCCGTACTCAGGAGAAGCAGCTAAATGTATTTTGGGGTGAAATTCCACATATGCCCATGGCCTGTGTGAGCAATATATCATTTAGTGACAACTTTTTGTAAATTTTTTTTTTGTCATTCAATCACTTGGGACAAAAAAAAGTTATATTCAATGGGCTCAACATGCCTCTCAGCAATTTCCTTGGGGTGTCTACTTTCCAAAATGGGGTCATTTGGGGGGGGGAGTTTGTACTGCCCTGCCATTTTAGCACCTCAAGAAACGACATAGGCAGTCATAAACTAAAAGCTGTGTAAATTACAGAAAATGTACCCTAGTTTGTAGACGCTATAACTTTTGCGCAAACCAATAAATATACGCTTATTGACATTTTTTTTACCAAAGACATGTGGCCGAATACATTTTGGCCTAAATGTATGACTAAAATTGAGTTTATTGGATTTTTTTTTATAACAAAAAGTAGAAAATATCATTTTTTTTTCAAAATTTTTGGTCTTTTTCCGTTTATAGCGCAAAAAATAAAAACCACAGAGGTGATCAAGTACCATCAAAAGAAAGCTCTATTTGTGGGAAGAAAAGGACGCAAATTTCGTTTGGGTACAGCATTGCATGACCGCGCAATTAGCAGTTAAAGCGACGCAGTGCCGAATTGTAAAAAGTGGTCAGGAAGGGGTTAAATCCTTCCGGGGCTGAAGTGGTTAAGGCAACTTAAAGAGAAAAACAATACTGTCTGCATGACATGAAAATGACAGTTGAAGTACCTTGCAGTAAGTAACAGCTTTTTATTTTGGTCAATGACCATGTCACTGATGTATTCTTCATGATTTTTCATCTCCATAAAAGCTGTACCTCTCCGGAGGTCCCACACTTTCAGCATCCCGTTCTCATCACCGGTGGCAAAGAGGTTTTCATCAATCACAAGAAGGCTGTTCAGGGCGCAGCTGTATGTATGAGAAATTGTTTCAGACATGTAGATTTTACAGCTCTCATATATCTCAGTTATAAAAACTGGAACTAAGGGTTAGGAAAACTGCAAAAAATTGAACAAGACATGTGACTAGCTAGGTGTATGTCAAATTCAACTAGACTTGTTTCAGAATACTGAAGACATGTTGCTTCCTCAGTTCTGGGTGCCAGAAACTCACCCCAGCATTCACAGCCACACAGGTAACTCAAATATTAGAGGACAAGCAGCGAACCATTTCAGAGACAGAACAAGTCCAGTTGAATGTGATGAACTACTATCTATACCATGACCTTGATAAAAGAGAACCTGCACAGACAACACATCTGAGTGCGTGTTGCTTACGGTTTTCCTTGCCTTGATTTTTGAAAACCAGGCCAAGAATATAATAGTCATGAATAGATGAGAACTAAAAGTATTAAAAAAACAAAACAAAAAACAAGTAAAACATAAAAAGGGATGCAAAATTAAACTTGAAGACGAACAGGTATAAAGGTCTGAAATAGACTTGCAGCCCGATGCAACTAGTTGCAACTAAACAATCAATCATTTAGTGCAGCCTAGTAAAACGTAAAGCAGTATTAAATGCCAAGTTCACCTTTTGCAAAAAATAAAAATAAATGTACATCATTTTGCAGGTAAAACAAATGTGCATTTATTATTTCTTTACACTGCATCCTGTAAAGCATTGCACCCATGATTAGTAGATCACAAGTGCAATGCCAGGATCCTGCAAACTCAGTACACTGCATGTCCTTCACATTGATATGGGCAGGCAGTTACTGAATGGCAGGAAGATCAATGAACTACAAGACACTCACCAGTGCCCTCGTAGTTCATTGAGAACTACAAGGTGTCAGCCGCAATATCTGACGGTACTTGGAGTCTACTCGTTCACAGGAAACTGTGAATGAATGACGCGGACATGTAGGCGGAGCCCTGCATGACCGCTCTGTTTTTAAATTGTGACATCGAGTGCGAGGAGAAGACCCCCCAGCTGCTGTCACAGAGAGGGGAGAATTGGCAGCAGGAGGTGGGTGGACAGGAGCACGTTACACCCTAAAATATAGGTGTAACATGCTCTTAAAAGGTGAACTTATCCTTTATACCCAAAAATAAATGTGTTACATAATGCAGCTTAACAACCCTTAAATGTGGTTGCTACATTAGTTTTCATTTTTAAACCTTTTTTTTCTTTGAGCAATGAAGATACTGTACTTTTGGAAAGCAGCATTGTCAGTCTAGGAGGAAGGTATTGTTAGAATCACTAGCAATTTTAGAGCAACTTGACTTACAAATTAAAGCCGAACTCCAGCTAACAATTTATAAGCAGTTCCAGCAACAGTTTATTTTTCTTTTTGGGATAAAGGTTTTACAGAAATTAATAAAAGCTAATCATTGTAAGCAACCTTTTCAGTGTTACATGGTTTGTCTTAACCCTCTAACTGTTATTTTGGCTGGACAGCTTGGTCTGTTAAAGGAAGTTGGAAAAAAAAAAAAAAACAAAACTTACTTGCCAGATCACCAGCTAAAAATAAAGGAAAGAAACCAAAAAAGAAATCTAACGCAGCCACGACTTCTAAGAATTGGTAGGCTACAATATACAATATTACATTTGGGTTTAATACTACTTTAAAACTGAACTCCGGGTAAACCACTACATAGAGCAATGAAATATATATGTGCTGTTTTACCTGACATAAGATTTGTATTTCTGTCAGTCCGGTCCTGAGATTTACAGAGCTCTGCCACAAACCACAGCCCATCTATTTTTCTCTTCTACAGTTGACACTTACAGATTATTTCCCTCCCTAAACTGTAAAAATGTAAAAGAGGAGCATCATCTCTCTGTCACTCTACCCTCTCCTGGCAGCATGTCCTTTGTTAGACCTTCAGCAGAACTGATTGGTTCCTTGTACTACTACATCTTCTCCAAGTCTTGGCTATGCTAGACAGTAGACTGCAGGAGGCCAATAAAAAATATTCAGTTACACATACTGCTTGCATTAAAAATACTTTAATGACTCCCCCCCCCCTTTTTTTTTCTATTCGCCTACTGATCTTCCCCTGCATCACTACCCTTCCCTGTAGAAAATATGAAAAAAATTGAATTCAGATCCCTGTATATAGGTATTCGCCTCCCTTTTCTTGGCACATGTACTGGTCATTCTCCTGTATGCTCTGGAGAACTCTGTTATTGCCGGTACTTCGTCATATGCTCAATCCACTGCCGATCTAGGTGCTCTTTTGCATTTTGGAATAACTGTATTGTTTTTCCTTTTGCTGCCTATTCCACCACAGTTTTTCTCAATATGGATTTGTACACACATTTATGTAGCTCTGTGTACAGTATTTTTGTAATACCTGCATTAAGGTTGTGAACTCTGAATTATTTTTCTAAATAAAGAATTAAAAAAAAATGCTTTAATGATATTTTAAAGAATACAATGCTAAATTAATTTGTGTCTTTTAAATCTGCCTGGGATTCGGCTTTAATTTCTACCAGTCTCAGCCCAACTTTTTCTCAGATAAGGTTTTTAGTCCTTTTTTGAGATACAAGGAGGCTAAACTCTATAAAATGTAAAACTAAAAATGAATGATTGGATGATATGGGCAACAGCATTTGCTTTACGTTTCATACATTATTCAAATCCTCAGAAATGTTCTTACTCATGAGCTTTAGTAATGCGCTTCACAAGTTTCCCCTCCTCCACATTTAGAATGTGAATAGACTTGTCTTTGGAAACAGTAAAAAGTTCTGAAAAAAAGAAAATGAGTTCAGGTTAGTTTAGAAACAGTATTTAAAATGATCAAAAGGCCATGTGCACAGGGCTCAAATGGTGAGTGTTCTGGTTGATGAGCCATTTAAATCTGCACGGTGTGCTGTGTAATATTTTACGTTCTCTCCATCTTGGAGGTCATACCTCTAAGGCTGCCTTCACAATTCTTATTGCGGATTTCAAGTTTAAAGGTAAAATCTCTACTGTGCTTGTATAACCCTTCTCTTGCATTTTATGCATTAAGATAAAAAAAAAAACCTTCTGTGCAGCAGCCTCCCTCAGCTCCCCCTAATACTTACCTAAACCCCATCTCGATCCGGCTGTCCGGGACTCTCCTTCCTCATTGGCTGAGACAGCAGCGGGGCTCCATTGGCTCCTGCTGCTGTCAAGTGGCTCGGGTGCCCCCATAGCAAGCAGTTTGCTGTGAGGGCACTCAGCAGGAGGGAGGGACCAGGAGCGCCAGCATCTGATGATTAATCTGTTATTGTGCAGCACACAAGAAATAAATCTAAAGTGGACTTGGTCTGGCTTAAAAAGTAAGCAAGTACCTGTTTTAGTCATCAAATCTATCCCTGCAGCAACTCTTGGAATGTAGGCTTAGATGTATACAGAGCCTTGACTTTTCTTAAAGTGGAAGTTCAGTAATTTTTTTCATCTTTCCATCTAATAAATCTTCTGCCCTTGTTGTTTTATCTTTGGATAGTAAAACATTTTTTTTCTGCCAGTAAAAACCTTATACAGCCCACTTCCTGTTTCTTGTTTGGAAAAAAGCCTAGGCTTATGACATCATGCACAACACTCTCTCAATCTCGTAAGAGTTTGCCAGGACAGGAGGGGGATGAGTCACAAGAGGGCCAATGAAAGCTGCAGAGCTGGAGGTGCGCCTCTATGTAAATCCAGGAAGTTACCAGGCAGCAGCTTCAGCTGGCCACATTTAAAATGGTTGCATCCAGACTCAGTGGAGGGAGATTTCTGCAGCATATCTGGCAAGTACAGAATCACAGTATATATAAAATAATATGCAAAGTGGTTGGAGGGAAGCTTCAGAATGGCAAAGATGTTTTTATTACAGATTATGTAGCAGACTGCAGTTCCTCTTTAAGTTTGAGATTAAGCCCTGCCTCTTACCTCCCACAACCTCTTCTGCCCACTGGTACTATGGCATTTGACAGCTGAATGAAGGGGCAGGGTATAACCTTCATTTATAGAGACGTAAAAGGTTTTGTGTACAGCCTAGGCTCAAGCAGGTCCAAACTAACACACCGATCAATCTGAACACTAATAAAGGTCCTTGCACTTCAGTGATGTTATCAGGTTGGGTTCACATTCAACACAGCATAATATAAATATATATATATATATATATATATATATATATATATATATATACATATACATACACACACACACACACACACACACACACATACATACATACATACATACACACACTGCATCCACCCACAGGCATGTACCAACTCTCATCAGCACGCACTGATCATAACATGTTTTACATCTAATCTAAAGCACGCATATACTTTGCATTGAAATGAATATGTTGACCAGGAGTGATGGCTGGATGGGTCATGGCTCCCCCCCTCTTTTTTCCTCCCTACTTTTCACCTGTGTTGTGCTTTCCTCCTTCCTCCTGTGGATGTCTCTCTACATGCCTTTTGTGTGAAGCCAACTATTCACTATACAGGAGTTTTTACATTTTGGCTGAGCTTGGGATTCACCCCCCTTTTTCGAGAGCCTGTAATTTGTCAGTTCCCTTTCCTTTTTGCGTTGCTGTTGTTATCCTTTCACAATGTTCTAATACATCTTGCCTCGTAATTACACATTACCATTGCTGCTTCTTATTTGTTCGCAATATACTCCTCCTTCATTGTGGACTCTCACTTGCTTCTTCTTCTAGCAATTAATGATATACCAGTTTTGGCTTTTGTAATCATGAAAAAGATATTTGCCGCCACTAGCTGACTATACTGATTGTGGACCACATACTTGATACATAGGGTAAAAGCAGGTTCCTCAATTTGGGACTTTAAACGGAGCACAAACAGAATTTAGCAAAAATATACAAATTTATTGAACATCGATACCAATCAACAACATCAGAGTGGAAATAGAAACAAGAAGAAGAAAGGCCAATAGCCTAGATGTTTGACTGTGGTATATATTCACAGTGACTCTAGAGGAGATGTACAGTAATTATCCCCCAAAAACACGGATCAGGTCGGTGTAGGATGGAATCTGTGTCTTGGATACAGGCATCTGTACATCTCCTCTAGAGTCACTGTGAATATATACCACAGTCAAACATCTAGGCTATTGGGACTACTCTGTCTTATGTGGATCACTGGCTGTCGCTATCTTCCTGGTCTGATGCCTGTGCGTAGCTCTGACGGACATATCTTTTTTTTCATTATTGATTTATGATCTCTCTCTGTATGAGTGGAGCACTAACACTTGGGATATAAGCTACAGATTTGGAACTCGTGAGCCCTCTGTCCCTGAAGAAGATCTGCATTTTGTCTTTTCAAACACATTGAATGTTCTGTCTGTTTGACAGTTTTTGGGCTTTCTTTACAGTTGTTTCCATTTCTGCTCCCAATATATGTGTTTGTTGTTTTTATTACCACTCTGATGTCATTGATTGGTATCAATTAGGGGTGTGGAATTTAATCGCTGCATCGATGCATCGCGATTCGGGGGTCCCCGATGCGGCATCGATGCAAGCCCCCCTAAACATCGATGTCGGGTGTGACATCATCCCGACTTGCCCCGCCCCTCCCGGAAGTGTACTCCAAGCGTTTTTTGTCAAAATGGCTTTTGCTATTAAATTCAATAGTAATCCATTCAGTGGTGATCGCTGTATGTGTTTTTTTTTTAAATATATGTAGCTTCATACCTCGTTTTTAGTTGTGTATATAACTGTATATCCGGCGTACATGTGACTGCTCGGTCCGGCCCGCCCCTCTCCTCTCTGTCCCTCCTGACGTCAGCCCCGCCCGCCTCTCTTCTGATCTGATAGCTACAGTTGGTGGGCGGGGCTGAGAACTCCCACTGACGTCAGGAGAGTCAGAGAGACATGAGACAGAGGAGAGAGATGCGGACCGGACTGAGCAGTCACATGACCGGCTTATACAGTTTTACACACAGACTAAAAAAAACGAGGTATGATGCATATATTTAAAAAAAAAACACACACAGCGATCACCACTTACTGGATTACAATTGTATTTATTAACAAAAGCCATTTTGACAAAAACACAGTTATTTATATTTACACAGACAAAAATAAGATATGCAGCTGCATAAATTTTAAAATGCAGATACAGCAGTGGGCACTTAATGGATTTTAACTGCATTTTTTTTACCACACAGGTATTTTATCAGCTGTATGTAGAGTACAAGTGTGTTTGCATTCTACTTACACTGTCTCCTACATGTGCTGTGTGACATTATTTCTCTGCCCCCCTCCCAGTTTGCACATTCCACTGTGTTAACTCCTAGTGTGCTGGAAGGTGCAAACAGGGGAGCCCAGAGAAATGTCACAGAGACAGTAGAGGAACTTCACGGGGCTGTTTGTCAGTTGTGGATTGTAATCCCTCCTGACCTTCCAGCAGCCGCGTGTGTGAATTCCTGTACCTTGTAGTGCGCCAGATTAGTGCACTACGTAAAGTGGAGTTCCACCCGTTTTTTTAGTTTATTAAAAGTCAGCAGCTACAAAAAGTGTAGCTGCTGACTTTTAATAATCAGACATTCACCTGTCCCACGGTCCATCGATGCGGCCGCACGGAGCCTCGCTCCTCTCCCTCTCCTCTGCGCCGTCAGATCTACTGTGGGCAGTGACACCCGCCTGTGACAGCTTATGGCTTTACAGCCGGGCGCAGACTGCACGAGCCGCACTGCGCTCTGCCATTGGCCAGCCCATCTTCTGGGACCCAGAAGATCGCTGGCAGGGAGGGGCCGCCTAGTAAATTTTTTGTTTATTAAAAGTCAGCAGCTACAAAAAAAAGTGTATCTTCTGACTTTTAATAAAAAGACACTCACCTGTCCCACAATCCAGCGACGTGGCCACCCAAACCCTCCATTCTCTCCCCTGCCTGTCCACGGCGCTGGCAATACTACTGTGGGCATCCGGCTGTGACAGCTTGCAGCTTCACAGCCGGGTGCGCATGTCTCACTGCACTGTCCTGCACAGCCGGGCAATCTTCTGGGAACTGTGATGTGTCCCAGAAGATTGCAGGGAAGAAGGGCCGCCTAGGCAGCCCAAGCGGAAGTGGGAGCTCGTCGGTAATCGTGATGCATCGCGGAATCGAATCGAATCGTTGACCAGATAATCGTAATCGAATCGTGAGACCAGTGAAGATGCGCACCCCTAGTATCAATGTTCAATAAATGTGTTTATTTTTACTAAATACTGTTTGTGGTCTGTTTAAAGTCCCAATTTGAGGAACCTGCTTTTACTCTAATAAAAAAAAAAAAAAAAAAAGTCAGGTTTACTTTCTGTCATTTTTTTACTCTGCTTCAGAGACCTGCTACCTCCTCCATTCATCTCAGGTTAAAATTAGAGCTATGCCCAAATTCTAGTGTACATGTTTAAGACTTAAAAAGAAGAAATTCTTACGCTGGCCATCAGTAGAAAATGCTGAATCTCGACAGGATTTGAGGTGATGTCCAGACGACCATAGTTCTTTGTTTCCATCTTCTACACAGGAATATGAATACCTGAAAAAACAAACTATTAATAACAGCATGTATACTCCATCAGAAGGCATGGAAGTACCCAACCGTAAAGGTTTATATGGGTAATACTACCAGTACTACATTAGTGGTTTATGAATGATTTAAATAGCAAAAGCTTGTTGTATTCTTTTTACTGTATATTGTCCTAATGGCAGTAGACAAAGTAGCATCTGCAGCTTTAAAAGCCAAGATAATTTCCACTAACACCATCTGGGAAAATTTCAGTTATATCAATATATGCATACAAATAACAGTAATTTTCTACTGGATAATTCCATATTTCCATTTATGTAGCTGTTGCTCTATCTTAGCACACCACCGCTGGGGAAAGGACTCCATAATATCTTGAGAAACAAAAAATGATGTCAACAACATTGCAATAAGCTGGCTGTGTAATGTATTCAAATAAGATATGTTGGGCTCACTTTAGTGTTTGAAGTTGAACTGATGGCAAAAAATGAACAATTTCAATCCGTAAAGAAAGAAGTCTTTACCGGCACACTGCGCCATTTAAAAAGGCTTTTTACTCGCTAATTTGCATATATATAGCAACAGGATATAATTATTTGACTTTTTTTTATATCAGTAAATCTGTCTAAAATTTGAGCTGTGCTTTTACTTAGCACTTTGGAGCTCTTCTTTAAGTAATAACATTTGAAGAGAAGCATGAAAAAAAATAAAGAAAACATATTGTTTAAAATTAAGTTCTTTAAAATGAATGAACACTTACACAAAAACATCTCCGTCTACATCTCCTGCAGCAAGGATGTCCCGGGTAGGGTGAAAGGCAATTGTGTTGACAGCAGCCTCAAATGTTATGTCTCCTGGTGTGTCCTTCACCCTTGGTTCCGCAGGGCCTGGAATATCATCTAACTCTTCAGTTTCACCCTGCAGAATGTGATATTATATCTTTTTATTCATTGAATCTGCCCTCTCAATGCTCATAAGTGGTCAAATTCTGATACATATAAAATGCAAACGAGTAAAGGGATTTAGTGATCCCTAGCAGAATAAGCATCCACACTTCTATAAAGGAGTGTATCTCCTAATGCTTCGTACACACGAGCGGACTTTACGGCGGACTTTGCCCGGCGGACTTTTCGACGTACTTTCCGACGGACTTTCTGAATGAACGGACTTGCCTACACACAATCCACCAAAGTCCGTCGAATTCGTACGTGATGACATACACCGGACTAAAACAAGGAAGTTCATAGCCAGTAGCCAATAGCTGCCCTAGCGTGGCTTTTTTGTCCGTCGAACTAGCATACAGACGGCGGACTTTTCGACCGGACTCGATTTCAACGGATAAATTTGAAACAAGTTTCAAATCTAAGTCCCTCCAACTTTTGAGAAAACAAAGTCCGCTGGAGCCCACACACGATCGAATTGTCCGAAGAAATCCAGTCCGCCGGGCAAAGTCCGCCGTAAAGTCCGCTCGTGTGCACGCGGCATAAGGCCTGTACTCTGTACTTCCCTTTATTTCTGCTTCCTGCATAAAAAAATAATATACAGTAGCGTGAAACATTTCAGTCCATTTGGCTGTGTGAGAGCAGTAAAGCAGGGTGTTCCAGCACCACTAAGAGACAAGTTCCAGATTTCAGACAAAAGAGAGTGGGGGTGCAATGTTAAAATGAACTATGCTACCTGCATGCATCTCAAGCTATATTTGCAATATTACCAGGCATGTACCTTTAATAAGAGTATATGCATAGACTGTAAAAGTGTGCATAAACTCACAAACTAGACTTGGAAGACTTTTTCTTGAGTATCTCTATTCAGCACTGTAAAGACTTATTTTTTTACAGGTATTTACATAGAGCCAACAATTGTACACAGCGCTTTTCATAGATATTGTACATTCACATCAGTCCCGACCCTCAAGGATCTTACAATACAAGGTCCCTAACTCACATTCATACATACACATATGAGGGACAATTTAGATAGGATCCAATTGACCTACCAACATGTTTTTGGAATGTGGGAGGAAACCCACACATACACAGGGAGAACAAGCAAACTCCATACAAGCAGGACCATGGTTGGGATTCAAACCAACAACCCTAGTGCTGCCAGGCCGAAGTGCTAACCACTGTGTGGCCCGAGTATGACTTGCAAAGTTCCAGCTAATTATAATATATATATATATATATATATATATATATATATATATATATATATATATATATATATATATATATATATATATATATATATATACCAGAGAATGGAAGCAGCCTGTTTATGAATTATTATAAAACAAATCTATAAATGAGTTGTTCACAATACTCAGTAGAAGCTGCCCATAAATAGGCAAACCTATCCTTCTCAGGGATCTAATCAATGCCATTTTGATTCTGGCTCAGCTTCTGCTGGTGAGACCTAGTGCTGCAGGGTTCCTCATGTGCACCAAAATCTGGCTAGTTTACTGTTCAGAACAAAAAAAGTGGATAATAACTTTAGGGACATAATCTGTAGTGTGCAGCTTCTTTGCTGGGCTCGCTCTCCCACTACTGGATAAAGGTTGCACTCAGCCAGTTCAAAATGTGCCTCTTAACCAACTCTAGGGTAAAATCTATTTGAAGTATAAAAACTGTTGCAAATGCTATTGTCTGCAAATCATTGGCCCTGGAAGCATCATTTGCAGGCAATTGCTCCATGAGCTGTCAGCCTTCCATTGCTTTCAATGGGGCTTCCTCCCGATGCTAATTGCTGGGTCTTCCACATATAATTGCTAATGGCCCTATTCGCAAGTGTGAATGGGCCCCTAGTTCAAGTCAGCAAAATATATTTCAGATGCATCAACACAAGAGGTGTTTAAAGTTCATTTTTCTTAAAAAGCCACATCCTGGAGTATATAAAGCCTGTCCCCTGCCAGAATTCTGTAGAGACAGACCCTTGCTCTATGTGTGGAAGCAGCAGTCTCTTTGCAGAGGCCCGCCATGCCCCTACTGACTCAGACCTAGAGCTCTTATATTAACAGGGAAAACAAGCTTTGCTGATTGCAGAGCTATAGCTACTACATGGTATGTGGTGTGTTGGACCTTTACGGAGAGACCGCTGCTTCCACACTGATTACAAGGGTCCTTCTCTGCAGCATGCTTTTCTGTGGCAAAAATCTGAAAAAACATGTGGCTAAAATCACAAGTGGTTCTAGACAGCGGAGGTCACTCAGCCTGTACAAAACAATGATATGCTGACAGAAGCCACAACTGTCTTTTAAACTTCACATGTATCCACAGCGGTTACCTGCCGCCAAGGACACATTACCAACCCTGGACACCATCTGTCTGTCCAGGGACAAATGGCTGGACTGCATTCAGAGCTAAAATGTCTTTCTCAGTTGTTAATAGGGGGAGTTCAGTTCTACTTTAAACTGAAATTTTAGTTGGGATTTGATTTTGTTTAATACAGCATTCTGCAAACAAGAAATCCTTTTTACTTGCACTGTTTTCTATAGAAACATAGTGCAGGTCTTTTTACAGAAAACCAACCTGTTGACTCTGCTCTTCATTTTCCTCCTCTTCTTTGTTAAGTGGCGCAGCCTACAATAAAATAATATTTATTACTAACAATATGTTTTTGTTTTTTATCTGAAAACAGCTAAAGCTGAATTCTAGATTTGTCAATTTTTACAGTTACATTGGTCCAGCTTGAACCAATTTCAGTTTCCAGTGTGCTCTTTAGAGAGAAGGAGTTTCCTCCCATCAGCCGCAGTAAGATTTTCACTGACACACGGCTGACAGAAATGTAAATCACTCCAAACAAGTTAAAAAGGTACAGTATTTACACTGTGATATATTACAAACATTCTGAATGGCACCCCCAATTCACTTTGTCAGCAGATGTGCGTTGCAGTGCACTATAAACGCATGGTATTGCAGTACTGTACATTGTAGTGCACTGTGTTACAAAAAATTGTATGTGCACCTTTTGACATCCCATTATAATAAGTGCCTTAACACAGTTGTCCACTCTCCTCCCTCCACTCTACCCTGTGGCACCCACTATGCCGGGCCTGCAGACAGGCAACGCAGCGGAAGGCATGTGGACCAGTCCCAGCAGGACACAGGCCCAAGACAGAGAAGCAGCATCACAGCCTGTCTGTCACCTGGCCACCATATGCATGTAAAGCCTAGTACACACTAACCAAAAAAAAAGTAATAGCTCAGGTCGGAGCCGCTGTACTAACAGTCTAAAGTTAGTACAGTGATCTCCCCCGTTGAGATGTTGTATTCTGGTAAGTGGATGCGCCCCCGACATAACACTACAGTCAGCGCTCCCAGCCATCAGCTAAGAGCGCTGTTCAGGAGCTGTTCGGCTGCTCATTTTCCAGCATGCTCGTCCGACAGAAGTCAGCCAAATGACCGGCATCTGTCGGACCAGCTGTCATACATAGGGGCAGAATGTCTGTTGGATTTTATTGAACCGGCCGATGTCTCCCGACATTCAGCCCGTGTGTACTAGGCATTACCCTTTTCTGTCCGCCTCTCCAAACAACGAGATGCAGTAACACCCATCCCCAGGGGTGAGGAGTGGTGAGTTCCTCTGTAGTTAAATCTTGCTCCATTCAGATCTGTCAGGATGGCCATCGAGATGCAGTGAAAAGTCAGCTGATCAGTGCGGTCACTTGTAAATCAAGAATTGGTACACTACTTGCTTCCTTGGCAGCGCTCTGAAGACATCATCTAATGCAGAGCCCGACAGTAAGTTGTGGATCTCTTGTTTTTGGCTCGCTTGTTTATCAGCTGATTTGTCATTGCTTCTAAGGGGCCACACCTATGGAGGTCTGCATGGGAACTGATTGAACGACAGCAGCCCCTCCTCCCCTCATCCCTGGAGCCCTGACCACCCCTTTAGGTCCAGGCCACATAGCAGCCATCTAAGGTGCTCAATGCAGTAGCTTCACATCTGCATACCTCAAAGTTTAGGATGGGAAAGATGGGGACAATTTGGGCCCCTTTCACATTGGCAATGTCAGACAGCAAAACCAGGCAGTTAAGGCAAGTTTCTAACCTCAGCTGTCTGGTAGCCCCTACACATTACTGTGCTTCACAGCACAGCACAAAAAAAATACTACCCGCCACTGTGCCCCATAGAGGTGACTAGGGCTGCACCACAACTGCATCTAATGCGGCGCATTGAAGAGGGATTTCAGTGTGAAATCAGAAGCTGAACAACTTTAATGGCCTCCCAGTCCTAGTCCGTAGGGTTCAATATGCATTTGGCCCACCCTTTGCAGCTATACCAGCTTCAACTCTTCTGGGAAGGCTGTCCGCAAGGTTTAGGAGTGCGTCTATGGGAATGTTTGACCATTCTTCCAGAAGTGCATTTGTGAGGTCAGGCACCGATGTTGGACGAGAAGGCCTGGCTCAAGTCTCCTCTCTAATTCATCCCAAAGGTGTTCTATGGGGTTGAGGTCAGGACTCTGTGCAGGCCAGTCAAGTTCCTCCATCCCAAACTCGCTCATCCATGCCTTTATGGACCTTGTTTTGTGCACTGGTCCAAATCATTTGGTAGAGGGGGATTATGGTGTGGGGTTGTTTTTCAGGGGTTGGGCTTGGCCCCTTAGAACTCTAAAGGGAACTCTTAAGGCAGGGGTCTTCAAACTACGGCCCTCCAGTTGTTCAAGAACTACAATTCCCATCATGCCTAGTCATGTCTGTGAATGTTAGCGTTTTACAATGCCTCATGGGATGTGTAGTTCAGCAACAGCTGGAGGGCCGTAGTTTGAGGATACCTGTCTTAAGGCATTAGCATACCAAGACATTTTGGACAATTTCATGCTCCCAATTTTGTGGAAACAGTTTGGGGAAGGCCCCTTCCTGTTCCAACATGACTGCACACCAGTGCACAAAACAAGGTCCATAAAGACATAGATGAGCGCGTTTGGGGTGGAAGAACTTGACTGACCTGCAGAGTTCTGACCTCAACCCGATAGAACACCTTTGGGATGAATTAGAACGGAGACTACGAGCCAAGCCTTTTCGCCCACATCAGTGCCTGACCTCACAAATGCACTTGGAAGAATGGTCAAACATTCCCATAGACACACTCCTAAACCTTGTGGAAAGCCTTCCTAGAAAATTTGAAGATGTTATAGCTGCAAAGGGTGGGCCAACTCAATATTGAACCCTATGGACTAAGACTGGGATGCCATTAAAGTTCAAGTGCGTGTAAAGGCAGGTGTCACAATACTTTTGGTAATATAGTGTATCTTCTGATTGCCCCCTAACCGCCTGCCAGCTGATGCTGATAAACATGATCCACTGCGAACTGCAAGTCAGTAACTAGGCCCATGTGAGAGAGGTCCAAGACCACTTTGCGTCACATTACTTTGCCGAAGAGAAATCTTCCTTTTGGGTCTGCTGAAAACTGAACACTTCTGAGAATGTAGATCTTGTGTGTCTCATACTGTGCTGAGTGGTTCCTACTGCCAATTTCTACATCACTGCAAGACACAGCAGGGACATCCATGAGGTCAGCATGCCTCCCAAAAGGAGAAATATCCAAAAAAAAAAGAAGATTAGTTAACCACTTCCAGCCTATAGCAGATTGACGGCTGGGAAGTGGTTCTGTTATCCTGACTGGGCGTCATTTGACAACCAGCAGGATAACATGCCTGCGTGTGCCCACAGGGCGCACTGTGCGGCGATCGCAAGTGCAGCGTGTCAGTCTGACACCCCTCATCTCTGATCATGGTAAGGAGCCTCTAACAGAGGATTCTTACCACGTGATCAGCTGTGACCAATCACAGCTGATCATCGTGTGAACCAGGAAGTGCCGGTAAACAGCATTCCTCGGTTCGCCCTGACAGGGAGAGCCGATTGGCGGCGCTCCCTGTGCTGATAATCAGCACATTGATTGTCAGCACGGCTCCCATCAGACGTGCCAATCAGCTGACAGTCAGTGCCCACCAGTGCCACCTATCAATGCCCATCAGTTAGAGTTGCCACCTCATCCCTTTAAACCCGAACACCTTTGAATTACACAGGTTCTGAGGCTAATTTAATGCAGATAAGGCACCAAGTGAGTTTAATTACCACCTTAATCAGCCACAGAACCTGTGTAATTTATATGTGTTTGGGTTTAAAGGGATGAGGTGGCAACTAAGAATGAGCTCCGGCGTGTTCGCACACTGCACGTGCAGATCCCGCCTGGAAGTCGGCACGGCACGGCGCTGCGCTAATCACAGGCAGTGGGACATTTCCCGATCTCTGCAGCCGCATATCAGGAAAATGTCTCACTACCTGTGATTAGCGCAGCGCCGTGCCGACTTCCTGGCGGGCTCTGCACGTAGATTGTGCAAACACGCTGGAGCTCATCCTTAGTGCCAACCATACCATTAGTGCTGCTTATCAGCGCCCCTCAGTGAAGGGGAAAACAAAATTTTATAAAAGAAACTAAGAAAAACTTTTTTTTTTTTTTTTCCAAAAAAATTTGGTCTTTTTTGGTTTGTTTAGCAAAAAAAAAATCCCAGAGGTGATCAAATACCACCAAAAGAAAGCTCTATTTGTAGGAAGAAAATGATAAAATTTAGTTTGAGTACAGTGTAGCATGACTGCGCAATTGTCATTCAAAGTGCGACAGAGCTGAAAGCTGAAAATTGTCCTGGGCAGGAAGAGGTGAAAGTGCCTGGTATTAAAGTGGTTAAACCCACAAGTGTTTGTTTTTTTACCAATACTATTCCTTTATATTGGCTTTTGGAATTTACAAATGCAGCAATTTAGAAATTGGTTGAAAAGGTTTAGCACTGGGAAACACTTCTTGAAAGATAAAAAGTGTATTTTATATACAACTATATGGATCAGACCAAAATGAGGGACAAATGAGGAGGAATTAGGGACTTTGTTCTGAATGAGGGACAATTCCTTAGGGACAGTTCGGCGCTGTGGGTCAGCAATGAGTGGGACATCTACATTGTGAGAAGTGGCGGTTCTTCTACAGACTTCATTGTACATGGCACCCTAAGAGGACATTCTTTGTAGCTCGGTGACAATCACCAGTCACAAGGACCACAAACAGTTAATGCACAGCACAAAAAAAAAAATAATATTATTCCTATACAGGTTACATAATAGTTTCTGCTCTAGATGAAATCCTAATTAAAAAATAAAACTAGTTGATAAAGAAAAGTACATTGAACTACCTAGGACTGGATTGAGAACTAAAAGAACACCGAAGATGACGAGGAGAGGAGAGGAGACGAGGTCTCGGGATGGCGGACAGTCTGTATCTTTGTACCCTGGTAGAATAACGTGTGGACGGACACTTTACAGCATGACTAGACAGGAATCTAAAGAACACACCTCACATCAATGATTTATTTCATATTAGAGCAAAGTCTGCCCCGCTTAATACCACAACAATGATCACACACAACACTCATGCTTTACCTCCATGGGCGCCGCCATCTTTACCGAGAGACATCAAGGTCCTGGCAGCTCTATAGAGCACAGAAAAAAACTGTGCCCAATCGGCACCTTTGTAGTAAGATTATTACGTGTCCAAAAATGAGGCTTATATGTAGAGTGTGTATAAATATAATTATCGAGTAACGCATTAACATCGTTTTTAAGTGCTACCATTTGTACGAGTACACTGCTAAGACCTTGCGGTATGCGATTAGGGCCAATATTGTTCATGCGGTGCTTGAAGACACTTGTGATTGGTGCTTTTATTAGGATTCTTATTTGCTATAAGAAATTTTGCAGAATGACAGCATTTATAGTTTATAAAGTTCTACTGATTTAGCAATTTTAGAAAGATTTGTAGCAATGCAAGTTCAACTTATGCAGTATGCATATCTCCAAACTGTCCCTGATTTGGAGCAATGTCCCTCTGTCCCTCATTCCTCTTTATTTGTCCCTCATTTTGATCTGATCTATATAGTTGTATATAAAATGCACTTTTTATCTTTCAAAAAGTGTTTCCCAGTGCTAAACCTTTCATCCAATTTCTAAATTGCTGCATTTGTACATTTTAAAAGCCAATATAAAGGAATAGTAGTGGTAAAAAAAAGCCCTTGTGGATTTACTTAACCTTTGTTTTGTTAATTCTCCTTTAAGGGGGTGTGTCCTATGCCTACATATGTTTGTTAGTAGGTGTCCCTCATTCCCAACATCTCAAAATGTTGGGAGGTATGCTCTGTCCTCTTCATTTGTCCCTTATATTGGTCTTATCTGTATAAGTAAAACCTTGCGAGCATAATTCGTTCCAGAAACATGCTTGTAATCCAAAGCACTTGTATATCAAAGCGAATTTCTCCATAAGAAATAATGGAAACTCAAATGATTCGTTCCACAACCATTTACAGTAAAACCTTGGTTTGAGACTAACTTGGTTTGAGAGCATTTTGCAAGACAAGCAACATTTTTAAATACATTTTGACTTGATATACAAGCGTTATCTTGATATACAAGTAGCGTCACAACTGAGTATAAAAGAGAAGAGAGGCGCCTCTAAGTGTAGCAATATGGTTACATTTAATGATGGTACAACATTTAGCAAGTCACATGGTTGATGATTAAATAGGCACATCTAAGTATGCAGGCATCCGGGGTAAAGCTGTCCACATAGACTGTCCTCCACACCGTCATCGTTGTCATCCCTTCCACACTGTGCTCCACAAGCTGTTCAAGTCTCGCTTTCAAATCACTCTACTGCAGGATAGTCTTCCCGGTCACGATTGCAGACTGAAAGCGGTGAGAGCCAGCAGTGCGGAGGACGGTCTATGTGGACAGCTTTACCCCGGATGCCTGCATACTTAGATGTGCCTCTTTTAATCATCAACCATGTGAGTTGCTAAATGTTGTACCTTCATTAAATATAACCATATTGCTACACTTAGAGGCGCCTCTCTTCTCTTTTATACTCTGTAGCTCCTGCTGGATTTTGCTTCTAATCCCCTTGTGGAGGCTTCCATTTGTGGATGGACATTTTATGGTTACACAACCTATCACATTGCTATAATCTTTTTATATGGACTATAAATGAAGGACTTATAAATAAATGGTTGTGGAACAAATCATTTGAGTTTCCATTATTTCTTATGGGGAAATTAACTTTGATATACAAGTGCTTAGGATTACAAGCATGTTCCCGGAAAGGAATTATGCTTGCAAATCCAGTGTTTTACTGTATTCATAAGTCCTTCATTTATAGTCCATATAGAAAGATTATAGCAGTGTGATAGGTTGTGTAACCATAAAATGTCCATCCGCAAATGGAAGCCTCCACAAGGGGATAAGAAGCAAAATCCAGCAGGAGCTACAGTGTATAAAAGAGAAGAGAGGCGCCTCTAAGTGTAGCAATATGGTTATATTTAATGAAGGTACAACATTTAGCAACTCACATGGTTGATGATTAAAAGAGGCACATCTAAGTATGCAGGCATCAGGGGTAAAGCTGTCTACATAGACCATCCCCCACACCACCAGCTCTCACCGCTGTCAGTCTGCAATCGTGACCGGGAAGACTACCCTGCAGTAGAGTGATTTGAAAGCGAGGCTTGAACCGCTCGTGGAGCACAGTGTAGAAGGGATGACAACGATGGCGGTGCGGAGAACGGTCTATGTGGACAGCTTCACCCCGGATGCCTGCATACTTAGATGTGCCTGTTTTAATCATCAGCCATGTGACTTGCTAAATGTTGTACCTTCATTAAATGTAACCATATTGCTACACTTAGAGGCGCCTCTCTTCTCTTTTATACTCAGTTGTGACACTACTGGTATATCAAGACATCGCTTGTATATCAAGTCAAAATTTATTTAAAAGTTTTGCTTGTCTTGCAAAACGCTCTCAAACCAAGTTACTCTCAAACCAAGGTTTTACTGTAGTTGTATATAAAATACACTTTTTATCTTTCAAAAAGTGTTTCCAATCTAAATTGCTGCATTTATAAATTTCAAAAGCCAATAAAAAGGAATAGTAGCGGTAAAAAAAAGCAATTGTACAATTTATTTTTGTAGAAATTCTCCTTTGAGGGGGTGTGGCAGAAGGTGTGTCCTATGCCTACATACTTTTTATAACAGGTGTCCCTTGTTCCTATCTCAAAAAGTTGGGAGGTATGCAGTAGGCAGGATGCAGAACACATAACAGGCCATGAAATACAATCAGTGCTAAGGCTGGCCACAGAAAGGGACATATCGTGCACACTAACATATTTAGCCCCTGTGTCTAAGGCTGGGTTCACACTGCAGCATGGAGCAGCTCACAGTTTCAGGTCCGATCTCAGTCTGAATTTTTGTCTGAATTCGGACCTGAAACGGACCAGAAGATGTACAGGACTCATGTGCAATTCACACCGGAGCCGCTTCGGAGATGTGTGAATGAGCTCCATAGAGAGCTGGTTACAATCTCCTGACATGCGAATTGGATGCGGGGAAACCAGCATCCAATCCACAATAGTGTTAACCCAGCCTTAGAGTCTGGATTTTTGTGTGGGTGCGCTAAAATTTTTTTCTTTTGGTCTACTGAGGTCCACAGGAAGTCTTGGGCAACAAGCTTTGTGCGATGCGGTTTGCCATGATTGCCGCACAATTTATCACATGCCAAATCCGCACCACATTTGAGGTGCCATTAAAGATTAGTGGCACCCAAAGATGCGTGGTGCATTTCGCCACTGCTGCAGTGTAATTTGGAATCGTGGCCGCTGGCCGCAATCCCAATTTGTGAGATATCAACAAAGCCATTTTACTGCTACCTACAGGTAGGGTTGCAACCCCATCCCTTTAAAACTGAACACATTAATTACACAGGTTCTGTGGCTGATTAAGGTGGTAATTAAACTCACTTGGTGCCTTATCTGCATTAAATTAGCCTCAGAACCCGTGTAATCCATATGTGTTCGGGTTTAAAGGAATGAGGTGGCAACCCTACCTACAGGAGGATTGGACACCAGCAAATGAGGAAAAAAAAGTTGTAGGCCAGCCCAGGATAACCCACTCTTACTACTAGCATGCCCCAGTTTTGCAGCAAGCAGTAAACACAGAGTGGTGGCACCTGTGTACCTCAATGGACTCCATAAATACAAAAAATCCTATTTTCTATTTTACTCATCGAGAGACACAGGAAGTCTTTCATCTTCAGGGCATCCAAAAGCAGTCCAATTTTAAGGCCTGCCAGAAGGACCAACACCTAAAGCTGACACTGGAGAAGTCCCGTCCCCCCACCTGAAAGGGGGAACATGTGGAAAAACAAGACCAGGTGGTAAATTAGCATGGGAATTTGAGAAATGTCTGGACATGTGAGGGAAAACAACAAACTGTAGATCAGGGTTTCTCAACTCCAGTCCTCAAGGCGCCCCAACAGGTCATGTTTTCAGGCTTACCATTATTTTGCACAAGTGATTTGATCAGTTTCACTGCCTTAGTAATTACCACAGCTGTTTCATTTGAGGGAAATCCTGAAAACATGACCTGTTGGTGCGCCTTGGGGACTGGAGTTGAGAAACACTGCTGTAGATCATAAGTGCATAAACTGATCCAAAAGGGTGGATCGAAAACCAAACTCCCTACAGGGAAAAGACTCATAGTCTGAACAGTAGTCAACAAATAGAGCCCTGCTCTAAGAACTGGGATTGGACAGAGTAATTTGTCCTGGTAGCAGGAAGACCAAAAGTGCCCTAAATTGGAGATGCCCCTAAGCCTCAACTGACCTAATCCCATAAGGTTTGATTGCTACCAGGGAGGCCAAGATGATAACTACCGGGGAAGAATTTGCAGAATGATTTAGGTCTGAAGTACTTCCAAGGAGTGCACCAGTGGTTTCTGGACCCACCTAGGGAACCAAGGTTCCACCCCACAGAGTCAGCATGACCAGATGGGGTAAGGTACATGGGAAAATAGAATGATAAGGCAGAGAATAGAAGGTAAATTTCTCTGTAAAAAAACGAAATGCATGGGTGAGGCTGAAGAATCAAAGGCCTGGGAGGATGGTAATTAGTACGTACATGTCTTAGCTGACCACAAGGCCAAAAGTTCCCTGTGGGGAGGGACAGGAATGGTAGACCTGATAGATACCATGCATAACTGTTGGACTAAGGACAGTGGCCATTGGGCTACAGCTGTTGAGACCAAACTAGCCACAGTAGCTAGAATAAGGCTCTCAAGGTCCAGGAGACCCCAAGAGGCAGAAGGAAGTCTGCTAATCTGTGTGGTGGCATAGGAAGGTTGAAGATGATGTCCACCCACTTATAAAAGCGGGGGTGCAACTTCATGTCAATTAATTCATCCGTGAGGGTGTTTAGGGGGCAGGTGGTTGGTTGCGACATCCTCCATGTTTTCCCATTAACTTTTGGGTGCCAAGTACTGGGTCACATGGAAGGCCTGACCCGCGTGGGTTCTTCTGGGCTACGTTAGGCACTGTTACAGGGTCACATTACACACACATTTGGGATACCTCTACTTTGTGCAGTTTTCATCAATGCCTTGGGACAAGGCTGAGGCTGCCTGGGGAAATACTCAATTTAAGGTGGACCTCTACTCTTAGAGATGAACATACACCATGTACATTGGCACTTCCAGTGCCAATGTACACCTCAAAGAAACTTGCATTTTTGAGGTACATGCTGAGCCAATGTCCACAACCACCTGTCCAGCGTTTTCTTCTGCAAATCCCCAGTGGCAGAGTGGGCCCCCCTGCACTCTGCATGGGCTCCACACATGCACTCAACTCAACTCTTAAACCTCTGTACAAGATGGGAAACCTCTGTGGTGCAATCAGCTCTCATTGCTGTGGGAGACAGACCACTGGCGGAAGGAGTGCCAACAACATCTCCCTTGCTGCTAGAGGCCAATGCACTTATAACAGGTACATGCTATTGACATGCTGCTTGTTACACTTCCATTACTCTAGGTCAGGGATCTCCAAACTAGGGCCCCTCCAGCTGTTGTAGAACTACATGTCCCATGAGGCAATGTAAAACTCTGACATTCACAGACATGACGGGAATTTTAGTTCCTAAACAACTGGAGGGTCACAGTTTGCTCTAAGTAAACACACGTGTCTTCACATTACTCCACTCCATACTGATGTCTTCATACCCCAATATCTGGTTGACTTTGTGTGTGCCAGTAACTTATGAGAATGCCTACCACATATTTACTGCGGCAGGTTGGCTCTATTTCGCAAAAACATGTAGCTGTAAGTAATTGACTGCAACAGCCACTGGGGGGGTGCGCGCCGCCGGAGGCACAATCGCAGACACAGGGGATGTCAATCAGTGGGTCTGGCGGACCCGATGCCCACAGGGCACCCACGATCATTCCAGAGGGAGGCAGAACGGCGATCTGCCTATGTAAACAAGGCAGATCGCCATTCTGACAGGGAAGAAGATGGAGATCTTGTGTTCCTGCTAAGCAGGAACACCAATCTCTGTCTTTGTCGCGTCAGAACAACCCCCACACAGTTAGCAAGCACTCCCTAGGGACACACTTAACCCTTTGATCACCCCTGATGTCCCTGCCAGTGTCATTAGTACAGTAACAGTGCATATTTTTAGCACTGATCACTGTATTCGTGTCACTGGTCCCCAAAAAAGTGTCAAAGGTGCCAGTTAGGTGTCCAATTTGTCTGCGGCAAAGTCACAGTCCCGCTAAAAAAACACGCCGCCATTACTAGTAAAAAAAAAAACAAAACAAAAAAAAAATTCCATAAAAACATCCCATCGTTTGTAGACGATACAATTTTTGCGCAAATCAATCAATATATACTTATTGGGATTTTTTTTCCCCAAAAACATGTAGCAGAATACATATTGACTACATATTGACCTAAATTGATGAAGAAATCAGATTTAAAAAAAAAAACTTTATTGGATGTGTTTTATAGCAGAAAGTAAAAAATGTTGTTTTTTTTTCAAAAATGTTGCTCTCTTTTTGTACAGAGGTGATCAAATACCACCAAAAGAAAGCTCTGGTTAATAACTTCAGATCGAGCATGGACAATGTTTTAATACTTTACTTACATGATAATTTCCTAGTTCCCAAATTATGACTATAGGCTTGTGTGCTGCCCTGGCATGCCTGCAAAAGTGTATTCCAGTCATCATAGTCCTTCAGAGTCAAATCTCCAGCACTGGTGTCATCAGGGCGAACCCCAAATTGAAAGTCTCTATAAGCAGGCCATGACAAGCAACATTCTCCTACTCCTAGGACAGTGACGGCGAACCTTGACACCCCAGATGTTTTGGAACTACATTTCCCATGATGTTCAGATCAGAGTGCAGAGTGCATGAGCATTATGGGAAATGTAGTTCCAAAAAATCTGGGGTGCCAAGGTTCGCCATCACTGTCCTAGGGTCTCTTCATCCATCTCAATCCCTTACGGACCTCACAGCCCACGGCTGCGCTGGCACTCTTCTTTCTCCAAGTGTCTCTGGAGGAATCTCTCTGTCACCTGACCGCTGCCCCGATTTATATCATACAATGCAGGTGGGCCAGACCCAGAGCAGAACCCACCAATAAAACCAAGGAAACAGAACAAGAATTAACCCCCCCCCCCCCCCGCTTTTCAGGCTGGGACAGTAGCTAACTAACTAGTTCAACCTGCTCACAAGGGTATGACAGGCTTCTTACCCCAGACCTTGCGGGTGGTAAAAACAGAAGGCTTGGAAGGCCTAAGCATGCGTCTACTCTAAGAGAAAGGAAAGCGAAGGGAGGAGACTTATTCTGTTTACACACGAGCGACTTTCGACGGACTGAACTCCGAAGGACTTTTTGACGGACTTTTGATGGAGTTCCGACGTAACGGACTTGCCTACACATGATCACACCAAAGTCCGACTGATTCGAACGTGATGACGTACGACCGGACTAGAATAAGGAATAAGTTCATAGCCAGTAGCCAATAGCTGCCCTTGTGACGTTGTTCATCCGTCGGACTAGCATACAGACAACGGATTTTGCGACCAGATTCGAGTCCGTCGGAAAGATTTGAAACATGTTCTATTTCAAAAGTCCTTCTGATTTTTCGACAGCAAAGGTCCGATGAAGCCCACACGCGATCGAATTTTCCGGCGAATTCGTTCCGTCGGACCTTTGCTGTTGAAAAGTCCGGTCATGTGTACACGGCATTAGCCAAGCTTTCTGTGGACTCCTTTCATTTAGGCAGTTGCATTCTCTGGGCTCCCGTGAAACCCTTGATGATAATCTAAAGAGCTGGGCTGAAGGGACGTTGTTGCTGAAAAAACCTAATGGGTCAAGCACTCCAACAGCCGCATTCCAGCACTTGATCCAGAATGCTCTGTGCATTTTTTTTGGCAATAGACTCATACAGAAGGCCATCATAGCTGAATTATTGTAAGGCTTCAGACATTTGCTCCACATGCTCTTATAGGAATGAGTCTACTGATGCAGTGGAGAGATCCCTTTTGATGAATTTGGGCTGTTTTGCCACGCTTTGACAAATTAGTGATTGTAAAGTCTTGTTTTAAAAAAAACAAACATGTTATACTTACCTCCTCTGTGCAGTGGATTTGGATCCTCCCCTTCTCAGGTCCCTCTTCGCTGCTCCTGGCCCATCCCTCCTGCCGAGTGCCCCCACAGCAAGTAGCTTGCTATGGGGCACCGGAGCCAAGCTGCAGCTCAGTGTGTCCATTCTGACATGGAGCTGCGGTTCGGCCCTGCCCCCTTTCTCTCCTGATTGGCTAACTGACTTTGACAGCAGCGGGAGCCAATGGCCAATCAGGAGAGAGAGTCCTGGACGCTTGAGGGTCTCGTGGACATTGCTGGATAGAGATGGGGCTCAGGTAAGTATTAGGGGGGCTGCTGCACACAGAAGTCTTTTTATCTGAATGCATTGAGATGAAAAAACCTTCCTCTTTTACAACCCCTTTAAGGTCACATTCAGAAGAGCAGTGCCTGCTAGCAAGAACTGTCTTTTGAAGAGGCATTCTAACTGTTGGTTCGTAGAATCCTTGACTGTGAAAACATCTTCTACTGGCCTAGTGGTTTGCCCATTAAGGTGGGTCACTGTCAGATCCGCAGTGGCACTGTTTAGCAAAATCCTTCTCAAAAGGGGAAAAAAAATCCAGTAGGTGCTCAGGGGAAGTCCAGGACCTATCAAGGTGCTTCCAATCCTCACAGAGGAATACCTTGAAGGAATACCTTGAAGAGAGGGTGTAATGGGGAAGATATATGCAGTTGCAGAACCTCTAATGCAACATACACACGGTCGTACTTTTCGACTGGACTGGTCCGACGGACTTTCCGACGGATTTTTGACAGACTTCCGCCGGACTTTATTACGAACGGACTTGCCTACACACGACCGGACTACGGACGGACTTGCCTACACACGACCGGACTTTCCGGCAGACTATGTCTGCCGGTCTTCCCGACGGAGTTACGACGGACTTTCCGAAGGAACGGACTTGCCCACACACGAACAAGTCCGTTCATTTTGAGCGTGACTCGGGTATGACGGGACTAGAAAAGGAAGTCAATCTCGCCGCTTTTATCGGCGAGTTTGACACCTTGCGAGCTCCATCGTGGGGCATACCAGGCCCTTAGGTCTGGTATGGATTTTAAGGGGAACCCCCTACGCCGAAAAAAACAAAGTAGGGGCCCCCCAAAATCCATACCAGACCCCTATTGGAGCACGCAGCCCGGCCGGTCAGGAAAAGGGGTGGGGATGAGCGAGCGCCCCCCTCCCTCCTGAACCGTACCAGGCCGCATGCCCTTAACATGGGGGGTGGGGGCGCCCTGCGCCCCCCCCAAGCACCTTGTCCCCATGTTGATGAGGACAAGGGCCTCTTCCTGATAACCCTGGCCATTGGTTGTCGGGGTCTGCGGGCGGGAGGCTTATCGGAATCTGGGAGCCCCCTTTAATAAGGGGGCCCCCAGATCCCGGCCTTCCACCCTATGTGAATGAGTATGGGGTACATCGTACCCCTACCCATTCACCTAGGGAAAAAGCGTCAATAAAAAAACACACTAGACAAGTTTTTAAAGTAATTTATTAGACAGCTCCGGGGGTCTTCTTCCGACTTCGGGGGTCTTCTCCCGACTTCGCCGCTCTCTCCGGCCTCTTCTCCCGGTGTTCGACCTATAGGCGGTGACCCCGCCCCCTTATAACATCACAGTCCCTGGGCATGCCGGGACTGTGACATCATAAGGGGGCATGGTCAACATCACCCAGTGACCACACCCCCTTGTGACATCACAGTCCCGCCTATATAAGCCAGCGGAGCGCTCACACAGCATTACAGCAGGAGAGAGCATCGTGTCAACATCGGAAGAAGAGGGAAGAAGACGATGCAGAAGTCCGGGCCACCGCTAGCAAAAGAGCAGCAGAAGATAGTGGAGGAGCCGGCAGAAGAACTGGACACCGGGAGAAGAGGTCGAACACCGGGAGAAGAACTGGACACCAGGAGAAGAGGCCGGAGAGAGCAGCGAAGTTGGAAGAAGACCCCCGAAGTCCGAAGAAGACCCCCGGAGCTGTCTAATAAATGACTTTAAAAACCTGTCTAGTGTGTTTTTTTTATTGACACTTTTTCCCTAGGTGAATGGGTAGGGGTACGATGTACACCAAAGCACCCACCCCCCCATGTTGAGGGCATGCGGTCTGGTACGGTTCAGGAGGGGGGGCACTCGCTCATCCCCACCCCCTTTCCTGACCGGCCGGGCTGCTTGCTCGGATAGGGGTCTGATATGGATTTTGGGGGGATCCTACGCCGTTTTTTCGGCGTAGGGGGTTCCCCTTAAAATTCATACCAGACCTAAGGGACATAGTCGCCTCCCCCTCGCACTTGCCGCAATAGGAAAATTTGTTTTTCCTATTGCAGCGAGCACGAGATGCAGTACCCTGCCCTTGCGTCGTATCTGGTCCGTCGGACCAGCATACAGACGAACGGGCTTTCCGTTAGGAACTCAGGCCGGCGGAGTTACGACGTAAAGATTTGAAGCAGGTTTCAAATCTAAAGTCTGTCGGATTTCCAAACGAAATAGTCCGTTGGAAGTCCGATGCAGACCGTCGGAGCAGTCCGGTCGGAAAGTCCGCCCGTGTGTACAAACATTCAAAACTAGAGACAGCAGGCAGACCTTCCAGATGCAGAATAGCACATACCACATCAATGAGAATGACTTCTTTTATATCTGGAGTAATAGCAGAGGACTACAATTCCTCAAAGATAGTCTTGTCAGGGATAGCCTGGGATGATATAGAATCATAAATGGTTATTGCATCTGATGGCCACTGAGGTCACAGGTAGATCTGCAATAGACTCTGCAGGGAAAGGCATGAAAGTGGACTTAGAACCTCTGCAGTCAAAACAGTCAAGGAACTGGGTGAGTTTTGCCACAGTCTTATGTGTCTGTAGTAGAGCCCTCGATCTAAAAGGCAAGGAAAAGAAGCACTCTTTGGCTAAAGTAAAACCAAAACAAGGTTGGGTAAGCACCATGCACGGAACCCAATGCCACTTCCAGGTTAGCCCCACAACTTTCAGTCCCAGCACTTTAAAGACCAGGTTGAGGGTAGATGACATTGGATAGCTGCAATAAAACAGACCAGCTCTAGCAGTGATGTAGAAAAATAACTCGATTGAAGAGAAAAACTTTTGCTAGCAAGAAATAGGCCAGAGGCATGCTGGTAATAAGATTGGTTATCCTGGTTTTGCTTACAGTTTTTTTGTTTGCCAGTGTCCAATCCTTCCTTAGGCAACAGTATTATGCATAGATGAAAGACTTCCTGTGGATGAAAGAATATATTTTTTTTTAGACACTTGCCCAATCTTGCCGTTTGATACACATGCAATATGATCTGACCCTGTGAGAGATGATCCTAGAACAGAGACCGAGATTGAGTTCTGTTTTTATAAATTCTTTATTTATCAAGATAGAACACGCGGGTACAGAAAGCCCAACAGCATATAATACAATGACAGTTCAGGATATACATCACTTTTTCTGTGAATACACGACCATAAGAGCTCTGTGCTCAAAGTTTCCTACTGGAATAAAGGCATGACATATGTCTACCAAGTAGAGGACCTCCGTGTCCCGCATGGTCCCTTTAATTTTCTCGGCAATAGCCGTATTTTTAGGGAGTGGCTAAGGGGTTGAAGCCGGCTCTCACCGGCCCCTAGAAGTCATTATCCGGTATTAAAGAACCCGGATCAGAAACAGAAACAAAAGGATCTGGAAAAAGGAGAGGGAGAGGAAGGGAAGGTGGGGGGGGAGAAAAAAAAAAGGGGGGGTGGAGAGGGGTGAATATTCCCCTGTCCGGTCATTCCCAATCCCCCAGGGAGAATTTTCAGTTATTCCCCTCAAGGGGGTTGGTTCACTAGCCGTCCGTATTCCTCGGAGTAGATGAACTCATGCCAAAAGTACCATTTTTTTGAGAATTTCTCATTTAAGCCTTTTTCCGTGGCCACCAAGTCCTCCATTGCGTGTATGTCTGCTACTTTTTTCAACCATGTCGCCACCGTCGGAGGCTGGGTCTGCTTCCAATACAGTGGGATGCAGCTTTTTTCTGCCGTAAGCAAGATAGGCAATATAGATTTTCTGTAGCTTTTGATTGGGATCTCATGATGATGCAGAAGGAAGAATTCAAGGGACTCCGGCAAAGCCCGGTCCGTGAACTTTTGGACGATGCGATGGACCTCGGTCCAAAAGGGTTGTATCAACCGGCATGACCAGAAAACATGGAGGAGGGTTCCAACTTCTTCCCCACATCTCCAACACAGGTCTGTGCTCTGGGGAAACATCTTGTGGATCCTTACTGGCGTGTAATACCACCGGGACAGCAATTTGTATCCCGCCTCCTGGTGTCTTGCACATATGGAAGTTTTATGAGAAAAAAGGATGATCCGCTCAATCTGTTTGACTGTGAATTTAAGCCCCAGATCACGTTCCCACCTGTCAATGTAGGGAGGTCTGGTATCCGTCTGTGGGGACACCAGAATCTGGTATGTTAGTGAAATCGCGTGTCTCAGTGGAGACTGATCCAGGCAGAGCAATTCAAAGGGAGTTAGTTGCCTACCAAAAGCCTCTGGTGAGGGTAATGAACTAAGATAATGGGACAGTTGAATCTTTTGCCATAAGGAGAGTCCCCTCAGTGCTGGGTCATCCATGATCTGCTGCCTATTTTTCCATTGTCCGTTGATGAGATAATGTCTAGCCAGTGATCTCTCATTTAGTTTCAGATCTTGGAATCTGGGATCTTTAAGTCCCGGAGTGAAGGCCGGGTTGCCCACTACTGGAGTGAGTGGAGAAGGAAGTGGTGCGAGGAACAGGTCTCAGAAAACTTTCCGTGCTGTCCGGATTGTCACCCCTATTGTGGGGTGAGATAGTACCTGTTTTGGCAGAGGTTGCTGACACCAGGGCAGTTGGTCCAATTGGACCCCCGCTAAGGAGTTCTCTATTTGTACCCATTGTTTCAGGGTGGTGTGCGAGATTGAGTTCTAATTTCTGTGGAATCTATTGGAAGCCATATCGTGTTTGATCGACGCTTGAGCGTTTAGACCGCTTATAATTTAGTGGTTTATGTCCAAGGGTAAGAGGCCTGGTGTGCTGTGGTGTTGATGGAGGTTTCTTTCCCCCCCGATATATGAAAAATATTTACATACACTGGAGGTGCTCTATATGCCTTGAATTTCTATATAAATTTTTAAAGGACTTCTTTATGATTAGAAAGTACTGCATTTTAAATGTTCTCTATAACTACTTGCTGACAGTTGAAAACAAAAAGACTGCCAAGAAATGATTAAAGTATATGTAATCTCTTGCAATTTTTCTCTTATTTGCTTTTTGATCTGATGAGAATACTATTTTTTTTTTAATTCTTTATTTTTGGATAACATATGTTACATGCCACATAATACATTTCATTTAATCTTCATGTCCTCTCATACAACTCCTTTTTATCGTAATATAACAACATAACACGTTTCCTTACAAATGGTTCTAAATCTCCTCTATTCCAAAGGCATGTGTAGTTTCCCTTTTCTCTTTCTATACCCCTTATACCAACCCCCACCCTCAAAATCCCCCCCAAAAAAAAAAAAAAAAGGGAGCACTGTCAAGGGGTACCCCCTCCTCATTTCCGTTCGATCTTACATAATCTACCTCTCCTGTTCTCTACCTCTATAATCCAATAGAGGGGTCCATATCCTCCAATATTTCTCGTCTTGTTCTTTCAACATCATAGTCAAATTTTCCATTTGTTGGATTTCTATAATTCTGGCCCACCACTGAATTTTGGTTGGAGGGACTGTACTCTTCCACAGAGCTGGTATACAGGCTTTTGCAGCCGTGAGAAGATGTTTAAGCAAGGAATTCTTATATTTTTCCACAGACAGGGGGGCATCATTTAGTAAGAATGCAGCCGGGTTTTTCCCAAGAGACACACCTGTGATATCCTTAATTGTTTCCTCAACCACTTCCCAGAAACTCTTAATCTTCTCACAGTCCCAAAATATGTGTAACATCGTGCCCTCCGCTCTCTTAGGCTGGATTCACACCTATGCAGTTTTAGTGCTTTTTGCATTTTACAGATTTGCAGTAGAGTCCATTTAACATTGTTTTCTTATGGAACATGATCTGTAGTGCAAATCTGCAAAATGCAAAAAGCACAAAAAATGCATAGGTGTAAATCCAGCCTTACAACGCCAGCACATACCTGAAGTCTGTGGGAACATTTTATGAAGAACTGATGGTGTTCTGTACCATCTAGTAAGGATGTTATATCCTCCCTCTTGATACCTACTAGCAATCGATGTCTTATGTATAGATTTCAACATTTTAACCTTCTGTTTTTGAGAGAACGTTACCCCTAACTCTCTCTCCCAGGCTTGCATGAAATTGAGCTCCTGTGGGGCTTCCAGGCTCGTTAGTACTTCATAAAAGTGTGATAGAGAGTGTCTCATACTTTCTCCGCTTAAACATCTCCGCTCGAAACAGGATAGCTCCCGTATCACTGGATAAGTTTTGATTTTCGATAAACGCTCCTAACTGCATAGCCCTGAGATAATCTAGGTCAGATGACACTTCTCCCTCTATCTCACCTCGTGTCATCAAACAGCTATCCCTAGAAAAATCTATGAGCCTGCTTCTCCCCCTGTGTTTTAGTACCTCATAACTCCGATCTAATAAGCCTGGTTGAAAATCTGGAGAACCCAATACAGGGGTCATGGGGCTCGGATGAGGTGAAAGGTTTGTTTTTTTGAAGATCATGTTAATGGAACGAATGGTTGCGCCTGTCAGTGGATGTTTTTTCACTATTGTAGGTAATTTCGATTTTGCTATCCATGCTATGCCCTCCAGTGGGATTTTAACCGTCGCTTGTTCTAGATGAGAATACTATTGAAAATATGCAAAATTGTTATCCATACTTACTGTAATTTTCGTTTCCTGGATCCTCCCCATGTCAGCCTACTATGGGTCAGCTCCGCCCCCTCTGACCCCTCCAGGACCATAAAGGGTGGCTTTCTGCCCACACCAGTGTTCAAAAAAAAAAAAGCCACGTCTCACGACGGATAAACAGGATAGCTCCCGTATCACTGGATAAGTTTTGATTTTCGAACGGATAAACGCTCCTAACTGCATAGCCCTGAGATAATCTAGGTCAGATGACACTTCTCCCTCTATCTCACCTCGTGTCATCAAACAGCTATCCCTAGAAAAATCTATGAGCCTGCTTCTCCCCCTGTGTTTTAGTACCTCATAACTCCGATCTAATAAGCCTGGTTGAAAATCTGGAGATCCCAATACAGGGGTCATGGGGCTCGGATGAGGTGAAAGGTTTGTTTTTTTAAAGATCATATTAATGGAACGAATGGTTGCGCCTGTCAGTGGATGTTTTTTCACTATTGTAGGTAATTTCGATTTTGCTATCCATGCTATGCCCTCCAGTGGGATTTTAACCGTCGCTTGTTCTAGATGAGAATACTATTGAAAATATGGAAAATTGTTATCCATACTTACTGTAATTTTCGTTTCCTGGATCCTCCCCATGTCAGCCTACTATGGGTCAGCTCCGCCCCCTCTGACCCCTCCAGGACCATAAAGGGTGGCTTTCTGCCCACACCAGTGTTCAAAAAAAAAAAAAGCCACGTCTCGCGACGGATAAACTGGGTGGGAATCCCTGGCTGACATGGGGAGGATCCAGGAAAGGAAAATTACGGTAAGTATGGATAACAATTTTTCTTATTCCTGGACCTCCCCATGTCAGCCTACTATGGGACGTACCAAGCAATATTAAGAAGGGAGGGAAGCCCAAAAATAAAAAATAAGCCAAACCCTTAATGCAATGCTACTCAAATTTTTAATGGGCAACAGCCGCCGTAATAACCATAGAACCAAATGTTTCCTCAGGCGGACAAGCCATATTAAGCCTGTAATGCCTAATAAACGGTGTTGGGCGCGCTCCAGCTTGCTGCTCTGCAAACTACCTCAGGGGCGACCTTCGCGTATGCTGCCATACCCCTCATCGAATGTGCTTTGATCTCTGAAGGAGGAGGAAGCCCCAGCGTTTTGTATGCAATATGTATGGTCTTGACAAACCAGGAAGACACAACTCTGGATGTTGCTGGCATACCTTTTTTAGGCCCCATTGGGAACACCTACAGCTGAACTTGTTTTCAAAAGCTTTTAGTCCATTTCAGGTAGGTTGAAACCGCAGAGACCAGGTCTAACCTACTCCACTCATCAGCTGTACCTGCCGGAAAGGCTGGGAGAATGACCTCCCAGTTCATGCGAAATTATGTGGCCACCTTAGGTATAAAGCTACACGGCATAGCCGACAAGGCGGGGATTTGACCCTTCAGGGAATTAAGCTAAGCTTAAGCTAAATAAGCTAAACCCTTAGAGACCACTCTGCAAAAAAATCCAAAATGTTAGATACTGAAGGAGATCCAAGGTCCCAACCCCTTTCTGTAGTATTCCAGATCCGGTGATAGGTTACATTCGTGAACCTCTTATGAGCCTGTAATAATGTCTCCACTACACCGCCCGAGGGACCCAAGCCAGTTAAGGCCCCTCTCACTTTCAAGTCATTAACTTCATCTTCCTGCGGTTCAGGTGTCAGGCCCCACTCTGCAGAAGGAGATTTTGACAAGGAGGGAGTGGGATTGGTGAGCCCAACTTTATCCTCCAAGCCAGAGGGAACCAAGGCTCCCTGAGCCAGTAAGGTAGGACTACTATTGCTGTGACCCTTTCTAGCTGAATCTTCAGCAGGATTTTGAAAGTCAATGGAAGCGGCGGGAACGCATACACCAAGGGGAAGTTCCAAGACATGGACAGAGCACCCTGACCCAATGCCTGTGGATGCCAGGTCTGGGAGAAGAAGCAAGGCAGTTGACAATTCTCCTCCAATGCCATAAGATCTATCGAAGGCGTTCCTCAGACCCTGAGGATCTTGCGTAGGTACTTGGGGTTGAGGCCCCATTTGTTGTGATCTCCAAAGCCTCGACTCAAGCGATCTGCTAAAACATCCCCAGGCCCTGGGAGATAAGATGCTGTAAGAGAGCCGAGATTCTTCTCTGCCCATAGGAAGATTGACATGCCACCTGAAGGAGAGGGCGACTTCTTGTGCGCCCTTGATGAGACACATAAGCCACCGTAGTTTTGTTGTCCAAAAGGATCTTGACAGCTCGACCTCGCAACAAAGGTTGGAACACTAAGAGAGCGCGTCTGACAGAATCCAATCCCAGGAAATTTGAACTCTTTGTGCCACAAAGGTTTCATTGGCCTTGAACCTGCTGTCCCAGGCAGTGTGCCCCACAGCCTGCCAGACTAGCATTGGTCGTCACCACTATTGGTTCTGAGGCCTTCAACGGAACTCCGCGGGAAAGATTGCGAGCTACTGACCACCAAACCAGGGACCAGAGAATTGGCAGATAGATTTTCTGGAACAAGGAGTGATGATCCCACTGAAGAAGAAAGTTGCATTGAAACCTCCTTCTGTGCCACCTGACCAGCGGGACTACTGGAACTGTGGCTGATAGAACCCCCAGATACTGCATGCATTTCTTCACCATCATAGAAGGCCTGGCCATCACTGCTTTTATCTGAGACTGGATCTCCTGGACCTTCCTCTGAGGAAGAGAAACACGACCCTGATCCGTGTCAAATTGTACTTCTAAATACTCCAACATTTGGGTCAGATGCATCTGGCTCTTTCGAAAGTTGATCAATCAACCGAAACGAGCTAGTGTTTTGCAGGTGAAATTCATAAGAACTAGAAGGAGCTCATTTGATGGACCCAGAAGTAGCATGCCGTCTAGCTAATGGAATATTTGCATTTCCTTGACCCTGAGAGTCGTGACGACAGCAGACAGTAGCTTCGAAAACGTTCTCAGAGTTGTGCAGAGACCGAATGGGAGACATTAAAAATGAAAACGAGAGCCTTCTACGGAAGGCCTGAGAAAGCGAAGGTGAGATGCGTCTATGGAAACATGAAGATACGCATCCGCCAGATCGATGGAAACCATCCAGTCTCCTGACTCCACAACCGAAATGATAGTTTCCAATGACTCCATTTTGAATGGTGGAACCTTCATGTAAGAATTCAGGACTTTGAGGTCAAAAACTGGTCCAAAATCCCCTGAAGCCTCTGGGACCAAAAACAGAGGGGAACATACTCTCTGACCCAATTCGTGCCTTGGATTCGGAAGGATGGCCCTTGCTGCCAACAGCTCCCCTTTATATCCTTGCAAACATTGCCTCCTTTCGAAATCCGAAGGAAGTCCAGTTTCTACAAACAAGGTCTGAGGGGGCCTTGTTCTGAACTCGAGATGATAACGTGATCGAATGATGGCTACAATCCAGGCATTATGTAATTTTTCCGTCCAAACCCCCCCCCCTGAATTGGGCTAGTCTTGCTCCTACTTAAGAGAGTTAAGTGGAGACACCTTCAGAAGAACTTATTTGTAGCCTTAGGAGCTTTGTTGGCCCTGGGCCTGGAAGGTTTCTGGAAGGTTGAACCGACTCCCTTCCACTGTCTGAAAAACTGTCTGTAAGCACTGGCCTCTCTGAATCCTTCTTTGGATCTCTTGTTAAACCGAAAGAGCTGCTGTTGTCTTTTTTTCTTCTGCGGGATTAGGCCAGATCTGCCGCCAGAAACCCACTGAATTGCTGATCCTAAGTCTTCCCGAAGAGTAGCTTCCCGTCGAATGGAACCAAACACAGACTGTGCTTGGAAGCCTTATCGGCCAACCAATGCTTCAACCATAAGGCTCTGAGGGCTGTGACGGAATGAGCCATTATCTTTGCTGTCATCTTGACCTGGTCGACAGCCACTTAAGCCACAACTCTATAGCAGTCTTGAAAACTGCAAAGGAGAACTTCCTCTTCCCAGACTTTCATCCGAACATCCATCCACCAGCTCCGCTACCCACACTCTAAGGCTGGATTCACACCCATGCACTCCCAGCGCTCCCCGCATTCCGCTGACCCTCAACACAGAACGTGCTCCATAGGAGACCATGGTAAATGGACGGTAGTGCAAATCCGCAAAACACAAAAAGCACCAAAAACGCACAGGTACAAACCCAGCCCAAGTGCTGCTGCCACAGTGAGTGCTACCGCCGGTCTGCAGGCTGCTCCGACTTAACTATACAACCTTTTTAGGTCTGCGTTTATTCTGCGATCCTTAGGATCCCTAAAAGAGACCAAATCCTTCAGCGGAAACGTAATGTGGCGGGCGAATCTACGTAATGACGTACCTTAGGCTTAGTGTCCTAAGGGATACAGCTTCTATACTCTATTATGCACATTAAGCTTCTCAGGCCCCGCCCACTCATCGTCAATTACTTATTTACTTATTTAATTTCAGAAATGAATGGGAAGGAAGGTAACAACTTCTTTAAATACAGGTAGTATCTTTGCTGTCTCTTTGGAGGCGACAATTCTTCCTGCCACTTCATCGCATCCTTAACAGCCTCCACCAAGGGGGGAACCAGTGCATAAATCAAACGTATGCGATTCCGGGACCATCTCAGCCTCAGATGGATCCGAATCGCTATTGACTTCAGAGTTAAAACGCACTGAAAACACATGATCTGAATCTGCAGATGCTGAAGATACAGCAGGATGAGCAGGATTCCTTGAAACGCTCTTTAACCCTTCCTTGACTGCGTGCTTAATGTAGGATTTAACCTGGCGTGCTTTCGCAGCATTGTCCTGAGCCACTTCCTTAAAGCAAGATGCACATACCCGTTTTCCTCTGAGGACCTCAGTTGAGCAGGCCCAACAGGATCTTTCTTCTGCCTGGGCTGGCAATGAAGACCTATTCGAAGAAGAGGATCTTCTTCTGTGTCTGCGCCCAGATTGGCTTTTTCTAGAGGCTGTCTGATGTCTTGACCCCTCTTGGCTCGGGTCCGAGCGACTAAAGTGAGGTAAGACCGAGGGAGATCTGGAATGCTGTGACAACGGGCGTCTATCCAGCTGCATGCAACTCTATGATTTGTCACGTCTAGTCCTTTTTTACTCTTTTGAGGCTGGAATGCTGATTTGGAACCCTTTGCAGGCATTTATCCCGCACTGGGCCCTTCTCTCTGTAAAACACAGAGGATGTGCTCTCTTTTAAAAAACAAAAAATAAATAAAATAAATAAATACAATTAAAACTTCTTCATCCGAATCTTCAGTGCTAAGGCAGCTAGGCAAAATTCCCCAGACCTATAAGGCACAGGATAATAAGAACACTCTGACACACAAGTAACACAGCAGAAAGTAATGAGAGACCTGGAGGGAGGCTTACCAGAGCAGAGTAGCAGATTGATCAGCTGGAGGCTGAGATTAGCCTAGAGGACAGAGCCTACTGCAAATCAGCAGTGAGCATTCTGGTGTTTGCTAGGCAACCCAAGGAGGAAGCTGCCTCTGACCTCACCTGCTCAACTCTGAGCTTCCTGAAAGGAATACATGTGGAGGCAGTGAACTACAAGTCCCAGCGAGCCAAACCACTGCCTGAACACACAAAAACATGGAAGGCGAGAGTGCCAGCACCTGCCTAACGAGGGTATATACAGTCATTTATACTGCCAGTAACCTTTGCCAGTAATACACAGTCATTTATACTGTACTATACAATCCCAGCACCACGGGAACCCACCTCCTCAGGAGATTTACAGCCTATATGGGGGGGTCTTCTGAACCGGGAGAGGCTGAACCTGAACAGGATGGATGGTGGATGGAGAAAGAAAAAAAATTAAAAAATAAACTTTAAAAGGCTTCCGGAGCGAGGACGAAAAAAAGAACACTCTTGTGGGCAGACAGCCGCCCTTTATGGACTAAAAAAAGAGGTGGTCCTGGAGGGGTCAGAGGGGGCGGAGCTGACCCATAGTGGCTGACATGGGTAGGTCGAGGAAAGTCTTATTACATTGATTCAACAAGCTTAAAAATAAAATAGATGTTCATTCAATCAGAAATTTGTGAGCTGATAACTTCCTGCACTCTCTGTGACAAACGCTGGTCAGACCACTGCCCTTTTCACCAACTTGAGACAAATGGTTGGTCAACCTCACGCGGAGCTTCCACTGATTCACAACAATGACACTTTCAGCCTCACCCTGCACAAAGATTACAATCTGAGTGCCAACAGACAGAGCAACAATTGTTACTGGGTTTAAATAAAGTATAACTAAAGGCAAAACTTTTTGTTTTTAGTTTTGGATAGAGTAGAGAGGGATTAGGACACCTGTCAGGTTTTTATTGCTGTCTGTGCCTCCATTAGGGAGAATCACCCCCTCTATTTGTCCTGTTTACAATTATTTTTGAAAGTAAAAGAAAATCCCACATTTTAGGTTGTCCCCAGAAAAGTAATAGGAGGAGAAATCTTCCAACAGGGAAACTAGCTCAGCTGACCTGGGGGTCCCAAAGGAATTTCCTTAATTTGCAGGGACTTCCTCTCAGTTGCTGTTTTGGCTATGTGACAGGAAGTGAAGCAAATCTCCCTTTTGGGACAAGGAGGGCCAATAAACCTTACAGGGTTTATAACCCCCTATACTCTATCCAAAATAAAAACAAAAGTTTTGCCTATAGTTCTACTTTAACTAAGCAATTAACCCTTTAAACTCTAAACTGCTACCAGATAGCTTTGGGCCTATCAACCCTTCACAATAGCAGCAATGACAATTATGGATCTAAATAAACATCTGTACACAGACACTGTCACCACAGACAGGTATATCCAGAGATTTACCATGTAGTAGGGCTCTTCAAGAGACAGGGATTCTTTAAATTTTGCGTTAGTGCTTTAGAGACCATTTTAACACTTTTCAAAATATAATGAAAAGGTAAAAAATAGTGCAAATAAAATATTTACAGAAAAAATATGTACAATGGTAACAAAGACAGCAGTGCAACAGAAAAACAAAAGGGTTGAAAAATGAAAATACATATAAAGTCCTGTTTCAGCAGACTCCAATCAATGAGCAAAATGGTACAGTGGCTCTCATATGACTTGACAGATCTTCCTTGTTTTGATGGTACACAAGAGCTGTAAACTGCAGGGCAGCCCCTTATCTCTTGTCCGTGAGGAGGGTGTTGACAAAAATGATCTGACCAATTAAGTAGCTGAGTGGCCATGGGATGTCACTGTGTTTACGATCATGCCACAGATCCAGTTTTCTATAGGTATTAATATCTTTGAATACTTACATGTTACAGTCTGCTAACTTGGAATTACCTTTTGAATGGATATAAATATGATTTCAGATGTCCAGTTCACCTTGGAGAGGAATTGGGTTCTGCTCCCGGTACTCCTAGGGTAGTGTTTGGGCTCAAAACACTACTAATTAACTGAGAGGTAAATATGTCCTTATTCTGGCTGTACTGTTATTTCAGAAGTTATGAAATACACTGAAGTTCTTGATTCTACCAGGGAAGAGACAGCAATGTGTATTGCTAATGACTGCAGCTAGGGTACTGTGTGTACAATGGGCCGTGATCGCGCAGGATATCTGGTTGCTTTCCTGACTGCTCAGGCTTACGGTTTTACGAGGACACCTAGACTAAAATGTGGATTCAGGTAATAGGCATGAGAGGGTCTGCATGTGTCCTCTCAAGGAACCCATAAGAATATTCTGGTATCCAGGTTTGCTGTGATAGCGGCCTTCAGCTCGTCTGCATTGTTGGGTCTGGCATCTCTCATTTTCTTCTTGACAGAAACAAAGCCAAGAGGAAACACACCGCTCCAGGCTGACTCCGGGTGCAAACACGTACCAGGTGCAGACCTCAGCTCACCACCGTCCACAATAAATATGAAATAGTCGCACACCAGAGCTTCAAAATTGCGCGAGGAATAGTCTTTATTGTCAAAAGCCAGACAATTTACAGGGATAGCAGTTGACGCGTTTCACAAGAGTGTAGTTTGCTTGTTCACATCGATATGCTCTCCAAGCAGGCTATTTAAGGTGATCACCTGAATCAGGCTACACCCAAAAACACCTGCTCTGGAGAAAGCAGCTCATGCAAACATGAGAATCTCAACTGATACATGTAAAAAATATTTCATGAATTAAAAACAACCACAAAAAACAACAAAAGATAAATAAAAACAAAACAAATCCAAAAAAAAAAAAAAAGAAAAGAAAAGTTAACCCAAAAGAATCCACCTAATAAACAAACACACACATGCAGCTCCGGTGTGCGACCATTTAGTTTCTCATCTATTCCCTTTGACAGTACCCCACAGATCCCCTATGGGGTTTAGGTCCGGAGAGTTTGCTGGCCAATCAAGCACAATGATTCCATGATCATTATGAACATCTAAATGATTCAGAGAAGGATTGAGAGAAAGTGCTGTGGTTAGATGAGGCCAAAATTTAGCTCTTTGGTATTAACTCAGCTTGCTGTGTTTGGAGGAAGAAAAATGCTGACTATGACCCCAAGAATACCATCCCTACAGTCAAGCACAGAGATGGAAACATGATGCTTTGGGGCTGTTTCTCTGACAAAGGTACGGGCCGAATTGAGGGGCCAATAGACGGGGCCATGTATTAGAAGAGTGTATACTGAAAGAAATTTTTCCTCTAGTGGGACTTTAAAAGGTAAACTTCTCTAAAAGTAAAGGCGTAGGGTATGAGTATAAGATATTTATTTGAAAGTGATAGTGGATAAACACAATCTGCATATAAACACGTGGAAATATAAGATAAACAAGTGGGTATACAGGACGCACAAAAATATGATCAAAAATAGACATGCAATACATAAGGTACAATCATGGCTCCATTGTATGTGTTATACAAACAAGGAAAAACCCAACATTTCGAGTTTAGGATAGATATTACTCTTGACCATGACGGAAGGTACGTCTATAGATTAAAAAGACAGTTGTGAACATAAAATGTAATGGCAGGATAAAGAAGTGGGCCAGGCTTTGCATGGGACCAAGAGGGTACATAGGGATAGCCTCCAATGAACACCAGGTTTGTACACCATACTCAAACCAAAGAAGCAAAAAAAAAAAAAAAAAAAGACACAGCAAGGCTATGCTTGGGAGAGTTGCTTGGAGAGTTGCTTGGAGTATTATGTGTGAATATAACCACAGAGACCAGGAACCTATCACAGGTAGAAAAGGGAAGCATCTAATGAGGTGTTGTTCTGGTATATATATATATATATATATATATATATATATATATATATATATATTAGGATTGTTCATTGGGCTCCCATTCTGACCCCCCCCCCCCCCAAAGGGGTCTGAAAGACATAGAGCCATTCAGTCCGGGTGGTTGCGTGGCTTTTAAGCAAAAAATCAATTTCTGTTCAAATTGTATGAGGGTTTTGTTCCAGTCTCCCCCTCGTATTCCCGGATATACGCAATCCAGGATAAGGAAGAATTTGGGGGAAATACCCTCATGTACCGAAGTAACGTGTCTGTCAAGTTGGAGATTGGGATTGCAGGTTCTCATGGTCGTGATATGTCTATATGCTCTACGCCAGAACTCCTCAATGGTTTTTCCCACATAGAAACACATGCATTCACATATTAAGAGGTAAACTACGCCTGGTGTTTGGCAATTCGCCATTAGGTAATGTGATGTTTTTCGAGGTGTTCAAGAACTGGCAATGTTTGCAGCCACCACATGTGAAGGTCCCTTTGTTTTTGCAGGGGTCCAGTTTACCATCTCCTTTAAACTCACTACACACTAGCTGGTCTCGTAGAGAACCAGCACGTCTGAAGGTGAATGCTGGAGTGTCTGGTACAAATGGACCAATTAGGGGGTCCATGGTTAGAATGTGCCAGTATTTTCTGACAACCCGTCTGATGGTTTGATGATGGTTGGAAAATCTGGCGATGATGGAAATGGGGTTTTGCTTCTTCTTTTTGGATGATGGGTTGTAGAGAAGGTCGTCACAGGTTCTGGTACACGCTTGTTTGAATGCTTTTTTGAGACATGTATTTGAGTACCCCTGTGCTTGTAGTCGTATTCTGAGTATGTTGGCCTCTTTTTTGAAAACCTCATCGTCTGTACAGTTCCTCCTGGTTCACAGGTATTGGCTGTACGGGATTGAGGAGATCAAAGGTTGGGGATGAAAACTGCTGGCGTGCAAGACTGAGTTGCCAGCCGAGGGTTTCCTATACAAGCTGGTGGTTAGACATCCATTGATGTCTTTATGTTTTGTTACATCCAGAAATGTGATGGATTTCTGGTCCCATGTCTTGGTGAATGACAGGTTTAAATTATTGGTGTTGAGTTCTTCAAGAAAAATTGGTAACTGATACGTGGGTCCGTTCCACACAAGGAGGACGTCGTCAATGTAACTGTACCAAATGACTACACTCTCCATGTGGGGGCAAGAGGATCTGATTGACTGATCATGTGTTCCTACTCCCCCAGGTACAGGTTGGCGTAAGATGGAGCACAGGGGGTCCCCATCGCGACACCCTGCACCTGAAGGTAGTGGGACCCATTGAAGGTTAAATTAATTGTGGAAAAGAATGAATGCCAAGGCATCCACAAGGAAGTAATTGTTGTTGTAAAGAAGAGTGGACCAAAATCCCTTCTGAGATGTTTGCGAACTGTCACCAACTACAAGAAACGTCTTACCTCTGTGCTTGCCAACAAGGGTTTCTCCACCAAGTACGAAGTCATGCTTTGCTTGGGGATCAAATACTTATTTTACTCACTGAACTTCAACTCAATTTATAACATTTGTATGTGTTTTTTCAGGAATTTTGGTTGATATTCTGTCTCCATCATTTAAAATACAAATTATAGACCCTTCATTTCTTTGTAAGTGGATACATTTACAAAATCTGCAGGGGATCAAATAATAATTTTTACCACTGTATATCTTCTGAAATCAGTTACATATTTTTAAAAGGTAACATTATCTCATCAAAGATTTAAAAAAATGACACAAGAGACAAACACTGTTATTTAATATTTAATACAACACAAAGTTGCTAATACTCTAATAAGAGACACTTGCAATCACTTTATAGTTCAGAGAATTTTGATGAGTATTTTTGTGATAACTCTGCAGAGTATGAGGCCACCTATAGGATTTTTTGATAACATGCAACAAGCAGATTTATGAAATTACCCATTAAAGAAATATATACAAATTACTTGCTGTTAAGATGGCCATTTTGTAGACACATATATTCAACCAATCATTTTCTAGTCCTTCATTAAAAGGTTGCGGGATACACACACACACACACACACACACACACACACACACACACACACACACACACACACACGGCCTTCTGATCCTCCCACCCCAGCTAATCAAAATGGCTATTTAGGCTGTGTATTAGAGATTTTGGCCTAAATTATTTGGTTTACTTTATACATGTTGTTGGATGCAGAAAAGCATGCGAGTGCAGGGGTTTTATGGTCACCATCCTGCTTGCAGCTTGATCTGCTAGAAGAGGCTATAACAACAAAAATAGATGTTATGGTCCAAATGTTGCAAACAGTGTTAGGCTTGCTACAACAACCCCAAATTGTGAAATGTAAATCAAGTTATTCAACTCAGTTATCACTTTTAGGCTTGGAATTTGCAGAGAGGACACCCACTGTAAACCCACTTTGAACAAACCCTCGTAGTATCTGAAGAGAAAAAAACAAACAACCAACCATGTACGTTTTCTAAAACAACCATAACGAAGCATTCATGTTCTAAAGGGAGTTTGGAAAAAGAAAGGCAGAAGCCATCTATTTTGTTTCCTAAGGTCAATCAGGTTCAGTTACCGTTTCCTGTCAGCTGTGCACAATGGACTAATACAAAGTAAAGCAAAAAACAAAATGATATAAAACAAATAGTACATGTATATTTTCAGTATTTAGGCCTCTTCACTTCGACCCTGTAAATAAGAGAAGAGAAATGAGTAAAATACAGGCAGGTGCGTTACCATTTACTCTATATGTGCATTGGGGTTTCCTTCTAAATGAATGGCAGTGCAATGTACCACACATATATACTTTGTCAATTTGTGTGTGCTGTGGTAAGAAGCCCATTACAGTGTGTATAAAAAATAATAACCCCCCTATAAAATAATCACATTTTGTTGCTTTGCAGCCTGAAATGAAGACAGACAGTTTTTGTTTTATCCAGCTGCATTTACTTATAACATCCAAGTGAAAGATAGAACACCAACATGTCAGAAAAAAATAAAAAAAATAATAATAAAAAACAGAAAATCACAGAGTTGGAAAAAGGATCACCCCCTCCTAAAAATGACTTGAAAACTCAATAAGTTGTAGCCAGCCAATCACCTCCTCAATGCCACAGAAAGCCATTTGCTTTCAACTGTAATCAGCGGTGGTCATTTTGATTAGATCAGCATGAAAAAAGCATTCCTGGAGCATTTCAGTTCCTGGTAGTGCAACTGAAGCAAACAATCAACTATAGTTGGAAAGGCACTGGGATCTCCGGGATTAAGTTGTGGACAGTAACAAGTCAGGAGATGGATACAAAAAAAAAATCTCAAAGGCTTTATCAATGCCTAGAAGCACAGTGAAGAAGAATTAAGAAGTAGAAGGTATTTGGTACAACACAGATCCTCCCCGGATCAGGATGCCGCTTCAAACTGGATGAAAGGGCCAGGAGGAAACTGGTCAGAGAGGCTACCAAGAGGCCTACAGAAACTCTGAAGCAGTTGCAGGAATTTATGACAAAAAAAGGAAAAAAAAAAAAAAAAAAAAAGAGTCATTGTGTACATGCGACAACCATATCACAAATTCTCCACAAATGTAGCTTGTATGGGAGGGTTGCAAGAAAAGCCACATACAGTCATGACTGAGCTTTGCCAAAACACAGCCTGTAGATTCTGAGGCCACATGGAAAAAGGTGTTATGGTCAAATGAGACTAAAATTTAATTATTTACCCTCAACTCCAAATGATATTTCTGGTGGAAATCCAATACAGCTCACCGTCCAAATACCACCGTTCCTACAGTAAAGCATGGAGGTGGTAATATTCTGTTATGGGGGTGTTTATCTGCAGCAGGTACTGGTGCACTTATCAGGATGGAAGAAAATGGATGGGGCAAAATCCTGTTAAATTCTTGAGGAAAATCTGCTACCCTCTGCCAGAAAGTTGTCAATGGGAAGAAGGTTTACCTTCCAACATGACAATGACCCAAAGCACACAGCACAAATGAACACACAGTGGTTGAAGGAGAAAAAGGTGAATGTCTTTGCACTGCCCAGAAAATCTGTGGAATGATTTGAAGACTGCAGTCCACAGTCACCATAAAATTTAACTGAACTTGAGCAATTCTCCAAAGAAGAGTGGGCAAATATTGCAAAATCTAGATGTGCAAAGTTAGTAGAGACATATCCCAACAGACTAAAGGCTGTAATTAAAGCAAAAGGCGGTTCAACAAAAAATACTAACACAAGGGGGTGATCCTTTTTCCAGCTCTGTGATTCTGTTTTTGATTTTTTTCCTGACATGTTGGTGTCATATCTATCTTTCACTTTGATGTTATAAGTTGCACTGAGTAAATATAGCTGGATAAAACAAAAACTGCCTTCATTTCAGGATGCAAAGCAACAAAATATGATATTTTTAAAGTGATTATTTTCTATACCCACTGTATTATCTATCTCAAAGAAAAATGTTGGAGCCAGCCTAAATAATGCTTGTTTATGTCAATTTTATTTTAGTTTTAGAAAATTAAGTTTTTAAATTAGTGTGTAGTGCCTTTCTTCACATACACCTCCAAGCTCTGTTTGATATAGAAACATACTACACCACAAAGGCTTCCCCAAACATGTGCATTATATAAAAACCTCATACTGAGCTGTCTCAAAATAGATAAATCAGTGCTGTGATCACACATGAAGGATTTAACATTTATTAAAGGCATTCATTTTTTTTTTAAATAAATTTATTTATATGTATGTTATAGTTATACTGACCTGCTCTGTGCAATAGTTTTGCACAGAGCAACCCTGATTCTGTTCTTTTGGGGTCCTCACCAGGGTTAATGGCTTCTCTTCTGCGATTGCCCCCAGAGAAAGCCGCTTCCTAGGGGCACTGGTGTGGGCTTAATCCAGCTACACATACAGCACAGCTCAGCCTTGCCCCAGCCCCCTCGTCACAGAATTTGACTGACAGCAGTGGGGACTCAAATGGCTTCTGCTGCTGTCAATCTGCCCTATCAGAAGGGAGAGCGTTGCTGCTCTCGTGCACAGCGCTGGATTGGATTGACCTCAGGTAAGTAGAAGGAGGGGCTGGGGGGAGAATCATCTACACAGGATTTTTTTTTAAATTAAATACAGAAAAAGGCATTAAGGTAAAAAAAAAAACAGCCTCCCGGTATTACTTACCTGAGCCAGTTCATTCCCTCGGCGGAAACGTGCTCTTCCTCTGCCCGGGGTTCTCTGTTCTTGATTGGATAGGTTGATAGCAGCGCAGCCATTGGCTCCCGCTGCTGTCAATCAAATCCAATGACGTGGGCACTGGGGGGTGGGGCTGAGTCTGGCATTCTGTGTCTATGCACGCAAATGCTGGACTCGGGAGCGCGCCCGCAAATTGACCCCCAGGTAGAGCACTTCTCCCAGGGGGTTTACCGATGCGGGGAGGAGCTGCGAGCACCGCCGGGGGACCCCAGAAGACGGTGATCAGGGCCACACTGTGCAGAACAAACTGCACAGTGGAGGTAAGTATGATATGTTTGTTATTAAAAAAAAAAAAAAAAAAAAAAAAGAAGAAGAGGCTTTACAATCACTTTAAGGCAGGGATATGCAATTAGCGGACCTCCAGCTGTTTCAGGACTACAAGTCCCATGAGGCATAGCAAGACTCTGACAGCCACAAGCATGACACCCAGAGGCAGAGGCATGATGGGACTTGCAGTTTTGCAACAGCTAGAGGTCCGCTAATTGCATATCCCTGCTTTAAGGCTTTAGAACCACTTTAAAAGGATAAGTTCTCCTTTCGTAACATGTTGTGATCTGACAGCTAGCGGGGGGATTTTCTCGCCCCCTCCCCCCAGCTGTCACAATTAAAAAAAAAAAGAAAAAAAAAAAACGTGGCCGAGCGGACGTCACTCATTCAGTGTCCTGTGAATGGAAAACTACAAGGTGCTGCAGCTTTTGCGGCTTTCGCCTTGTAGTTTTTAATAAACTACCACAGCGCTGTGGATTCTCTCTTTCTGTCAGATGGTATCTGCTTCTATCTATTGATCGCTGGGGCAAGACTTTACAGGCTCCAAAAAATAAAATTAATATTAATAAATGCACATTTTTTACCGGCAAAAAAAAAAAAGGTGCATTTATTATTTTTTTTTATAAGAGGTGGACAGAAGACTACTAAATATTAGTATGAAACATTTTATATTTACCTGACTAAAAAATTATTATTTTAGCTCTGACTATAATAAGAGAAAATACGTATAAAACCACTAAAACTACAGTTATAATGAGGCCTACATGTGTTTAAGAAATGCTTAGATAAAAAAAAACCAACAACTGTTTTTAGTTTAGTTTTCTAGAAAAATTTGGAAGGAATACAAAAAGCAGAAGAAAGCCTGTCACAAAGATTTAGTATATGTAACTTACCCATCAGCCTCCAGCTTCTTCCGTTTCTCAATGATCTAAAGGACATAAAAATTTAAAAAAAGTGTGTAAATGTTTAAGAACACAATTAGGTGTGTGTGTGTAAATAACCCTTTGCGATAGTAGTAACAAGTCCTCTTTATAGGGACATCAGGGGTCTATTAATGCCCCCCCCACCCCCCCACCCCCCCCCCCATCATTAGTAAAAACAGATCAAGGACAGAGAGCCCCAATCTGCTTGTACACCAGGCATCAGTGCTGGAAGTTTAACAGCTTTGAGCGAAGTGCTCAAAACTCAGTACTTCTGGGTTTATTCCCAGCAGGAGTGGGGCATGGGTCAGGAATGGACATTTCTGATCTGCTCCCCCTTGGCCATACTGGATGGTTTCACAGCAGCCCCAAGTTTACTGAGGAACAAGGCAAGTCCACACAGCCATTCACATGTAGAAGTGATCGTGTGGCTGCATAAGGTTAATAATTATTTCACTGTACTGCCATTACACAGGTACACTGGGGGCTGTGCATAGGTTTATTATGCCCATGATTTGACCAGTAAACACTGAACGTGGCAGAAGTGGTTTAAATACACAGTCCCCCAGAAAACAGATGTAAAATTAGCCACAAAGAAATCACTCTGAATTCTGTTGCAGTATATTTTTGTGCAGTAGTAAGCCTGTGTCTTTACCGCACAAATATGCGCAAGTATTCAGAATAAGAATCAGCATTATTCTTACCGCACTGATCTTTTTCCACTGTCTGTCAAGCTCTGCTTTCTCATTAGTTTCCTTGAATCGTCGCGTTTTACGCCCCTCTGACATTTTAATACCGTACTGAAATGCAGCTCTGTGTAAAGGAAGGTGCAAAATATGAAATCTGTGATAGCAGCAAACCATAGTACCAAATCCCTCGGCAAATATTCAGTGCTATACCTCTTCAAGACCATAAATTTGAACAGTTGGCTAGATATGTTTTTAAGGGGACAAAAGCTCTGAATTAATTAGGAGTTGCCTTTCTTTATACATGCTCCAGGTCAAGTATTTAGAAAGTAAAAAAAAAACATATTCTAGCAATGCTGCAAACAGGCCAGGCTCTTGTCTTTCCTTACCATTCCAACGTTGCCTGCTTTAATATACAGTAGTTTCCTATTAAGGCTGGGTTCACACTGATGCTGGATGCAGCTGACAGCAGGGGTCCGGCGCGTTCCTGTTCTCCGTTTCAGGGACACATTTTTGCCAGAATTCGGCCCTGAAACGGAGCCAAAGACACACAGGACTCCTGTGCAAGCCGCTCTGGAGCCGCCAAGGTGATATGTGAACCGGCTCCATAGAGAGCCGGTCACAATCTCCTGTCATGCGAATTGGATACAGGGAAACCCACATACAAATTGGCATAGGTGTGAACCCAGCCTAAGAGTCCACTAGATAGACCATGGCATAGACCTCTCTAGTGCAGGCATGTCAAACGCCTTTTCAGCATTCGGCCTTTAAACTGCATAAGGGAAACCAAATTTGTCTGAATTAAGGCTGTACTTTCTTTTTATTCTCTATATAATAGTTCAGAAAATGCAATAATATAAGAAAGAAAAACAATGGCTAAGTATTTTTTCAATGTCACTACTTTTGTTCCTTACTACATAGATAGCTTAGCAATTCGGTCAGTCGTGAGCTAAAAAATGTGTTTTTTGTACTTCCTGTAAAATCTGTCTCTTGGAGTCCCCTTTCTTATTGGCCCCATACACTGCTTGCTCACAAAACTGGAGCAGAATGGTTAGGAGTGTATTTTTTAGTGGGTGGACCTTCAGCTTTTTCTGTTTGCCAATGTCCACCTCCTAAAAAGACAGCTGCATATCACCCACACAGCTATGAATTACTGTGTCCCAGTGTCCTTTAATGGACAATAAAGGCCCATTTTTAGGTAGCCATCAAATGATGTACACTTTTGGGTGTAGTGGGTGAGGGTGGAGTTCTGCCAAGGAGATTCTCCACTCCATCTTACACAGCTCTTATGGAAATCTTCAGCTTTACTTCCACTGAACATGAACTAAGAGCATCATAGTTTCCTAAAGAGAATCTACTAAGCATGCATATTGAATCTGACTGGGACAGAGCACTGACTGCAATAGCATAGCACTATAAGCCAACCCTATTTGTTATACTAAACTTCAACAATTTCTGGATGCAATTTTTTATGAAAGATGTTAAAAACTACAACATTTTGACATGCTTCTTTCATCAGAGATTCAGCCACACAACTTGTCCACAAAACTGTAGAAAAAAAAAAAACCTTAAGTGCAGCTCTATTTTATGACATATATACTTACTTGGGAAGAGCCTCTTTGTTGTTCATGTATTCGCTGTATTCTTCTTGTGTATCAAAGTCCCACCGTCCCAAAGGACCCTTCTTATTACCCTGCATCAATGATATAATGATAGCGTTTGAGTACAGTGTCATATCATATGCACCACCGTATCTAACACAATATTAAAACAACTCAACAGATATACTATCCACAAGGTTTAGATATAATTAACATACGTTGAACTTTTCTTTTCTTTGGTTATCAAAACACACAATGACAATAGCATTTAATCACTTCAGGCACTATTTTTTTTTTATACAAGTAAAAATCAGTATTTTTTGCTAGAAAATTACTTCGAACCCCCAAACATTATATATTATATTATTTTTTAAGCAGAGACCCGGCCTAAAGAATAAAATGGTGATTGTTTTTTCATTCCACACAGTATTTGCACAGTGGTTTTTCAAACGCAATTGTTTTGGAAAAAATACACTTTAATCAATTTCAAAGCAAAAAACACAATATATAACCAAATTTTTTGGGGTAAAATATAAAAGATTAAATAGATACTCAACATGGCATGCTTTAAAATTGCGCAGGCCCGTGGAATGGTGACAAACTAAAATACCTAAAAATCTCCATAGGCAACGCTTTAAAAATGTATACAGGTTACATGTTTAGAGTTAGAGAGGAGGTCTAGCACTAGAATTATAGCTCTAATGTTCGCGGCGATACCTCACATGTGTGGTGCAAATAATGTTTACATATGTGAGCGTGACTTATGTAATGGAGAATGGAGGGATGAGGGCGCTTAAAAAAATTTTTTCTTCTTTAACACTGTCCCTTTAATTTTTTTTGTTGTTGTTCACTTTTATTACTATTACAAGGAATGTAAGCACCCCTTGTAATAGAAATAGGGGATGACAAGTCCTCTTTAATTTAAATGAGAGATCTGGGGTCTATAAGTCCCCAAACCTCTCCTCTACCTTTGAAAGCAGAAGATCAAAAATTTGACATTCTACTTTTGCTCTAGACCGGAAGTGACGACACAACGTATCTTCGGTCCCCCAAGGTCATAGAGGTCATCAGAGACGATGTGACCAGGCGTGCGAACCATCGGATTGGTTCCTGGGCTTGCCGCTAAGAACAGTAAGCCTGAGAAACTACGGGGAGCGCCAGGAGGGAAGGACGAACTGCTTCTAAAATTTATCCAGTGGCTAATCAGCCTCTAGGGTCACTTTTATGAGAAACAGAATCGCCGGCTGAAAAAAATAAAAGAATACCGGGGTTATGGCTGATAGCAGCCATAACCCCGGTAAACCACTTGAAAGCTGCAATGTATAGCAGCCATAACCCCGGTAAACCACTTGAAAGCTGCAATGTATATATATGTATTGCGGTCAGCAAGTGGTTAATGTAAGTTTGGACATTATAGCACTCACTGGCTGCCTACTTTAAGTGATACTAAAATCTTTTTTTGTTTTGTTTAAAAATAACAAACTTGTCATACTTACCTGCTCTGTGCAGTGGTTTTGTACAGAGCAGCCCAGATCCTCCTCTTCTCGGGTCCCTCATCAGCGCTTCTGGCCCCTCCCTTCTGCTGAGTGCCCCCACAGCAAGCAGCCTGCTATGGTGGCACCCAAGCCGCTGCTTTGTGTGTCCGTTCAAACACGGAGCCGTGACTCAGCCCCGCCCCCTCTCTTTCCTCATTGGCAGCAGTGGGAGAGAATGACAGAACGAGATTCCCGGACAGCCAAGTCTCTCATGCAACAAGGCTGGAGTGAGACATGCTTAGGTAAGTATGGGGGGGGGGGGGGGGGGGGGCGGTTGGAGAGCTGCAGTTACATATTGTATGTGTGAGAGCTGATTGGAGGGGAAGGGTCACCCCACCCCCCCCTCCAACACACACACACACACACACACACGGGCGTAGCATAAAGGGTTGCAGGGGTGACAAAATAGCAACCCCGCTCCTAGCTCCAGGGGGCCCCTGCAGCCTCCCTGTCATATTATCATATCCTCCACAAAGTCCAGCACCGATATGACTTAGGGCCCCACAGCCACGCTCTAGTACTGGGCTTCCACTTTGCATTCCACAGTCCACACCCCTCTGTTCTCATTGGCTGGGGAGAAGCTGTGAGCCCTTTCCTGAATGGAGAGGGGTGAGAACAGCCCTGGATATGCTGTGTGCTGGCAACATGGAATGGTAACCGAGTTATGAGGAGGAGAATGCTGTCCTGTAGCCATGATGGGACCGATGTCACTGGTAAGGTAAGACGTTCCCCCAACACTGACAGAGAAACCTTCAGAAATTGCTAAAACAAATCCCTTAACACCTCCTGAGGAGCTGCAGGCTCCAGATTTAGTTTTGCCTCCCCCCAGATCTAAGTTGCGCCCCCCCCCCCCAAGCCCCCTGAGCTTCTTTCCCAGTACAGCACTCTATACTGCTCCTCCTCCGCAGGGCTGATATCACATTCCTTTACAACACAGCCAGTCAGCCATGATCTGCACAGGGTGAATTTGCCTACTGCAACGACATTGCCATTTGGACCAGGGGATTTCACAGGTCAGAACGGCAATGTCCTCTGATTCTCCAGGGGTGATCCCTGTCCTCTAATTTAAGGAGGAACTCTGGGAACTCAAAACTCTTAAGCCACTTTGAGTATCTTGGCATGCGGTGGGTGTATCTGCACACACGGTGGAAGTGGTGGGTGGTAGTGGGGGGGGGCCACAAGCTTCAAGCTATGCCTCTGCACACGCACACACATGCGTGCGCACACGCGCGCATGCGCTCAGCCAGTGGAATGAAGGAACATGCAGAGCTGTATTCTTAATAGACAAGCTGTGTGCTCATCTCCCTCCCTGATACAAATTTTATCTCATGTGTCAGGAAAACTTCAGGTTTGTCATTCAGCATACTATCATCACAACATGAATCAATATCTGGCAAAGATGTCTTATGTTGCACAAAGCAGTTAAAACACACCTGGTCCATTTTACTGTAATCCACTTCTTCATCACTGTCAACTGCCATATCATCCATGCTGAGGAGATACAAAATTAAAAACATGTTCTTAACCACTCTATTTAAAAGAACACGAACACAGACGCAAATTACCTTCAGAAGCTTAGCATGCAACAGGTTATTTGGAAAAGCAATAGATTGTTGTAGTCTAGAGGAATGCCGCGTACACATGATCGGTTTTCTCGTCGGGAAAAAAATATGATGGCTTTTCCGACGGGATTCCGCTTAAGTTTCCCTTGCATACACATGGTCACGCAAAAGTTCGCTGAAATTACGACCGTCAAGAACACGGTGACATACAACACTACGACGAGCCAAGAAAATGATGTTCAATGTTTCCGAGCATGCGTAGGAATTTTGCGCGTCGGAATTGCCACAGACGATCACATTTTCGGATAGGAACTTTTTCCGACCAAAAAATTAGGAAAATGCTCTCAATTTTTTGCTGCCTGGAATTCGGCCAGCAAAAGTCAGATGGAGCATACACACGGTCGCATTTTCCGACTAAAAAATCTCATCGGCCTTTTGTGGACCGAAATTCCGCTCATGTGTATGTGGCAGAAGACATCCAATGTATTTCAAAAGCCTAATATTTCAGTTTATTAAACAAGCAAATAAGTGGCATCAATGCAGGGGCGTACTCTAGAGCATTTGGCACCTGGGGCGGATCCTATATCTGGCAGGAGCCAAAGGGCACTGGGGGGGGGCGGGGGGTGAGGAAACTGGAGAAGACTGGAGGGGAGAGGAGAGAAAATTGAAGAGCTTTGGGGGGGCTGCAAAAGAAGTTGGATAGCAGAAGTGGCGGGGGCAGCTCCATATAGAGGAATCAAGCTTTCCATATTCCTCCTGCAGCCTCTGAATGCCTGCACCTCCTCTCCCTCATGCAGGCATTCATTGGCTGCAGGAGGAATATGTAAAGATCAACTCCTCTATGCAGCTGGTCCCACCGCTCCTCGTATCCCAGGCACATAGGGAGGGTGAACGGGCACTCACTCTCCAGTCTGGCAGGCAGCATCAGGCTATGGGATCCATTACAGCTCCTTCCCCTTCACGGTCATGTAGCAGCTGGGTAGTTTCCGCCCTGACTCCTGAGCCGAATAGGCGGCTAGCCAGCCAGTCGCGAAGAGGCCAAGTGAGCTTTGTGGGCTGAAGGAGCAGCCCAGCTACTGCAGCTGTTTTCCCACATGGACATGCGGTTTAGCAGGCACCCCTTAGCAGCATCTGCCTGACACCCCCCCCCCCCCAATGTGTGGCACCCAGAGCGGACTGCACCCCCACTGGTACGCCACTGCATCAATGACTTACACAATACTCGGCAGCTTTTATTTTATAGAAAAAGAAACAATCCCTGTACTTGTATTTATACAGTGTCAGGAAGAAAGGATGATGTGGATAAAATTGAGATGTGATCCCAACAAGGAAAGATCTCTGTTCTTCATGAGAGAACATCCCAAGTTAGCAGTCCAAATATCTACAGACCTTGTTATCGCCAACAAACATTGTATGTGTTGTCTGAGCAGCATTTAAAAAGGCTGTGATGAATTACAGTAACAATTACCAAATCACCAGGATCCTATGATGAAATAAGCAGTACTTACGTTGCAGGATAACACTCTGCATAGCTGTTCCACATGCCAAAGAAATCTCCAACCTGCTTCTTATCTTCGTGTTTCTTTACTGTTTTCAGCCGTTAAAGAACTTTTTGTAAAATAATCTTTATATTAGCTTCCTGCCGTTCCTTGTACACCGGGGCTCAGATCAGACGGAGAAGAAGCATTAGAACAGGGTGCCAAGCTGTGAGTTTGTTCCGACAGAAAGGCTTGGGACAGGAGGAGCTCCTACTCATTAACATACAATGGAGGAGAACAGCTTCTTTAGCCCTTTGTTAGGACAGGCATCGTTTAAATCTAGTTCACGACTAGTATAAAGATCTGCCAGAAAAGCACAGACAGAACCATTGTGCTAGAGAAAAAAGGGAGAACTAATGCGCAAAACCAAAAAAAAACTAAACAAATAAATTTAAAGGATATGAGAAGCCGCCAACATATAAAAGTGTTCACACACAGAAAAAGTAAATGGATATAAGAAATATGTGGCGCTAAATAAAGTGTGAAAATAATAGAGCAAATTTAGCCGCTCATGCCACTGTTGCGGCCAATAATAGAGAAAGTGCATCTCGTGACCGGAAGTATTCTGCTGTGAGCTGTTATTACGAAATTTTAATTGTGAGTTACTACTGTGTGTTTTAAAAAAAATCTTTTTGAAAATACTGCACAATGGAGCCATCCCTTTGTATTGCATGTCCTCACCACATTTACCAAGCCTGAAGTCACCTTCAAAAATTCGCCAGTGGTGTGACAATCGTTGGAAGTCGATCGATGCAGCACGGATTGTGTGATTGATTTGAGGAATCTGCTACCAATCAAATGATGCTTTTTTGCACATGCACTTCCTGTGTTTCTTTTTGCATGAACTGCTATATGGAGACTTTCTCCCTCCGCACTGGAGCCTAATTGCACTTATTGGACTACGCACTTTATTATATGGATTTTATGAGTGTATTGGATTTATTTAGAATTTTCATATGCACTTTATGAGAGTATTGCATTTATTTTGAATTTTTTAATTGTTTACACTTTTTGATATATTTTATGTTGTATTGAAGAGTTGTCACGAGATACACTTTCTCTATTATTAGCCGCAACAGTGGCATGAGCGGCTAAATTTGCTCTATTACTTTCACACTTTAGTTAGCGCCACATACTTCTTATATCCACAGACAGAACCATTAAAGCGGGAGTCCGGCGACCAATCTTTTTTTTTTTTTTTTTTTTTTAGGTCATTGAGACACTTTGCTAATCCCAAAATAATACTCACAGTTTGGGTGTAATATTTCCGCCTCTGTCTGTTTTCGTACTGAAGAATAACTTAAAAAATGTGATGCTAGCTGTTTCCATCTTGCTTGTGGGCATGTGAAGCCCACAAGCATTGATTTCCGGGATGCGGTGAATGCTGTTCATTCACAGCTTGTTCACGCGCATGATCATTGTTCCCGCACTGAATCTTGGGAAGCCTGACACTAAGCTCCCAGGAGACAGTGCGGCGCCAGGGAAAGGCAATAAACACGCCTACTCCCATGGGAGGAGAGACAGGAAGTGCCACAATAAAGTACAATATAAAAGGTAATTACAGCGATAAAAACATTTTTCGTGCGGCATTTGAACATCTATGCAATCTATTTGAGTGGAGCCGCGCTTTAAGGCAAACACAGCTCCACAGCCCCCTCTTAAATAAAAGAGAACTAAGCAAGAAATTTCTGTGCTGGAATTTTCAGAAAAGAGTATCTAAAAAAGGCAAGTCGCAATTTTTAAATAATTGAAGTTATGCTATGTGATGCGGTATATGTACCAAATATATATTAAGAGTTATCCCAATTTGGCTGCAAAAGTGGAAAAACACTTTAAAGCAGAACTATGTTTTCTTAAATGAGAAGTTCACCTTTTGAAAATGTCACATGTTAACCCGTATTTAGGGTGTAATGCCTAGTACACACAGGCAGGCAGCGGGCCGAACAAAAAAACTGAGGGGCTCGCTGTACCAACTTTGCAATGTTAGTACAGCGATCTCCCCGCTGAGCTATTGTGTTCTGACAGGGGCCTGCCACGACACACCAGTCAGCCATTGGCTGTCAGCGCCGATCGGATGCCGGTTGGCTGCTGGTTTTGCTGCATGCCCGTTCGGTAGAAGCCGAACACATTAGGCTGACATTTGTCAGCAAGCTGCTGTACACACTGGCCGAATATGGTTTCTGTTGAGCTAGCCGATAATGGCTGATGTACCCGTGTGTACCAGCCTCAACATGTAACATGTTTAGCATCCCCTCTACTTCCCAGTGACAGCGGATGGGGGTTCTTCTCCCCCCGCAACCAGCTATCACATTTGAAATCGACATGGCTGTGTGGGGCTCCCTTTGCACAGTCGCGTTATTCATAGTGATTTATGAATGAATGAACTACAATCTAGTTGATCATATCCCCCTTAACCTCCTCTTCTCAAAAGAGAATAAATTCAGTTCCTCTAATCTATCCTTATAGCTGAACTCCTCCATGCCTCTTATCAGTTTGGTTGTCCTTCTCTGCACCCTCTCCAGTTCCCCAATATCCGTTTTGGGAACTGGTGCCCAAAACTAAACTGCATATTCCAGATGAGCTCTTGCTAAGGATTTGTACAGGGGCAAAATGATCTCTCCCTCTGCCTCAGCTTTAAAGTAGAAATAAACCCTCCCATTGTGTTCAGTCAAGGAATCTGCTATCTTGTCCTCTGTTCTGATGCTGCACATGTGATCAGTTATGACACCGGCCATTGGATGGTTTGACAGTTTGGTTGAGAGCACAACCAATGGCAGCATTACATTTCTGATACATGCCGGAAATATAACTTTTTTTAAACTGTTAAATGGATGGGTTTACTTCCGCTTTTAGCAGTACTTCATTATACAGTCATTGCTTACATAATGTAATCAGATTCAGAAATCAAGTTTACTCATTTGTAATTGGTCAAAAAGCAATCAAGATATGTTTTTTGTATGCAACCACTACCACAAAGTTTCCCCTTTGAATTTCCATTTCTGGGACCCCTACCGCATTGCCTGTCTGGACTATCCACTGAAGTCACAGCAAGGCTCTAGAATAAAGAACAGTTTATAACATCTCCCCAATACATTTCACATTTTTGCTTTATAAATATTGCTTTTGTGTGCATCTCTGATAAAGTATGTACTAGAAAAAGGATATTCCACTCCATCCCATCCTTGTGTCCCAGCAAAGTTATCGGTGATCGATTTCAGCAGGTCCTTGGTGGATCCTGGACCTTTAAAAAAAAATATACAGAATCTGAATTCACAGGGAATACAAATAAATTGATTTGTAACCATGATCAATAGTATTCAAAAGACATATGATAGAAAGTGAAAAAGATTATCACATATAACATCTGAGCATGCACGTCGGTATAACCAGATTTCCTATGTCCGTTATTTTTTCAGAATGCATGTGTTACGCCTTACTCTAACATACGCCTAAACCTGTACAGTGCTAAAAGTGGTTGTAAACCCTCACTTATACCCAGTAAAGTGAACAGCCTCAGATGACACACAGATGAAACAAACCCTCCTACATATGTTTTACTTGTTTATCTGCAGTCTTCTGCTCTCTACACCCTTTCAGAAGTGCAGATTGTGTTAAAAACATTCCTTAGTCTGCCAGCAGCAGAGGAGGAGGCAGAAGAAGTGCAGTTACACTGTGTGAGAGCTGATTGGAGGAAATTAACACAACCCCCCTCCACACAGCAGAACTGTGTTGTGAATAGACAAGCTCCGTTCTGGGCGCTTCCCCCCATGTGTGCTGATAACAGAGAAACAGAGGATATCAGTGTGGGAAAAAATAGCCGATTACCGTCTCTGTTTACAACACATGATCAGACCCCTTACTCCGATCTCTGATCAGCTGAGTCTCATAGACTCGCTGATCACATGGGGCGCGCAGGCTGCTCGGGCACAGGAGGACGTCTATTGACGTACTCCCGGCAAAGTAGGTCTGCGCTGTAGCCGTCTTTCAGCCATAGCGTGGATCCAAAGACGTTAAGACACTCGAAGAAAGAAAAAAAGTTCATTACCTTTTTCGGGATCAATAGCCTGAAAGAAAGTTAAAAGAAAAATATAAATAAATACTTTTTTTGAAAACTTCCAACTTGACAAATAACCATCACATGGAAGGACATGTTCAAGGAGCATACAAACTACTTGTTTACCTTTCTTGCAGTACAGAAGTTTTTTGTTGTCAATTATAAACAGAGTTTGAAAATGAACAGCACAATACAAAAATGTAAAGAATACAGTACTCACCACCTCATCATCAGCCTTTGGTTTCTCAAAATAGCTGTACTTTCTCTTCTCCTCCTCCCTGTCCCGTTCTCTATCCCGTGGCCTGTCCCTCTCTCTTTCTCGGTCATGTTCATGATCTCGATCTCGGTCATGATCTCGATCTCGGTCATGACCTCGATCATGATCTCGGTCATGATCTCGGTCCCGGTCATGATCTCGGTCATGATCTCGATCTCTGTCATGATCTCGATCCCGGTCATGATCTCGGTCATGATCTCGATCGTGATCTCGGTCCCTTTCTCTTTCCCGTGGACGTTCTCTGTCTCTGTCCCGCTCCTTCTCCCTGTGCTTTTCTCTCTCCTTCTCGCGAGGTGCTTTAGCTGTGGTTGGAACATAGTCTCCAATATCATCAAAGATGCTACAAGAGAAAAAAAAAATAATAAAAATCGTTTGTAAGCTCACAGACTGGTAGGTCTCTGCTGAAACTTAAAATTACAAACATTACTCTGTATGAAAACACATCTGGAAACAGTTTCTTTTTAATCCAGAGTAAATAATATGGCCTTGTTTACAAAAATGTCTGCAAGAAAATTATTTTGCTCAGAGTAACCGTATACTCCTTTAATTTTGTACACAAATTAGAAGAAAGGCTCTGATAATTGAAACTATTTTTTTCATGTTCTTACTTTGTACAGGACAAATCCAGTTACACATAAGATATTAGTCTATTTCAGAAAAGGCAGGCATAATCAACTCATGGATAAACGATACACAAGGCATAATAACTTACTTCAAATCTGCCTCTGGAGGCTTCTTTTCATCAAGTTTGCCTGCAAAGATTAAAATGCAAATGAGGTTTATAGCAGACAGGATATGGTCTAACCCAAGAGGGCACCAAACAAGAGTTCCTAGCGTAAGTAGTATTATAATGATTCTGCAAATGACAACAGGCGAAAACACAAGGCAACCAACTTGGTTTGGGGGCTCAACACTCCATCTCTGATGATGGCGGTGGTTGGGAGGAGACGATTGGGGTGTTGGATGGGGACACGCGGACTCTAAAGCCCCATACACACTATTAGATTTTCTGCAGATTTTTGGCTTCAGATTTACCAAAACCATACAGTGCAAGGGCCTGTCTGATTGCATACAAATTGAAACTCTTAAGGTTTGACCTCATATTACAGTAAAACCTTGGATTGCGAGCATAATTTGTTACAGAAACATGCTTGTAATCCAAAGCACTCTTGTATCAAAGCGATTTTCCCCATAGGAAATAATGGAATCTCAGATGATTCATTCCACAACCATTTATTCATAAGTCCTTCAGTTTATAGTCTATAGAAAAAGATTACAGCAACCATCCGGGGTAAAGCTGTCCACATCGATCGTCCTCCGTACCGCCGGCTCTCACCGCTATCAGTCTGCAATCATGACTGGGAAGACTACTCTGCAGTAGAGCGATCTGAAAGCGAGGCTTGAAGCGCTCGTGGAGTGCAACGTGGAAGGGATGACATCGATGGTGGTGCAGAGGATAGTTTATGTGGACAACTTTACCCAGATGCCTGCATAATTTGATGTGCCCGTTTAAATCATCAGCCATGTAAGTTGTTAAATGTTGTACCTTCATTAAATGTAACCATATTGCTACACTTAGAGTCGCCTCTCTTCTCTTTTATACTCAGTTGTGACATGACGCTACTTGATTTACAAGCAATGTTTTGATATACAAGTCAAAATTTATTAGAAAATTTTGCTTGACTTGCAAAATGCTCTCAAACCAAGGATTTACTGTATATGTTTTTTTATGGTCTTTTGTGAGGGGGTTCCTGTGTTGTGGAGAGCTGCTGAACACAAGTTATTTGGCATGTTGCCTTGATCAGTTTAGTTGTTTCTGTGATCAAAAGATAGATATTAGTGGTTGCCATTGCCTGACAATTGCCATTGCAACTGTTTTCTACCATCATAAAAAAACTGAGCTACTATACATATTTCGGAAAGGGTAAGAACATCTGTTTTTATTACTGGCAAAGGAAAATCTCTTAAAAGGGTACATTTCTTGGGGTAATGGTGTGGGTGTGTGTGTGGGGGGGGGGAATTGTAGAAGGGTGTAAATGTTAAAATGTGGCTGGGGCTGCATTACTAGCTCTTTATATCTGACAGTCTTTTAACACTGTCCATTGAAATATAACTTACTTTCATTCTAAAACATTTGGACATACGCAGATTAAATACATTCACAATCCCCATTGAGGAGCATGGGAGTATATACAGTGAGGGGAAAAAGTATTTGATCCCCTGCTGATTTTGTACGTATGCCCAATGACAAAGAAATGGTCTAAAGGTTTTAATGGTAGGTTTATTTTAACAGTGAGAGACAGAATAACAACAAAAATATCTAGAAAAAGTTATAATAATTGATTTGCATTTTAATGAGTGAAATAAGTATTCGATCCCCTATCAATCAGCAAGATTTCTGGTTCCCATTAGCTCTCACTCTTATAGGGAGTGCGCCTAATCTCAGCTAGTTACCTGTATAAAAGACACCTGTCCATAGAAGCAATCAATCAGATTCAAATCTCTCCACCATGGCCAAGACCAAAGAGCTGTCTAAGGATGCCAGGGATGAGATTGTAGACCTACACAAGGCTGGAATGGGCTACAAGACCATCGCCAAGCAGCTTCGTGAGAAGATGACAACAGTTGGTGTGATTATTTGCAAATGGAAGAAAAACAAAATAACTATCTATCTCCCTCGAGGTCTGGGGCTGCATGCAAGATCTCACCTTGTGGAGCGTCAATGATCATGGGAACGGTGAGGAATCAGCCCAGAACTAAACAGGAGAATCTGGTCAATGATCTCAAGGCAGCTGGGACCATAGTCACCAAGAAAACAATTGGTAACACACTATGCCGTGAAGGACTGAAATCTCGCCCCGTCCACAAGGTCCCCCTGCTCAAGAAAGCACATGTACAGGCCTGTCTAAAGTTTGCTAACATCTGAATGATTCAGAGGAGAACTGGGTGAAAGTGTTGTGGTCAGATGAGACCAAAATCGATCTCTTTGGCATCAACTCAACTCACCGTGTTTGGAGGAGGAGGAGGAATGCTGCCTATGACTCCAAGAACACCATCAAACATGGGAGGTGGAAACATTATGCTTTGAGGGTGTTTTTCTGCTAAGGGGACAAAAAAACTTCACCTCATCAAAGGGACGATGGACGGGGCCATGTATCATCAATCTTGGGTGAGAACCTCCTTCCCTCAGCCAGGGCATTGAAAATGGGTTGTGGATGGGTATTCCAGCACGACAATGACCCAAAACGCACAGCCAAGGCAACAAAGAAGTGGCTCAAGAAGCAGCACAATAAGGTCCTGGAGTGGCCTAGCCACTATGTGGATATGTGGAGGGAGCTGAAGGTTCGAGTTACCAAATGTTAGCCTTGAAACCTTAATGACTTGGACGGAATCTGCAAAGAGGAGTGCAGCAAAATCCCTCCTGAGATGTGTGCAAACCTGGTGGCCAACTATAAGAAACGTCTGACCTCTGATTGCCAACAAGGGTTTTGTCACCAAGTACTAAGTCATGTTTTGCGAAGGGGTCAAATACTTATTTCACTCATTAAAATGCAAAATCAATTTATAACTTTTTTAAAATGAGTTTTTGTGGATATTTTTGTTGTTATTCTGTCTCTCACTGTTAAAATAAACCTTTGTCAGTGGGCAATGGCATACGTACAAAATCAGAAGGGGATCAAATACTCTATTTCACATACCCCTTTTGCTATTTTTTTTTTTTTTTACCATTTCTGTAAAAAATAAATAAATAAATAAATAATAATGACTCCAATCTTCGCTCTCTTGGTACATATTGCAGTAACTGCAGTTCATCCTTTGTACTGTCTGTAGTCATAAACTTAACTTGTTTAGGCTGCATCCATATTTGAGCAATGTAGGAGTGTTGCGTTTTTTGTGTGTGTTTTTAGCATATGTAGGGCAGTCCATTCAAGTCTGCGCTCCAAAAAAGCGTTCTTTTTCTGGAGCCAATTTTGCCACGTTTTTGTTTCTTTAGCATGTCTGGGGTGCCATTAAAGTGATTGGAGCAGCTCCTGCTGCTGTCCCCCAAACACTACGAGGGGGACCAGGGGGGTGGGGCTGAGCCATGTTGTGTGTGTCTATGGATGCACACAGCCCAACTCCAGAGCAAGGCCGCAGGTACACCCCCCCCCCCCCCCAGGAAGTGGCTTCCTATGTTGGTGCATAAAAAAAAGAGAAGAAGTAGGAGCCGAGAACGCTGGCGGAGGACATCAGAAGAGGAGGTTCGGGGCCACTCTGTGCAATACTATCGCACAGAGCAGTATAACAAGTATAACATGTTGATTATTAATAAAAAATTATTGCTTATAACCACTTTACGAATGGAACCCAAATGCGTATTCCAGAATTGCGGGCGAAATAGCGCTATTCTGATACGCTCAGATTTAAACTGTCAAAAATAATTTAAATAAATCCAAAATTTAGGCAACAATACTATACCTAGAGAATAAAAATACTGCAAATGTGTACATTTTAAGGATGTAAACTATGTAAATAGAGGTCTGAAATAAAGAGAGCAAGAGAACTGAAACCTTTTATGAATGAGGAGACTATTGAGAATAATTGTAAATAAGTAACCTTTGTCCTTCTTCTTCAGTTTTTTGTTACGAGTTCCTTGCCTTAGGTAAGACAAGATCTGAGTCAATTTGCTGATGACGATGTCATTAGTTGTGAGAGTTGTTTGAGCCTGAAAAAATGAGAATGTATGTAAAAAGTATTCAACTCATACTGTTAAACAAGTATAATTAAACTGTAGAATCAGCAATAGTCCATACAACTATATTACTTACAAGTTCAAAAGACTATCATTTACTGTAGTCCCTTTTGAACATAACATTAGTCTAAAAACAGGTGGACCTAGTCCTAGGCCATCCTTTCCATTGAATACAAAATCTACCAAAGTACAATTTAAAGGTAAACATTGGCGCTGAGGATAGTAATAACACAACATATAAAAAACACACTCAAAAAGTGTGGTAGAGTGCAGAACTAATAGTCCACGAGTGGAAAAGCCGATAATAAAGACGATAATTCCATAAATGAAGACTCAGTAGCTAGGCTTGATCTGATATCACACCATGTTTCAGCTGATAATAAAGACGATAATTCCATAAATGAAGACTCAGTAGCTAGGCTTGATCTGACACCACACCACGTTTCGTCCTGCTGTATGACGAAGCACATTGGTAGGGCAACCGGAAGTGACGTTCACGTATCACTGGAAGTGACGTTCCGTATGTTTTGACGAGGTGATCGGGTGAGATTTCGCATACAACTGTTAAGTCCCTTGCAACTTGATCTCTCTGCAATCTTTTTAATTAATTATCAATGCGAGTTTTTAATGACTTTTTTGTAAATGCATTACCATTAGGCTAAATGTTTAATAAATTCCAAATGTTGAATGTTATGACACTATTTGGAGTCTCATTTGCTCCACATATTGCGGTCATTTTGGAACTCTATACGATGGGATGTCCTTAAACCCTGAGGGGTTCACTGCCTTTTATGCCAAAACACAAGAGTGTGAGGCAATTTGTGCTGGTGAGTGTACATCTGATTAGGGAAGCAGAGGCACATTTGCTCACATGGTGCGGTGTCAGATCAAGCACTGTTTACCTTTAATTGTACTTTGGTAGATTTTGTATTTAATGTTATTTCCTTTCAAAGTGGCTGCTATATCTACAATTTATTGCACTATTGGTGTTTTCTGTGGCACAGTATTTAGATATTTATAAGTGGCTCATTGTGAGATCTTATTGTTTCCCATCCTTTCCATTGCCTATATACTACAGCTAGTAAACTGCCTAGAGTGGTGATTTATTCTGTTACATAGAGGTTTAACTACTTGATGCCCATAATCTTATTAGCAGCAAATTGATTTAAATGCATCCCAACTGGGGATACTGCAAATGTATAGTTACATTTTGTACTATAAAAATTTGCACCAATATTCCCAGCGACATATACAGTATACAGGGAAGATTTACTAAAACTGGTGCACCCAGAATCTGGTGAAGCTGTGCATAGTAACCAGTCAGCTTCTAGATTTTATTGTCAAAGCCTTATTGAACAAACTGACAACAATAAAAGAGGATTGGTTACTATGCACAGCTGCACCAGATTATGGGTGCACCAGTATTAGTATTAAAAGTGTAAAACAGCTTTATCTGCCCAAGGCTCAGACAATCTGCAAGCATTTAGTTCCATTTTAAACATGCCCATGAATGATTCACACTTGAAGTGATTGTAAAGGCAGAAGGTCTTTATCTTAATGCATTCTATGCATTAGGGGCAAAAAGCCTTCTGCGTGCAGCAGCCCCCTTCAGCCTCTCTAATACTTACCTGAGCCCCATCTCTGTCCAGCAACGTCCACGAGTGCCTCGGCCGTCCGGGACCCTCCCTCCTGCATGACAGACACAGCAGCGGCACCATTGGCTGCAGTCAAACTCAGTTAGCTAATCATGAGAGAGAGGGGGCGGGACTGCCAGGGACCTGAGAAGAGGAGGATCTGGGCTGCCTTGTGCAAAACCACTGCACAGGGCAGGCAAGTATAATATGTTTGTTATGTTAATAGAAAAAAAAAACCAAAAAAAAAAAAACAAAAAACGAGACTTTACCATTACTTTAATACATAACCCCACCCATGGGACTGCCAAGTTTTAGCTAAAACATCTTACCTCCATGGTTGGACAGTCAGCTTTGCTTCGAATGAGTGTGGTTGGAATATCTGTGTCCGCATATTCATCATCTAAATCAACTACATATGCCATTCGACCTGGTAGAAAGAGTTCATTGCGCTCATATGCCTTGCTTTTAAATAGGTTACGGTACACATTTCGACCTGTTGGCAGAAAAATATATGTTTAGCTAAAAGAATTCTTTTTTTTTTTTTTTTTCTCTATACAAAAAGCCTTAAATAAGGCCTTAAAAAAGAAAAAAAAAACAAAAAACAAAAAAAAAACAAAAAAAAAACAAAAAATAAAAAAAACTTACCAAGCCGTGTTTTAAATTCAATTTTATGCTCAGGATCCTCATCTTTCCTAGTGGTGAAAAACAAAATGTTAGGCTCCAAAAGTAAGATCTTATATACAGCACATTCTAACTATAATGTGTGGAAATTAAAGTGATTGTAAAGTGTTATTTTTATAGGGAAAAAAAATGAGAAACATGTTATACTTATCTGCTCTGTTGCAGTAGAATTGCACAGAGCAGCCTGGATCCTCCACTTCTCAGGTCCCTCTTCTGTGATTCTGGCCCCTCCCTTCTGTTTAGTACCCCCACAGCAAGCTGCTTGCTATGGGGGCACCCAAGCCAAGTCACAGCTCCCTGTGTCCTTTCAGACACGGAGCACCGTCCTAGCCCCGCCCCCTCCCAATTGGCTAGCTGACTTTGATTGACAACAGCGGCAGCCAATGGTGTCGCTGTTGTGCCTCAGCCAATCAGGAAGGAGAATCTCAGACAGCTGATACACCCGTGGACAACGCTGGACAGAGAGGGACCTCAGGTAAGTGTCAGGGGGGCTGGGGGGGGGGGGGCTGCTGCACAAAGGCTTTTTATTTTATTGCATTAAGATAAAAAAAACTTTCTGCCTTTACAACCCCTTTAAAGCCTGTAGGGGTGGAGTAATTTCCATCTACAAGTACAACTTTTATCCTTTAAGGGAATAATACAAAGACTTTCAGTATATCACATGACCTAAAGACCTCAAGTGCGACCCAATCTGTGTTTCAGGATGTTTGGAATCATGACTCACTGTACAGTTTTCTCAAGCAAATTTTTTAATCCTTTGTAAGTTTCTCACTTGTTACAGACTAATAACACTAAGCCTCTGTCTTGCAATTAGTAACAGTGTTGTCATCCTGCCACCCTTAGGCTACCTAATAAGTAATCCAACAGCAAGCTAAAGAAGCACTCTGTATTCCTTCTATTTTACATTTGTTAAATGGCTCCCACTAAAGAGTATGCCATTGAAAAGGAGTCAAACTCTTTAAATGCAATGTGGAAGCAATCAATTTGGTTAAGGGAACACACTACAGGCGGTCCCTGGGTTACAAAACACAATAGGGATTGTAGGTTTTGTTATCAAGTGGAATTTGTGTGTAAGTCGGAACAGTGAATTTTTAAGTGTAACTTCAGATTGTGCAGGGATGTGGGATGTTCCTGGCGCTTCTGGGCATGCAGTTATGTTATCTGGGGCTCTTCTGGCCATGCAGTACATGTAGTACTGCAGTGTGGGATGTGTCCGGTGCTGCAAGATAGCTGCTCGGAGGTATCCAGGACCAGCGTGGAGCACAAGCGGCCGGCATTGAGATCCATTCGTAAGTAGGAGTCATTCGCAACTCGGGGACTCCCTGTATTAGGCAAGTATTCTCTAAGTCAACTAGTGGAACAGGGTGACAGGGCTGCATTGTGTAGACTTTTTTTTCAAAATCATTTATAGACAGCAGTCGCCAACAAACCAAACAATATAATGAGACATAAAAGTATACAACCAAGAATAAAACTTGAATTTTCAGGTGACCAAATTGGCCGCTGTCAATAACCAGCACCACTCAGGCAACCGTGAAAAACTCAAAGCATTAGCCAGGTATGTCCACATTGTGTCAATTAACTCAAGGCTTGGTTTAAGAGACTTGAAAAAAACATGAATATATCATGTTGTATGGTTATAGTTGTATATGTACAAGGATGTAGCTATGTTTACTCATCGCCTATGCAGGCTCTACTTCCTGCGCTGAAGGAAAAGAACAATGGTTGTGCTATATTGCTCTATTTCACATTACTTAAAAAAAAGAAAAAAAAAAAAAAAAAAAATCAACAACACACACCCCTTACCCTCATCTTCTACATTGCAGAGCATAATATTACTTTGCTTCGGGCAAAATCCCTAGGGAATGCAAAGCAGCCCAAATCTTGTGAGAAGCCACCCCAGTTTGTTTCAGGAGCATCTTTTAACAAGATTTGAGCTGCTCTGCATTCCCCAGGATTGGTTGCTGCATTGCTGAATCTTTTCCAAGACAGCTGACAAGTCATTTTTTGTCTAAAAATTACCTTAATTTTACAGACACATAATGAAAATATTTTTTCACAAAACCAAACCATTAAAGTCACTCACTTGGTTTCTTTTTGAGGCTTTTCCATCAAATCCTCCTCCTCTTTTTCCTTGTTGGCAATTTCAGCACGGACCTGAAAAAGCGCGAATATATATTTCATTGAAATGTACAAAACATATTAATACAAATGAAATCATTTAAAACATGAATTTATAGCATTAAATGAATGAAAGAACAAAAGTGGAACCGCTCTAAAAAAGTTAAATAGGCCTAAATCATAAATAGAAGTTGTGAAAAACATTTTCAAAGCACACCGATGAGGAAATTATTCAAAATAAAACCTAGAACTTTTATTGTTGGAAATTAAGTAAGCATTTTTTTTTTGTTTTTAAGATGGTTTTTTAATGAGGTTTTGATCAGGCACATGTGCATCGTTTCCTGTACTTTTATACTTTTAGCTTATCACTCCAATTAGTGGTGTGCACATACAAAAGAACAGTTTACTTCCCAATTCTTTCTAAAAGAAACACTAAAAGTGCTTTTTCCCACCAACTTCCAGGTACAAGCATAAACTGTCAATCCTGTTGTCCTCATGTATGAAAACGTTAGGTGTTATGATTAGTACTTTACACAGGCTCTACTATTCTGATATTGTATAACACCCCATACATACATGTTTGTATCTCTGTACTGCCCAAGACTTCCAAACTGAAGCTACTCTGTTCAATATCTAAAAATGTGGTACTGGACAGAATTACATGAAAGTTTAAAACTCAAACCACCTCTAAAAACTCCACCCCTACTTACTGATGTGTATCATTGGCAAAAATAGTTCCTACCACCTGTCAGTACAAACACTAATTCATACATGTATCCTCTAGGAGGCAGCTCATTGCAATTAGGATCAGTGTTACCTTTTGCAGCAGGGCAAAATCCAGACCTTTCACCAAGTGAGTGTGCTCCATGTCACCACCCAAGAACTTGGACTCCTGGATCAACTGGCGCCTCTTTTCTGCTGCGGATTTGTCACTGAATAGAAGAGAAATCAGTGTTAACCAACTTATCTTTTAACAATTAGAAACTTTCACTTTGCCCATTCAATGCAGTTACTGATTCTCTTGAAAGAAAAGCCCTTCAGCCACTTATATTTGCATTCCTGGCACTTTCCCATAACTCCATTCCTCTGTCTGAAACTGGAGATCAAACCCTGTCAGATAGTGTCGTAGCTTACACAGGGTTAATATCTTGCTTCCCATCCTGATAGGACAGTGCTCAGGCCTCATAAATGGCCACAAAGGCTTAAACATTCCACCCTGAGAATTCCAAAGCAGCACAAACCAGAAGAGGAAAGTAGCAATTTTATTTTCATTTTTTGGTGGGCTAGCTAGGGAGATTTTTCCTTACTTCTTGTTCTGGTTCTAAGTGAGGTGAAAATCTCCCCAATTGGGGTACAAAGACCAGAGGTTTTAAACCTTTTCCTGCTCTATATGAAACCAAAATAACAATTCTGGTTTTAGGTTTTCTTTCGTAATTTATAAATAAACAGTTGCGCTACTTGTTGCAATCCATATTCGAAATCAAAAAAATATATAAACAGTGCCATCAACATTATTTCATTTCATTGTTGCAGTGAACTATTTAATCTACTTGGGAAAAATCAAAACATGAAAAACTAATTTTCAGTGACACATTCCTTAAACCTCTATTTCAATGTGTGATTTTATAGATTTAGTTTTTGATCAAAGTCCAATATATCTTCTGTGCAAAAATGATAATATGGTAATCTTCTTTGAATCTTTTCATTTATAAAATAAAAACTTGCTCCCTCCATTCTCACCTGCCATTCACAGCTGTGCTAGTTCACTATTTACGAGCTGCTGATCTTAATTGGAACATAGCCAGGCACAATTTAAACTACAGAAAATCAACCCAATGCCAAATGTGTCCCCCATATATTACTTTGGAAGGGCTGAAGTGGTTAAAGTGTGCAGTGAACTAATTATTCCACTTGTGAAAAATCAAAACATGAAAAACATAGATTTCAGTGACACATTCCTTACTTTGGAAGCAAATCCGCTGTTGTCACTTTACAATGGCTTACATAATCACTATTTTATTTCCCCCCATTTAAAAGCCATAACATTCCATCCACATAGCTCAAATAGGGAATTACGGTAATATAGACTCAGTAGAACAGATGTTATTGAATCCTCCAATTTCAAATATAATAAAATTAATAAAAAATAATAAAATAAAAATATTGGTAGCACACTCCCAATATAAAAGTGACAAAGTGGTAAATAAACAGTTGCGCCAATTGTTGCAATCCATATTCAAAATAAAAAAAATATATGAAAGCAGTGCCAACAACATTATTTAATTTCTTCCTTAACCACTTGAGCCCCGGACCATTATGCTGCCTAAGGACCAGAGGTCTTTTTCCAATTTGGCACTGCGTCGCTTTAACTGCTAATTGCGCGGTCATGCAATGCTGTACCCAAACTAAATTTGCGTCCTTTTCTTCCCACAAATAGAGCTTTCTTTTGATGGTATTTGATCACCTCTGCGGTTTTTATTTTTTGCGCTATAAACGGAAAAAGACCGAAAATTTTGAAAAAAAATGATATTTTCTACTTTTTGTTATAAAAAAAATCCAATAAACTAAATTTTAGTCATACATTTAGGCCAAAATGTATTCGGCCACATGTCTTTGGTAAAAAAAATGTCAATAAGTGTATATTTATTGGTTTGCGCAAAAGTTATAGCGTCTACAAACTAGGGTACATTTTCTGGAATTTACACAGCTTTTAGTTTATGACTGCCTATGTCATTTCTTGAGGTGCTAAAATGGCAGGGCAGTACAAAACCCCCCCAAATGACCCCATTTTGGAAAGTAGACACCCCAAGGAAATTGCTGAGAGGCATGTTGAACCCATTGAATATTTATTTTTTTTGTCCCAAGTGATTGAAAAATGACAAAAAAAAAAAAAAAAAAAAATATTTACAAAAAGTCGTCACTAAATGATATATTGCTCACACAGGCCATGGGCCTATGTGGAATTGCACCCCAAAATACATTTAGCTGCTTCTCCTGAGTATGGGGATACCACATGTGTGGGACTTTTTGGGAGCCTAGCCGCGTACGGGGCCCCGAAAACCAATCACCGCCTTCAGGATTTCTAAGGGTGTAAATTTTTGCTTTCACTCTTCACTGCCTATCACAGTTTCGGAGGCCATGGAATGCCCAGGTGGCACAAAACCCCCCAAAATGACCCCATTTTGGAAAGTAGACACCCCAAGCTATTTGCTGAGAGGCATATTGAGTCCATGGAATATTTTATATTTTGACACAAGTTGCGGGAAAGTGACACTTTTTTTTTTTTTTTTTTTTTTTCATAAAGTTGTCACTAAATGATATATTGCTCACACAGGCCATGGGCATATGTGGAATTGCACCCCAAAATACATTCTGCTGCTTCTCCTGAGTATGGGGATACCACATGTGTGGGACTTTTTGGGAGCCTAGCCGCGTACTGGACCCCAAAAACCAATCACTGCCTTCAGGATTTCTAAGGGTGAAAATTTTTGATTTCACTCTTTACTGCCTATCACAGTTTCGGAGGCCATGGAATGCCCAGGTGGCACAAAACCCCCCCAAATGACCCCATTTTGGAAAGTAGACACCCCAAGCTATTTGCTGAGAGGCATGGTGAGTATTTTGCAGCTCTCATTTGTTTTTGAAAATGAAGAAAGACAAGAAAAAACATTTTTTTTTTTCTTTTTTCAATTTTCAAAACTTTGTGACAAAAAGTGAGGTCTGCAAAATACTCACTATACCTCTCAGCAAATAGCTTGGGGTGTCTACTTTCCAAAATGGGGTCATTTGGGGGGGTTTTGTGCCACCTGGGCATTCCATGGCCTCCGAAACTGTGATAGGCAGTGAAGAGTGAAATCAAAAATTCACGCCCCCCCCCCTCATCATGAGGGGCGTGACCGGATGCAGGTGTGAGCAGTGAGTGAGTGCTCTCTCCCGGCCCTGATGCTGCACCAGTGTTTCTGCCTGAATGGGATTGTCTGTGTGAGAACCCAGTGAGCTCCAGAGTCCTGACTATTGATGCATTGAGGCTTTCCTTGCTGGAATATTGTGGGACGGCAGGCTGACTGACTGGGGAGACAAGCGCCTAGAGAGAAGGATACAAGAAGGCTGAAGGAGACTAGTCGCTTTATCTCCCTGTTGTACGGCTGAGTTAAGCGGAGCTCGGGACCTGTGCTGGTGGTGTCGCTGGGTTGCTTAGCAACGCCACGCCGCAGCTGCGGGAGGCTTGTTATGCTGACTAGAAGTAAGTGAGGAGGCCGAGAAGATCAGCTGAGCGGTGCAGAGAGCCAGGAACGAACGCCGACGCCGTTCCCGTGGCTGTGACTGGCTGTGTTTGGCTGACTGGGGATATACTACTGACACTGTGGAAGGCTGGGACAAAAACCCTGTTGAAGTACTGCTGAGGCCCTATAGACCCCCCAAACGCCGATGGAAGAGAGGTAAAGACTTTGAACATATAACCATATATAACAGAGACTGTATAGTAGAGTGGGGAGCTTGGGATTTGTCCTTTGCTATATAAATACCGGTCTGCTAAAGTGAGGAAGGACTGTCTGCTGAATCTGTTAATCTGGTGGGTTACAGGCTGCTAAACTATTTTAGCTGGCTATGACCAAGAGGAAGGGGGAAGAACAGCTACAGCAGCCCCTAGAAAACATGCCTGTTCAAACCACCCGGGCAGCCAAAGAAAAGGAAAAGGGGTCTCAAAACGCATCTGCATTATCAGCTGCTGCGAAGCTGGAAAAATTTGCACACAGTGCTACGCTATCTCCAGCCAAAAATAATCAACTGACCGCGGGAAAATCTTCAGCGGGGGGCCTAGGGGATAGAAGGAGTCTGGGGAAAGGGCCGGATAGCCAGTCAGCCAGCACAAGAGCAACAAACAAAAAAAGTCCGGAGAGGGAGCAGCCCGGAAGAGCAGGGGATAGTAGCCCCACTGTAGATGTAGTTTGTGACCAAGAACCCACCTTAAAAGAGGTATTATGTGCCATAAATGCATGCAGAAGCTCGATAGGCGGGATGTGGGAAGAGCTGAAAGCTTTGAGCGAGGAGTTTGGCAGCATTAAACAAGAACTCCAGAAAACAGTCGAGAGAGTTAAAACGGTGGAAGAAAGGGTTAGCCAAGTAGAAGACATCGTAACCCCAATGCGACTTGAGTTCAAAAAAATGCAAGCACAGTTAGACGCTAACAGCCTTAAAATGGATGAATGGGAGAATAGGTCCCGAAGACAGAACGTAAGAGTGATGGGTCTTCCTGAGAAAAGTGAGGGGTCCTGCCCTGAAGAATTTATGGAAAAGTGGCTTAAAGAGGTGTTCGGGGCTGAGGCGTTTTCACAGTTTTTCTCTATTGAGCGTGCCCACAGAGTGCCGTCTAGACCAGCATACTCAGGAGACCGCCCGAGACCAATGATTTTAAGATTTTTTTGTTATAAAGATAAGCTAAATTTGATGCAAAGGTCTAGAGAGAAAGGAGATATTTTTTTCAATGGTGCTAGAATAGCGATATATCCAGATTATTCCCCAGACTTACAAAGAAGAAGAGCAGGCTTTCTGGATATTAAGCGCACATTACGGAACCATAACATCTCATATGCGTTATTGTATCCAGCACGGCTGCGCATAGAGGCTCTAGGAACTATCCGTTTTTTTGAATCTGTCAAAGGTGCTACGGACTGGTTTGAAGAGAACAAAAGGAACTTATAAAGCTGAAGTCGCATACAGATGACTGATGGTGTTTTGTTGTTTTCCTTTTTTTTTTTTTTTTTTTTTTTTTTTTTTTTTTTTTTTTGCCGCAGGGCCGGGAGAGGTTGGGTGGATTATGTGTGGGATGAGAGTATGGTTTAGATTGATGATAGGTGTTATTGCAATCTTTGGGTCAGTGGATCCATTGGGGGGGGGGAGGGGGGAGGAGGGGGGAGGATGGTGGGATGAGGGGAATAGAGTGGTCACAAGGAAGGCTCCCAGGGCACGCCGAGTAAGGCAAGGGAGGGGGCAAAAGGGATTATTTAAAGTAGGGGATAACACAGTTGTATTAAATAGATTTGTAATACATAGCACGTGGATAAAAATATTGGTTTATAACTATTTGAATTTTTTGAGATTGAACACAATGAGAAATTTATGTCGGTATGGAAGGGGGGGGGGGTACGGGGGTAATATTCCTCTGGACCCACCTGGTCCCCTTCCCATAATAACAGCACTGAGTGTGGCAAGAAGGGGTATTATTGATTTGAAACAGAAGGTTAATAGGCTAGGGGGAAAAAGGGCACATGTGGTGAACTGGTATGACCAGTCTAGATGTTGGAGACTTCTTCCTTGTAATTCTTTTCAAAAAAGCGCCAGGTTAAAACAGCATAACTGTATGCCTTTGAAGTATCGATCTATCAGCAGAAGGATGGACCTATCCCAGTACCTGCATAACTGGCATAGCTCTTTATTGAAGTACAATTTGAATGAAACCTAGATCATTTGGAATTAGTTCTTGGAACATTAGAGGTATGAGTGACCCTATGAAAAAAGCCACTGTGTTCCAGGAGCTAGAATCATGTGCTACTGAGGTGATGTGCCTGCAGGAGACCCACCTGACTGACGAGACTAAGTTATTAATTAGAAGTAAAAAATTTCAATTACAATATCACTCTGTGTACTCCTCTTATTCAAGGGGAGTGAGTATTTTGATTAGGAAGGGTCTGGTGTTCTCCTGCAGGGATATCAGTATTGATAAATTAGGATGTTTTATTTTTTTGTATTGTTTGATTGAGGGAAGGCCTTTTGTTATAGTAAATGTGTACATCCCCCCACCTTTTAAAATGGAGGTTCTGCTTTTGCTATTAGGGTTCCTGGAGGATAAGAGAGAGGTCCCAGTGGTGATAGTTGGGGATTTCAACACAGTTCTTGATAGTAGGATCGACAGATTTCCGCCAGGGGTTAGTCGAAATAGAGGATCAGAGGGAAGGCTGGCACAGTTCCTTGAGGAGGTGGGGTGGTGTGATATTTGGAGGGCTCGTAATCCCACCAGTCAGCAATATTCTTGCTTCTCAGGATCCTACCAAACGCTTTCCCGTATTGATATGGCCATAGGTAATAATGAAATCCAACCCCTAATTCAAACGATCGAATACCGCCCAAGGGGAGTGTCCGATCATTCGCCACTGATATTGACAATAACCATGCGGGATAACGGGGGCCCGAGAATGTGGTCACTAAATCCAACATGGTTGGGACTGATAGGGAACAGGGACGAAATTAATGCAAGGCTGAAAGAATTTATTGACTTTAATACAGGTACTGCATCGGGGGGTGTGATGTGGGACTCTCTGAAAGCGTTTCTCAGAGGGCTGTTGATTCAACAGATTTCCAAGTTAAAGAAGCAAACAAGGGCAAGGGAAGAGAGTATTAGGGAAGAGGTTCGGGAATCAGAAAGAAAATATGTACTAGATCCAACTATGGAAAATCGAAACCAATGGGTACTGAAGCAGCAAGAATATAAAAATGAAGAATTTAAAAGAGCAGAGAATAGGAAGATTTTCCAGAGGCAAAGGAGTTTTGACGAGGGGGAAAGAGTTGGTCGGACGCTGGCTATGTTGGCCAAAACCAACTCTCCCTCTTCAACAATTCCTATGATCAAAACAAAGAAAGGGGACATCTCATCAGACCCGGGGATAATTTCTGATACATTTGTAGAGTTCTATAGGGATCTATATAAGAAACGCCACTCTCCTGTACAAGAAGAGATGGAGGAATTCTTGGGAGGAACTGTGTTGCCGGTGCTCTCGGACACAGACATGAATAGTCTGGAAGCCCCAATAACACTGGAAGAAATAGAGCAAGCAATAAAGAATATGCAGAGCCAAAAGTCCCCGGGCCCTGATGGATTACCAGTTGAGGTGTATAAACAATTTGGGGAGGTTTTGTCCCCAGAACTTCTGAAGGTATTTAACTGGTCAGCTGAAGCTGAGACTTTACCATTATCAATGTATGAGGCTATTATAGTACTGATCCAGAAGGAGGGGAAAAACCGGCTGGATACGTCATCATATAGACCAATCTCGTTGTTGGGCACGGATGCCAAGATCCTGGCAAAGGTCTTGGCCACCAGGCTCAATAAATGTATACCTGGTCTGGTACACCCGGACCAGTCTGGGTTTATTCAGAATAGGTCTACTAGTAAAAATATAAGAAGAACCTTTCTGAACGTCCAGACGCCGGTAAAAATCGCAGGCTCCAGAGTTGTCTTGTCCCTGGATATCGCCAGGGCATTCGACTCTCTGGAGTGGGATTATTTATGGTGGGCGCTGGGAAAATTTGGGTTTGGTCCCCGGTTTATAAAGTGGCTTAAGATAATATATCATCACCCCAATGCCAGATTAAAAATAAATAATTCATACTCAGAGCGGATTTCCCTTGAGAGGGGGACTAGACAGGGGTGTCCTTTGTCGCCTCTGTTGTTCGCCCTGGCAATGGAACCGTTCGCAGAGGTAATAAGAAAGTCCCCAGGCCTACAGGGTTATAAAAGAGATGACGGTGAGGAAAGAATTGCACTCTATGCCGATGATGTGCTACTGTTCTTGGGGGATATGGGGCCGTCATTAGTTAGGGCGATGCAGTTGGTGGAGGGGTTTGGAACGATCTCAGGACTATCAGTCAACTGGGAGAAATCCACAATTCTCCCACTTGACTCGACTACGGGTTCCTTTCCGCAGAAAATACCTCATCTTAGAGTGGTGGAGAACTTTAAATATCTGGGTATAGTAATAACTAATACCCCAACGCAGTATATTAGAGACAACTTAGTGCCGTTGCTAGAAAAGTTTAAAAGGAAAAAGGAGATCTGGTGTCGACTCCCTCTATCTATGGCAGGGCGCGTAAATTTGATCAAGATGATCTGGATGCCACAATTAATGTATATATTACACAATTCACCAGTTTGGATTGGGAGGGAATGGTTTATAAAAATAAACTCCCTCTTTCGTGAGTTGATCTGGAAGAAGGGCCAGGCCAGGATTAGTCTCCAGACGCTGCAGCGCCCTAATAGGGAGGGGGGACTGGCGGTGCCCCACCCATATAGATATTTTCTGGCGGCCCAGATGCAACATCTGGGGGGAAGTGAGTGTGGGGGAGAGCTGAACACATGTGCGAAAATCATGCTGTCAGGGAATCCGCATAACTCCCTGTCGGGGGCACTGGAAGCCGGGACACTGGGAAATGTACTCCCAACACACAAGCTGGTTACAAAAGTATGGCGGTCAGTGAAGATAGAAATGGGCTATGGGGGGCCCACGGAATTCTCACCTATTTGGCAGAATAGGCAGTTACAAGAACTGAACTCTATAGAAGTAAATAGGATCTGGGAAAGGGCGGGCATAAATAGATTGAAGCAAATATTTGATGGCAACTCATTAAAATCTTTTACAGACCTAAGGCAGGAGTTCGGAATTCCCAAAGAAACATTTTATTTTTACCTCCAGGTTAGACACGCGCTAGAGAAGCAATTCAGGACTGCGGTACTGGAATGGTGTAGTGCACCTATGCTTAGTAGGGTGGTGAGGGCACCCGGCCTTAAAGGGCTGATATCAGGGACATACGCCCAGTTAACGGAAAGGGCAACTAGTCTGACCCCACTCTTGCGGGCAAGGGAGGGGTGGGAGGCCGATGTGGGGGAATTGAGTAATGACCAGTGGGAGAAAGTACTAGAGCTCGGCCCACTGGTATCTCTCTCCCCGTCGCAACGGGCATCGCACCTTCTATTGACACACAGAGCCTATTATACCCCCAAGAAACTGTATAGATTTGGAAAAAGACCAGATGACAAGTGCCCTAGATGCCTGGAGACAGGCGACCTTGTACACATGATGTGGAGGTGTCCGAAATTAGTAAGGTATTGGACTGAGATCCTAAGTATTATAGAAGCTAGGCTTGGGAAAAGAGTGGAATACGAGGCCAAGGCGTGTGTACTGGGGCTATTTAGTAAGAACATGGGGGAGGATCACATAGGTATAGCAATAGTGCGGGGGCTATACCAGGCGAGGAAGTTGATTGCGAAGGCATGGTTATCAGCAACGCCCCCTACTTCGGAAGAATGGGTTAACACAATGAACGCGCTGGTCAGAACAGAGAGGACTATATACGGTAGAAGGGGGAATTATAAGAAATTTTCAAAGATCTGGGGTTTGTGGTGCCAGGGTAGAATTATATAATACTCTAGTGCTGGTAGGATCCAAGGGAAACGGTATTTAGGAGTATGTACATGGTCGGTAATAAGGAGTGTTAAAGTTAAGAGATTTTTATATTCTTGGAAAGCAACTGTGGGGGTGGGGGGAGGGATTGGTTAAAAGAGGGTAGAGTAAGGGGTTGATATTTTCACTCGTTTTCTTACTTAACTCGATTTGGGACAATATATGTATCAATGAATTGTCCTTGATTGTCTGATTTTATAATGAAAATTGTATAACTTGAAAATTAATAAAAATGACTTGAATGCGAAAAGGAAAAAAAAAAAAAAAAAAAAAAAAAAAAAAAAAAAAATTCACGCCCTTAGAAAGCCTGAAGGCGGTGCTTGGTTTTCGGGGTCCCGTACGCGGCTAGGCTCCCAAAAAGTCTCACACATGTGGTATCCCCGTACTCAGGAGAAGCAGCAGAATGTATTTTGGGGTGTAATTTCATATATTTCCATGGCATGTTTGAGCAATATATCATTTAGTGACAACTTTGTGCAAAAAAAAAAAAAAAAAAAAAAAAATTTGTCTCTTTCCCGCAACTTGTGTCGCAATATAAAATATTCCATGGACTCGACATGCCTCTCAGCAAATAGCTTGGGGTGTCTACTTTCCAAAATGGGGTCATTTGGGGGGGTTTTGAACTGTCCTGGCATTTTATGCACAACATTTAGAAGCTTATGTCACACATCACCCACTCTTCTAAGCACTTGAAGACAAAGCCCTTTCTGACACTTATTGTTTACATGAAAAAGTTTTTTTTTTTTGCAAAAAAATTACTTTGAACCCCCAAACATTATATATTTTTTTAAAGCAAATGCCCTACAGATTAAAATGGTGGGTGTTTCATTTTTTTTTTTCACACAGTAATTGCGCAGCGATTTTTCAAACGCATTTTTTGGGGAAAAAACACACTTTTTTTAATTTTAATGCACTAAAACACGCTATATTGCCCAAATGTTTGATGAAATAAAAAAGATGATCTCAGGCCGAGTACATGGATACCAAACATGACATGCTTTAAAATTGCGCACAAACGTGCAGTGGCAACAAAATAAATACATGTTTAAAAGCCTTCAAAAGCCTTTACAGGTTACCACTTTAGATTTACAGAGGAGGTCTACTGGAAAAATTACTGCACTCGATCTGGCCTTCGCGGTGATACCTCACATGCATGGTGTAATTGCTGTTTACGTTTGACGACAGACCGCCGCTTGCGTTCGCCTTAGCGCGAGAGCAGGGGGCGACAGGGGTGTTTTTTTTTTTTTTTTTTTTTTTCTTTATTATTTTTTTGCTTTTTTAATCTTACTTTTAAACTGTTCCTTTCATATTTTTTTTTGTAATCATTTTTATTGTTATCTCGGGGAATGTAAATATCCCCTATGATAGCAATAGGTAGTGACAGGTACTCTTTTTTGAAAAAATTGTGGTCTATTAGACCCTAGATCTCTCCTCTGCCCTCAAAGCAAATGACCACACCAAGATCGGTGTGATAAAATGCTTCCCCAATTTCCCAATGGCGCTATTTATATCCGGCGAAATCTAAGTCATGAAATACTCGTAGCTTCCGGTTTCTTAGGCCATAGAGATGTTTGGAGCCACTCTGGTCTCTGATCAGCTCTATGGTCAGCTGGCTGAATCACCGGCTGCATTCTCAGGTTCCCTGTTGAGACAGGAGAGCCAGAGAAAAACACGGAAGACGGTGGGGGGGGGGGCATTCCCTCCCACGGCTTGTAAAAGCAGTCTAGAGGCTAATTAGCCGCTAGGATTGCTTTTACATGAAAGCCGACCGCTGGCTGAAAAGAATGATACCAAGATGATACCTAAACCTGCAGGCATCATTCTGGTATAACCACTCAAAGTCGTGAATGGCGTACCTGAAGACAAAAAAATGGTTAACAATGGTTAACAATAAAGCACAGTAAAGTGTAAATAATTACACACCTGAAAAACAAACATGATAAAACATAATAACAATAACAATAACAATCAATAACAATAACAATAACAATAAAACATTGCAGAATAGAATACAGTAAAAAAGAGCAGAACAATAGAGAGAGAGAATAGAGAGAGAGAGAACAATAAAACAACAACTATTTTTTTTTATTTCATATTTTTTTTTTTTTTACACTTTTTTTTGTAACTAACTTTTATAACTGTAACCGGTTCCAGGTTCGGGTCTCTCAAAATGCGATGGCATCTTGGGAGACCCTGTGAAAGTGTGCCTAGTCTGTGCAATGCTGTACCCTACGCTAATACTCAACTAGTGAATGGTAGCGTTCAAAACATTCACCAATGCAAAGACCAGGATTGTCAGGACAGGAGGGACAATAATAGCGGGTGTCACGGCTATATCCGCGCTTGCTGCAGACACGACATCTTTTTTGGGGGGTTCGTTGGGTAGGGGTACTCGGGAGGACATAAAAATGCCTCTCATGCAGCCGCCTGCATTTGGTTGGGGATGTGAATGGGGGAAGTACGGGCGCTGCAGAAGTGGTGGGTTCCCAATTAGGATTGGCGAATGCAGCAGGAAGGGCATTATGGGCACGACGGGCCTGTGTTTGTCTTTTTGGTGGCGGCGGGACACTACTTGTGCTTGCCACCTCACCAGCTTGAACTGCACTTATGGGACTCGCCACGTCACCACGTGTTACTGCAGTGCTGGTTTGACTACGACCGGGGTGTACTAGGCCGCTGGCGCTTGCCAGTTCACCAAAACACTACCAAAAAACTGTTAGCGATCGCAGGGATCAGGCCTGACTCTGCGAACGCTGCAGTTATGCGTTTAGTGTTTTGTAAGTGACAGTGATCGATCGATACTGCACTTGGGTGGGCTGGGCTGGGCCGGGCGGAGGGGCAAAACGCAGGTGCTAGCAGGTATCTGGGCTGATCCCGCTAACACTGCGTTTTTGGGAACCCTAAACTGCTGGGGACGCTAGTATAGATCTGATCGGATCAGATATTGATGCGATCAGATACTATACCACTAAGGGAGGTGTACAGTGCGTGCGTGGGTGTTAGCGGTACTGGCGCTAATCTGACGCTGCCTGGGGCTGGTGCTTGCCAGTTCACCAAAACGCTACAAAAAAACTGTTAGCGATCGCAGGGATCAGGCCTGACTCTGCGAACGCTGCAGTTATGCGTTTAGTGTTTTGTAAGTGTCAGTGATCGATCGATACTGCACTTGGGTGGGCTGGGCTGGGCCGGGCGGAGGGGCAAAACGCAGGTGCTAGCAGGTATCTGGGCTGATTCCGCTAACACTGCGTTTTTGGGAACCCTAAACTGCTGGGGACGCTAGTATAGATCTGATCGGATCAGATATTGATCCGTTCAGATACTATACCACTAAGGGAGGTGTATGGTGCGTGCGTGGGTGTTAGCGGTACTGGCGCTAACCTGACGCTGCCTGGGGCTGGTGCTTGCCAGTTCACCAAAATGCTACCAAAAAAACTGTTAGCGATCGCAGGGATCAGGCCTGACTCTGCGAACGCTGCAGTTATGCGTTTAGTGCCTTGTAAGTGACAGTGATCGATCGATACTGCACTTGGGTGGGCCGGGCGGAGGGGCAAAACGCAGGTGCTAGCAGGTATCTGGGCTGATCCTGCTAACACTGCGTTTTTGGGAACCCTAAACTGCTGGGGACGCTAGTATAGATCCGATCGGATCAGATATTGATCCGTTCAGATACTATACCACTAAGGGAGGCGCATGCTGCGTGCGTGGGTGTTAGCGGTACTGGCGCTAATTTGACGCTGCCTGGGGCGACGCATATCACCGCCGGGCGATCGGGGGGCTAAACCTTTATTCGGTAATAAACGGCGGGTGCCCTGACACTATAAAAAATAAACAAACTAACCAGCGTCACCCGTAACAGTTATACGGTGATCAGTGGTGAAAGGGTTAACTAGGGGGCAATCAAGGGGTTAAAACATTTATTAGGTAGTATATGGGGGTCCCTGACGCTATAAAACGCTGACGGCGAACCTAAATATTTACCTCACTAACTAGCGTCACCAGCGACACTAATACAGCGATCAGAAAAATGATTGCTTAGCGACACTGGTGACAGGGGGTGATCAAGGGGTTAAAACTTTATTAGGGGGGTTAGGGGGGTACCCTAGACCTAAAGGGGGGTAATATACACTGTCCCAACACTGTCACTGTCACAAACTGACACTATGCAGTAATCAGAAAAAAAAAAAAAAAAAACTGCTGGTGTCAGTTTGTGACAGGGGGGGGGGGGGGTGATTGGGGGGGGGATCGGGGGGCGATCGGGGGGGGGGATCGGGGTGATTTGTGTGCCTGGCATGTTCTACTGTGTGTGTGTAGTGTTGTGCACTCACATACTTGTCGTCTCTCCTCGGGCCGGAACGGAAAATACCGACCCGAGGGGAGATGACATCACTTCCTTTGCTGCTGTTTAGCATACAGCAGCAAAGGAGTGTTCTCATTGGCCGGCGGCGATCGCGAGGGGGGGGCCACGAACGGATGGTCTCCCCCTCATCACCGATCGCCGCTGGACAAACGACGACCGCCTCGGGCACCGGGGGGGGGTCCGATCGGACCCCCCACCCGCGGAAACGTGATTTTGCCTGTCCGTGCCACTTTGCCGACGTACATCGGCGTGAGGCGGTCGTCAAGTGGTTAACTGGTTCTCGACCGACTCACGTACATATACTGCTGCTGAATGGCTCTCCTGGGCGAAACCCCTTATGGGTACGTCTTGCCCTTTAAGAGCGGCCAGAGAGCGCGCAACCGCTGCACGGCGGGGGACCCGATGCGCGAGCCAGCATGGGAATTTGTGTGTGTAAACACACAAATCCCTGTTCTGTCAGGGGAGAGGAGACATATTGTGTGTTCCTACTGAGTAGGAACAACGATATGTCTCCTCCCCCAGTCAGTCCTATCCCCATACAGTTAGAACACATCTAGGGAGCACACATTTAACCTCTTGATCGCCCCTAGTGTTAACCCCTTCCCTACCAGTGACATTTACACAGTAATCAGTGCATATTTATAGCACCGATTGCTGTATAAATGTCACTGGTCCCAAAAATGTGTCAATAGTGTCAGATCTGTCCATCGCATTACCGCTAACAATCACAGATGCCACAAAACTTTCCCATAGTTTGTAGACGCTATAACTTTTGCGCAAACCAATTAATATACGCTTATTGCAATTTTTTTACTAAAAATATGTAGCAGAATATATATATTGGCCTAAACTGATGAAGAAAACTGTTTTTTTTTTTTTTAAATTTTGGGGATATTTATTATAGCAAAAAGTAAAATATATTATTTTTTCAAAATTGTCGCTCTTTTTTTGTTTATAGTACAAAAAATAAAAACCGCAGGAGGTGATCAAATAGCAAAACGAAAGCTCTATTTGTGGGGGGGAAAAAAAAGGACGCAAATTTTGTTTGGGTACAGCATTGCATGACCACACATTTGTCAGTTAAAGCGACGCAGTGCCAAATTGTAAAAAGTGTTCTGGTCAGGAAGGGGGTAAAATCTTCCAGGGCTGAAGTGGTTAAAGTGTGCAGTGAACTAATTATTCCACTTGTGAAAAATCAAAACATGCAAAAACATAGATTTCAGTGACACATTCCTAAAACCTCCATTTCAATATGTGATTTTATCTATGGTAGTTTTGGATCAAAGTCCAATATAGCTTCTGTGCAAAATGATACTGTGGCAATCTTCTTTTAATCTTGTCATTCATAAAATAAAACTTGTTCCCCACCTCGGGTTTTGTGCTCACCTCAATTGTTGTGACCTCACAACTAAGTTTGGTCTGAAAAAGTGATATAGTCTCCCAGGACTAATGAGATGTCTTTTTTTCGTTCCAGTTTCTCTGTATATGTCTCAAAATGGCAGTGATTAACCAGTGCATGCAAAAGATATAAGGCTCCACATAGTGCTTAAACCTTTGAACTTTATTAAAATAAATAAATTGCACCCACATGCATAAGGTGCTCCATTGCACCAACTATGTACAGCGTTATTTAAATCCACAACTCTGTGACAACAGCTCCGTGCTTTGCTAATGGGTATCTCAGCATCAGAGGAATCTCCCCGAGGAAGTCACGTGACCCTGTGACGTAACGCATAGGGGAGGGGCACACACTGGAACAAGACACTGAAATACCCATTAGCAAAGCACAGAGCTGTTGTCACAGATTTGTGGATTTAAATAACGCTGTACATAGTTGGTGCACTGGAGCACCTTATGCATGTGGGTGCAATATATTTATTTTAATAAAGTTCAAAGTTTTAAACAGTTTAATCACTATGTGGAGCCTTTTATCTTTTGCATGCACCAGTTAATCACTCCCATTTGGAGACATATACAGGGAAACTGGAAAGAGAAAAAGATATCTAATTAGTCCTGGGAGACTAAATCGCTTTTTCTGGCCAAACTTATGCTGGCCATACACTATACGAAAAATCGGCCAAACCCATTTTTGAAAAACGAACATTTGGCTGTGAGAGCAAAATGATAGTGCCATTATGTAATAACCAATAAATCGTTCAATGGACATAAATTAATCAATTTTTTGTTTGTTTTCTTAAATACACCTAGTGCAAACAGTTTCGGATGGGAAACACATTAACCTTTCAATTTATCGTTCGTTCGGCAGAAAATTTCCAAACTTGTCCTTCGTTTTTTTTGGCTCAAAAATGTCCCAACGATTATCGATTAGGTGCCCATTAACTGGCCAAATGACCGAATTTCGAACGATTTTTCATACAGTGTATAGCCAGCAATAGTTGTAAGGTCACATCAAGTGAGGTGAGCACAAAACCCGAGGGGGGGAACATTGGGGAGCAAGTTTTGTTTTATGAATGAGAAGATTAAAAGAAGATTAAAAGATTACCACAACATCATTTTGCACAGAAGATATATTGGACTTTGATCCAAAACTACCATAGATAAAATCACATATTGAAATAGAGGTTTAAGGAATGTGTCACTGAAATCTATGTTTTTCATGTTTTGATTTTTCACAAGTGGAATAATTAGTTCCCTGCACACTTTACAGAACAAATGAAATAATGTTGATGGCACTGTTTATATATTTTTGATTTCGAATATGGATTGCAACAATTAGCGCAACTGTTTATTTATTCATTCAACACTTTGTCACTTTTAAGTGTGCTACCAATATTTTTTTTTTTTTTTATTAATTTTATTATATTTGAAATTGGAGGATTCAATAACATATCTGTTATACGAGTCTATATTGATTCCCTATTAGATCTATGATTTTTTATTTTAAATAAAAAATGTGATTATGTAAGCCATTGCAAAGTGACAATAACGGAATTTGCTTCCAAAGTAACATATGGAAACACATTTGGCATTGGGTTGATTATCTGTGGTTTAAATTGAGCCTGGCTGTGTTCAAATAAGATCAGCAGCTAGCAAATAGTGAACTAACACAGTTGCTGGCTGAGATATTAGATTATTCCAATCAACACTAGTTGCTCACAAGACTCTTTGATTATCAATTTTGCTTTTGTAATTTCATTAAAATTACAAACTAAAGCCGGCCATACATGGCTCGGATTCTGAACGAATTTTCTTTCAAAAATAGTAACTAAGAATTTTCGTTTCATTTTGCCCCATTAGTGGGCTGCAGCAACGGCCGATATTCGTACAGCCATCAAATCTGAGTGATCGGCACGTTAGAAGTTTTTGGAAAAACAAACGATTGTCTAATTGAACGGAGAATCATGTGAGAAATATCATTGAAAAAGAAATGCGCTTGAGCTGTGACCTGGAAAGAAAAGAAGATTTGTGGCTACAAAATTTCTTTTCTGTAGCAACATGAGGTGAAATTGAAGGCATGGTTGTTCGAATTTCTGAATCAATGGGGGCATCAATGGATTACAAAATGCACTAAATTTCTAATTTTCTAAAGAAAATTAGTTTGGAATTCGGCCCATGTATGGCCTGCATTACATAGCTGTACTGCAGAAAAACCATTTAAACTGCTGCTTTTGAGTCCACTCACAGAGAACGTACTTCAATACACTTATGTCTATCCAGTAGTGAATTAACAGCTGTATGGACTTATTTTTCTTAAACCTGCCGCTACTTCAGGATTAGCAGGCTGATTTTATTGGTTTCGAAGTACTTGTAAAGCAAAGGAACTTTACCTTCATGAAAAAAAAAAAAAAAAGTTCAACTGTTCTTAGCAACTTACGCTTCTGCTGTTGGGCCTACTGCTCGGTAGTTGGCTGTGGTGCTGATAAGTTCTGTTTCTTCGTAGTCCTTATTGACTCCATCACGTCGTTCCTTGGCTCTGTCTCTGTATTTCTCTGCCAGCTCTCTCTCCCGCTCAATCTCCTGCTGTCGCAACTTAGCATAATAGCTGCACATAAGAGAACAGAAATGTCAGAGCTGCATGAAACGAAATTACTGCCTGCAATTAAATTACTGCCCCCCATCCACAAGAGGAGTGAAATTATTCCTCAGAACACTTCACATTAATCCCACTTATATTTGTCTCCCCTCTTCATTATAGTTCACAATATTGCTGGGAGGTATTATCAGTACATTCATATATCTTAAAGAAAACCACATACTACAAATGTTGATCCCCATCTGTACTCAAGGAATGGGATAGGGGATTAGAGGAACAACATTTACTTTACTTGGTTTAGATTGCACCATAATGATCAATATATATTCTATTATACACACACATACACTTTGTAAACTAGAAGGGAATTTATAATAATGTCCCCTTTTTCCCTATAAATATTTACAGAAAAAAAAAAAAGTCCTTTCGTTTATGGCCTGTAATGTTCCTGAATATAATATTGATGATAAACTAAGAATATAAAGTCTTTAGGAGTTCAAACTCCCCCATACAGAATACAAAATGAAGACGGCAAAGCCTGTGAACAGAATTGACAATATAGTTCCAAACAAAATGTGATACACAGAGTTTAATTGCTTTCCTCACTATATCAGCATTGCAAGTATGAGACTTTTTACATAGATTGTATTAAAGTGGTTAACCCACTTTCCTATGTTCACATAATCTGTTCTGTCTCCTCATACAGTGCCCCGTGTCTGTGTTTTATCAAAAAAAATCCTCCTTTACCGTTTTTCACAGCGGCTCCCGGCGCTCATGTAACCAGCTGTGTCTCCTCTCTGCCCATCTGACAGAAGCAGCGGGCAGGGCCGAGGTTTCACCACTGACATCAGCGGGAAATGGGGAGAGAGGAGACACGGCCGGTCACATGACCACCGGGAGCCGCCGTAAAGTACGGTAAAAGAGGAATTCTTTTTAATACACAGAAACAGTAGGGCACTGTAAGAGGAGACAGAACGGATGGTAGATATATATTGTTCTTGCAGCAGGAGGGGGATGGGGCACATAGAGAGGGGAGGGGGGACAGACGAGACAGAGGGGAGGAGATAGCCAGACAGGATCAGCCAGGTATTACAGGGTGCCAAATTACAAAGCACAAGCACTGTGCTGTATAAAATGCTTTAAAATGAGGATCCATATATATTTTTTTTTTGGGTTATCAAACGCTTTAAGTTATAACATATAAGAAAATTATATAATGTTGCTGCCACCTAACAAGTACCAACCTACTGTTTTTCATTCGATTTACCTTTTTTTCTTCCTTCTGCGGGCAGCTGGATCCTCATCCTCATTATATTCACGTGGCATTCTAAAAATGATAAAACATACTGACAGGTTAACACTAATTAAACAGCATACAAAGTCTTAAAATATCTGCTCTTCGAGCATGTTTACATTACATAGGTAGCTTGTGACCTTTCACAGCTAAGAAAATACTTACTCATGATGGCGAGATTTTGTAGGGGGTGCTGAAGATGGAGTAGACCGAGGGGTCATAAGAAGTTTACGGAAGTCTTCATTTGTAAGTTTTGACCTACAAGAAACAAAAAAGATTATGTAAAAAAATAAAATAAAATAATACAAAGGACAAAAACCACAGGAATTATATGCCGTTTAAACCTCTTATTTTTTGACAAACCAGGGAATAGTAGGATAAGGCTGCAAAGAACACTTTAAAGGGTTACGTAAGATGACAGAGGAGTCAATTCACTAACATTTACCGCATGCGATAACTTGGTCAAGTAACTAATTTGCATACATTTTCGCATGTGGAAATTAAGTCCAATTCATAGAAAAAAAAAAAAAAAAGATTATGTGGCATTTACCGCAAAAAAAAAAAAAAAAAAAAAAAAAAAATGGTGGTAAATATCGTTTAAAAAGTTCTTAAGTCCAATTCACAAACAGATCAGAGAGACAAAAAAACATGCAATATTTACCACCAGGGTTTGCTGGCAGTATCACGAGTCGCATTCGTCAAAAAACAGCGTAGGGGATGGGGGATTCCCGCACTGTTTTTTGACAAATTAGCTGGTTGCTAAGGAGCAGGCCGGGAAGCCAGCCACCGCAACCTTAACAACGGATGACTCATCACCGCTGAATCTTAAAAAAAATAAATAAAAAATAATAAAATGCCCACAATTAAAAATTATGAAAAATAAATAAAAAATCCATACCAGACCCTTATCCGAGCATGCAGGTCAGGAAAGGGGAGGCCACAACCATATCAGGCCACATGCTCTCAACATGGAGGGTGGGGGGGGGGGGGCTTGTTGGAATCTGGAAACCCCCTTTAAGAAAGCGGCCCCCAGATCCCCCCCCATCATTCACCAAAAAAAGTGTCAAAAAGTGTCCCCAGATGTAAATCACGCCGTCCACAGACCCCCCCCCCCCCCCCAAAAAAAAAAAAACATTAAAAAAAAAACCCACCACTTACCTATACAAGAACTGTCAAATGACAAAGCCCCGCCCCAAAGCACCCAACCCCCACGTTGAGGGCATGTGGCCTGGTATGTTTCAGGGGGGGGGGGGGGGGGGGGGCTGGTGTCGCTTGCTCCCCCCCCTCTCCTGACCTGCCAGGCTGCATGCTCGGATAAGGGTCTGGTATGGACAGTTGATGAGTCATCCGTTGTTAAGGACGTGGCAGCTGGCTTCCTGGCAAGCTCTTTAGCGACCAGTTTAATGCAGTAAATTACTGCATTAAATAATGCACTAATCACGTCTAAATCGCACAAATACCGCATTCGGGATTTAACGCAAAATTCTTAGTGAAATGAACTTTCACAACTGATTTACCGCATTTTATTTGCGGTAATTTAACTCTTAGTGTATGAACCCCAGAGTGGTAAAATCAGCCATACCATTCCACATCTTTTACCCAGCATCCCTAACCACAGAGAAGCACATCTCAAAATGGTTGTAAAACTTTCTTTTTATTCCCCTCTGTATCTCTGCTTGTGATGCCTGTAAGAAATGGGGGTGGTGGAGGGCAGTCATTACCAGGTCAGGAAGACACAGACAACAACAATACAATCATTGTCTCTAGTTCTAACCCTTTCCACTCTCTACTAAAAAGGTGTTTTTGTTGGTTTACCTATTGAACTGATTTTTCATAGTTTTCGGTCCTTAAAGAGAAGTATGGGTTTGGGGTTTTTTCCTCCATTATACTTACCTAGGTGGATGCAGCATCAGTCCGATGCTGCATCTATCCCCCGGCACCTCTAAACCGAGCCATCGAACATCGCTAATGGCTCAGTTCTCACAGCTCCCCGAGCAGAGAGCTGCTGACTGTCAATTAGCAGCTCTCCGCACTGCTCCTCCACGCTCACTGGAGCGCTGTGGAGGGGCGGGGAGCGGCCGTTTCAGGATCTCAGCGGCTGGCTGAGACGGGCGTCAGTCCAGGCACCTGGCGGACCCAGACTTTATTGTAGTGATGACGCGGTGACTGGGCTGATATCCATGACATCAGCAGAGAGCGGAAAACGGGTCACAGGAGTGCAAAATTAATTGCACTCTTGTGACCCATAGGAGAAGCCCAGCCAAACAAGCCCAGGCTGGACTTCTCCTTTAACAGAGGATGTGGGATGAAATCTTCCCAATAGTGAAATAAGTGGCAAAAAACTGACAGAGGCTTTCAACCCCTTCTTCCACACTTTCCAAAATAAAAAGTATTGTCTGGAGTTTGGCTTTAGGCAGCATAATGAGGCCAAGGACCAAACTCTGTCAAGCCTAAATTCTGTGACATTGTGAAATTAGGTTATACGGTATAGTCAATATAACCTAACACTCTGTTCACAATGTATGGTTCTTCAGATTCATACTGAACGTGAGACACACTGCAGTATTAAGTTAGGTACTATCTCAAGGTTATAGGAAATACTTCCTGCAATACTTCCTGCATAACTGTAAGTGCAATACTGTTTATTACTAATAAACTTTTTAAAACGTATTACGCTATGGAAGTTTCTATGCCCTTTTATGGGGAATGAGCATTTACCTGCCATATGAGAAGATACCATACGTGGATGGTCTGAGGAGCCCTGAGCACGCATGATCTCCTTAAATAAGAGATCTAAGGAGCTGGTAAGCGGCAGTATTTGTGGGTGGAGGCATTTTTCTGTTGCACCCCATCACATCCCCCATACTGTTACAGTTGCATGTCATCACTGTCAGGAAGATTGCAAAGTCATCATCCAGAAGATCGTTCTACTAAGTGGATTCTTTTTCAATAGCCTATCGGAGTGGACTTGACTCTGTTGCTTGTGTATCTTGGTACACACTTTATTCGAACATTTTTGGCACTTATCACTGGTGATATTATTTATAAGTTGATGTGATTATTTATTGCATGAATTTTTTATTTTATTCACATTAGTATGGTTATGATTCAATTTTTAACATTTTTTAAATTTTCTGTGATCACAAATCAGTACACAGCGCAGCTTCTTTTTTCCTATATTGTTTGTAGTGTGTGTGTGTGTCTCACATTTTTAGTTGCAGCTTTTTTCCACTTTATATATGGTTTAATTCTTTATATATGATTGTTGTTGGGATAGCGCAGTAAAATAATTTTTTTTGTTTGTACTATCTCAAGGTTGCTTGGCAAACTGACTATTAGCTTCAGAAGATTTGTCCAGCACTGGAATAAGTATTAGTAAATACAAATAACCCTATGCTTGGTGTAATACTTACTGGAATGAATGCAAATCTTCCACCTCATGGCCATCAGGAGCCAGAGGATTGGAGAACAGCTCACCTGGAATTTTAGGAAAGAAAGGTAGTCATTAAATATACAGTAATAAAAAGGGACTACATCCATCCATCCTTCTGAAAATAAACATCTCTTACAGAAAGAAACCTTGCCCCTTCAGGGAGGATCACCCCAGGGACCTATAATCTTTAATAAATATATTTTTCTAAATATACATAAAAAAAAAAATTTAAAAACGTTCATTTCGTTTGAAAATTTATTTTGGCACGGAAGGCAGCTTTATTTTCTTATCAGATGAGCGGACTATTCAAAATAACAGGTTCACGTAAGCAATAGGTGCACCATAGAAAGTTTATACTTTTTGTCTCATCATTCTCCTGCGGGCTCAACTTAAAAAAAAGGTGAGGTGGAACACAAGACACTCTTTCTTGAATCTTCAGAGTGGCGGTCAGCGTATGATTGGCCAATCGCCAGTCTCAACTGCTGAGGTGTGGGGTGCATTGATATGTTCACCAAGTATTTAATTTGAAACCACATTACTGACAGCAATCAGTTATGCTGAATGAATATTTTTCAAACTCATAACATCTATTGAGTATCCTACATCTGTGAGGGGGGAATCTGGACTGTGGAGGTGATTTGAGCACAGTGGTTTTTACTGATTTTATAGCTTCTTGTGTTTCATTTGACCGTTTTTTGATATTGTGAGAGTGTGGTTCACCGGTGTTGAGGCACTAAGCTGCGTCACCTCTGATGAACCTTGCGCCTTTAATCTACCTTTTTTCATCAATAAAGTCTTATATATTTGTACCATAGACTGTAGTTGACTCTCAGATTTTTTACCAATTCTTGAGACATCCCTTTGTCTTAACATTTTGTAGTTCCACATAACTATTGGTATAACAGGAGGTATCCTGTCTATCAGACGCATCAGTCATGGCTCATTAATTTAATTATTAGTGCAGTGGATTTAGTTGGGTTTTTACATTTTTCATTCAACTTGGGGTGCATACATCACCTTGAGCATGCCTTAAGTGGTTCTAAAGGTTGAATGTTTTTGTCTTCATGCATGCTACGCATGAGGGTAAAAAACTTTCAGTATGCAGCTCCACACTCAGACCCCTAATACTTACCTAAGCCCGATATCGTTCCAGCGATTTGCATGAGAGCTTCGACTCTCCCGGGTCTCACGCTCCTCATTGGCCGAGGTGCAGCAGCAGGAGCCATTGGCTCCCACTGCTGTAAATCACAGCCAGTGCAAAGGGAGCGGGAGGTGGGGCTGAGCCACACTCTGTGTCTAATCTTCAGAGGGGGGCTCGGGAGCAAGCCATCACAAGTGCCCCCATAGCAAGCGGCTTGACCAGAGACCAGAATGCTACCTGGGGACCCAAGAAGAGGCAAGTAAGTATAACATGTTTGTTTTTTTTTTAGTTTTTTAAAAAGCATGAGACTTAAACACTTTAACTTTGTGATCACCAAACTTTTGGAGGACAGCAGATTGCAATAGAGAACATGGAGCAGGTATGCAAAGGTTGCTATAAAGTGACTTTGTTAAAATATAAAAAATACAGAGTTTTTTAATTTATGCTTTGATAGATTTGTAAGGATTAGGGAGGAGTCAAACTTTGTGGCAGGTTTAATTTCCATCTTGGAAACAAACTATTAGTAATTGACTTTAAAGCAAAGCTCCGCTTGTCTGTCACACCCCCCCCCCCCCCACATTTGGCACCTTGTGGAGGGAGGAGGGAGGGGGGAGCAGGTACCTGGTTTTCACGGTGAAGTTGTAAGTTCAGCCCTTGCCGCAGCCAGCCCATTGAGAAAGTGCAGCACAATTCGTGAATGCGTAGTAGGAAACCGGCTGTGAAGCCGCAAGGGTTCAATGCTGGTTTCCTGTACCCAAGATGGCGGCGCCAGCACGCGAGAGCCAATTCAAAAATCGGCTTGGGTGAGGACACCGCAGGACCCCTGGACAGAAAGGTGCCCTAATAGTAAAAGTCTTTTCATTTGGAGCTCTGCTTTAACTGTGGAGTTACAGTAGGATTTAACAAGCATTTAACCCAGAGTTCAGCTTAAAGAGTAAAATTCTGCTTTCACCTGTAAGTAAATCTATTTTTCAGCACGTTCAGCTGAATACAGTTCTTTTAAGAAAATAATTTTCTGTGAATCTGTTGAAAAAGGTTCTTACCTGGAGAGCCTACCTGAAACATCACTTCCTGTTTCAGGTTTACAAAATTATGCCACTGCCTCAAAATTAGCAGCAGCTTTTGCAGACTTGAACACTCCTTCATGCGCTAATTTGGTAGGCAGCCCAAAGGTCAATGTGCAGGACACATTTTTAGGAAACGGGCTGTTCTGTGGAGTCAACACTTTAAAGCTTTGCACTGGTCCTGTGGGTGAATGTAGATGGGGCCACATGTATGCTGTGACAAATTAGCAGTTACAGCAGCTGACCTCAATAATTACCTTACAAGTTGCCTCTTCTTCTACAAAAGCTCACCCTTACTCTCAGCTGAGCTTGCCCAAAGAATCCTACCTCTGGTTCCCAGCCCCAGGGTGGCTCCTCAACCATGCAGGTTTCCATGGCGCCATCCCTTCGCACATGCTCCTGAAAAAAGAGACTCCATGCTGATGCTATGAGGCTGCCTGCGCCTACATGCAGGGGCAGCCAGGGAGAATTCAACAGGGCACACATGAGTGGTGACACTTGGATTTATGGGACATGTAGTCCCAAAGAGGGGGATTATGGGGACTTTCTATGAAGAGGTGAGCGCGCCCCTCCCCAAATGGAACTACAGGGAAGCGGCACACAGGAAACCAGAGGCTGCTGTGGCAAAGACAACAAACTGAATGTGTTTCTGGACTTTTCTTTAAAGGAGAAATCCAGCCTGAGCTTGTTTTGTTGGGCTTCTCCTATGGGCCAATTTGTTTTGCACTCCTGTGACCCGTTTTCAGCAGAGAGCAGCCTGAAGTCCGCTTTCTGCTGACGTCAACAATATCAGTAAAGGCATCGCATCATCCCGACTCTGGGAGTCTGGACTCCCCAGGTGCCTGGACTGATAGCCCTCTCAGCGAGCCACTGAGACGGTCGCTCCCCACCCCTCCACAGCTCTGCACTCCAGGGAGCATGGAGGAGCAGAGCAGGAGAGCTGCTGATTGACAGGCAGCAGCTTTCTGCTCGGGGAGCGGAGAGAACCAAGCCATTGGTGATGTTCCATCGCTCGGTTCTCAGTGCAGAGAAGCCGGGGGACCGATGCTGCATCCACCTAGGTAAGTATGAATCTTGAAAAAAACAAAAACATACTTCTCTTTTAAAAAGGTAGCATGTATTATTATCAACCTTATTGGTTCATAGAAATGTATTTAAGATTAAAACAGTGTGAAGCTTTGGCTTTAAAGGGAAACTTTAGTCAGAAAATTAAGTTCTGCTAGATCACTTCAGGCTGGCCCCCCTTACAGGTAAAGATATGTAAAACATTAAAAATTAAGGGGTCTATACTGTTTAAAATCCAGTAATACACTGCCTCACCTTGCTCTGCACATGCTAAGTTTCTCTCCATTTTTAAGCACTGCCGAGTTTACTACCACTGCCTAGTTTGTAGAGGCCGAATGGCTGACAGCCTTAGGGCCAGTTCACACTACATGCAGTCCAGTGAATTTTTTTTCTGCATCAAAAAACATGTAAAGTAGGTTATACGTTTTCCAATGGCATAGTTCACACCAGTGCAGTCAGTTCCAGGGCGTTCCATAAAAAAAACAAAAAAAACAGGACATCCTGCATTTTTGCTGCACTGGACTATACTGGAATGCAGTAAAATGCATCCAAAATGCACCGTAATGCATAAAAATAAATGCTTTAAAAATGCACCAGATTCCAGTACAGTAAAAAAAAAAAAAAAACACAGGAAAAAAGAAGAACACAAGCATCTGAAATGCATGTGGAATTGTAACAAAAATGCACCGGAACAGATCAGAAACTCTTATTCAGAAACAGATCTGGAGTTTGCTTTTTTTTTGGTCTGAACTGGCCCATAATGCATAATGAAAACATCCTATTCATTACAGTTAAGGAAGCTGCTTCTGTTTGATCTGCAACGGCCATGGTGCTGCACATGTGATCAGTTCTGACACCAGTTATGACAGTTTGGTTGAGGACACAATCAAATGTGACAGTGAGCAACCCCAGCATTCCAGGAATGCAACTGTTAAAGCAAAGGTTTTAGTTCTGCTGCTGTTCAGGGGCTCTGGGTTTCATCAAAATGACAGCCTCCGGCAACCCCTCTGCAACCTTTGGCAGCCACCGGCATTGTCCCCCACCATGTATTCCGGGCTCCGCTTGACCATCTGCAGGCCCGGGACCGACATGGCTCACAGATGGGCCCAGTGGGTGGAGGGGAGGGAGAAGAGTGGAAACTCTCAGCTCTCCTTCCCTTCTTGCTGTGACCCGGAAATCAATGTGTATGCCGTCACTTCAGGGTCAGCCTCGCGATCCTCATTGCAGTACATTCAGTGGAGTCCAGGGGAGACATGCTGGGTGTTTTAGACCCTGCATGTCTCATTAAAGAGAGCCTGTCACCTAAAAATCATCACAGAGGGAACATTTTGTCCCCTAGGTTATATAAAAAAATAAAATAAAATAAAAAAATTAGGAAAGTAAAAAGTTTTTTCTTTTGTTGCAAAAAAATTAAAAGTTACACCCAAGCACATAAAAATACCCCTCCAAAAAAAATTTAAGGCCCCCCAACAAATACGCACATATGACCGTAAACGCACGCATCAGGGGCGCCTATGCAGGAAAACGTTGATTGCAATAACACTAATTGTACCACAAGACCTCCTCCGTAACACTAAACTGATGACCCGTAGGTGGCTTTTGAAGCGTCGCCTATAAAAAAAAGTGGGTGCCATTTCACGGGCGCACACAAGATTAAGGTTTGATATGTTGGGTATCCATTTACTCGGTGCAACCTCGTCTTTTCTATTTTACCAAAATCTGGGTAGTTTATCTTTTCCCTAAAATTCACGTTAGTGTTTTTTACTGAAGTTTTGCCTTTCCTAAAGCTTTGCGATGCTATAAAGTGACGTAAAAAATTGGAATTGCCACTACTTTATTCTCTAGGGCAGTGGTCTCCAAATTGCGGCCCTTTGCTTGTCTTTATCCGGCCCTTGAGGCATTATTCCTGCCACTGACACCAAGGATGGGGCATAATTCCTTCCACTGACAACAAAAAGGGGCACTATTCCTCCCAATGACACCAACAATTTCTCCCCCTAATAACAAAGATCTGGCATTGTTTACTCCCAGTGCCCCCCCCTAAAGTCTGCAAGACAGTAAACTGGCCCTTTGTTTAGAAAGTTTGGAGACCCCCTGGTCTAGGGTCTTTCAGAAAATATGTTTGGGGGGTTTATGTAATCTTCAGGCCTAAATTTTTTTTTTTGAACATGTGTACACAAAATGCAAAAACGAAGAAAGGGTTAAGGACTGAAGAAAAGGAAGGTAAAGCTATGCATGTGATGTATTTCTATGCACACACTCCCCCTATACACAGGGCAGCAGGACACTGTATGGGGACCTCCTCTGTCCTCTACACCCCCCAGTCACACTATACCGCCCCGTTCAATAACAATATATCTCATATTTACTACTTACTGTCCCTTTCAGGCATCTTTGCAATCGTATTAACAGCAAACCGGAAACAGGAAATACTACAGCGCTCCCACAATTCCCCGCACACCAACACCACCTGATCATGTGACCTGCAGGAGCCTTCCTATTTGGACCAATCAGTGAAGCAGGGGGGCTGCACAACAATTGAGAATCTTGGAACGGCGATTGGCTGAGCCGTTGTCGGTCACAGCTCTGCAAAAGGCTCTGATTGGAGGCGAGCTGGGCATGTGTGCAAAGTGAAAATGGCGGCTACCATAGTGAGAAACATCGGGTCAAAGCTGGGCAAGAACCTGAGGGAGGTCAGGATCCATCTATGTCAGAGGTCTCCGGAGAGTCAGGGGGTCAGGTGAGGATGCAGGGTTTCGGGACTGGGCTGAGGTAGTGAAGGGACAGATGTGTCACCTTCCTGACAATGTCAAAGAGGCTGCCTGTACACTGGCAGTGCTGTCATTGATAAACATGTGAGGGGAGGGACGTTCCTGACACACACGAGATCACAAAGCTCCAGAACCATCGTGACATTCAGACATGCAGCATATTCTTTGTATAAGCAGGACGTCCTAGGACTCTGGAATACAGAGGCAAACGCTGTGCTTTTATCAAATAGAAACCAAACTGAACACTGCTTTTTTCTTTTCCATATATATGTAGGTCCATTCCCAGATCAAAATCGGACTAGAAAACTGCAGAATGTACCGGTGTAGGCGTGTTATTCCCCTCCCGTACCCGTGTCGGTGCGTTATCCCCCCCCCGTACCCGTGTCGGTGCTCCCCCCCGTACCCGTGTCGGTGCGTTATTCCCCCCCCCCCCGTACCCGTGTCGGTGCGTTATTCCCCCCCCCCCCCGTACCCGTGTCGGTGCGTTATTCCCCCCCCCCCCGTGTCGGTGCGTTATTCCCCCCCCCCCCCCGTGTCGGTGTGTTATTCCCCCCCCCCCCCCCGTGTCGGTGCGTTATTCCCCCCCCCCCCGTGTCGGTGCGTTATTCCCCCCCCCCCCCGTGTCGGTGCGTTATTCCCCCCCCCCCGTGTCGGTGCGTTATTCCCCCCCCCCCGTGTCGGTGCGTTATTCCCCCCCCCCCCCGTGTCGGTGCGTTATTCCCCCCCCCCCCCCGTGTCGGTGCGTTATTCCCCCCCCCCCCCCGTGTCGGTGCGTTATTCCCCCCCCCCCCGTGTCGGTGCGTTATTCCACCCCCCCCCCCCGTGTCGGTGCGTTATTCCCCCCCCCCCGTGTCGGTGCGTTATTCCCCCCCCCCCCGTGTCGGTGCGTTATTCCCCCCCCCCCCCGTGTCGGTGCGTTATTCCCCCCCCCCGTGTCGGTGCGTTATTCCCCCCCCCCCCGTGTCGGTGCGTTATTCCACCCCCCCCCCGTGTCGGTGCGTTATTCCACCCCCCCCCCCGTGTCGGTGCGTTATTCCCCCCCCCGTGTCGGTGCGTTATTCCCCCCCCGTGTCGGTGCGTTATTCCCCCCCCCGTGTCGGTGCGTTATTCCCCCCCCCCGTGTCGGTGCGTTATTCCCCCCCCCCGTGTCGGTGCGTTATTCCCCCCCCCCGTGTCGGTGCGTTATTCCCCCCCCCGTGTCGGTGCGTTATTCCCCCCCCCCCGTGTCGGTGCGTTATTCCCCCCCCCCCGTGTCGGTGCGTTATTCCCCCCCCCCCCCCGTGTCGGTGCGTTATTCCCCCCCCCCCCCCCCGTGTCGGTGCGTTATTCCCCCCCCCCCCCCCGTGTCGGTGCGTTATTCCCCCCCCCCCCCCGTGTCGGTGCATTATTCTTCCCCCCCCGTGTCGGTGCGTTATTCTCCCCCCCCCCCCCCCGTGTCGGTGCGTTATTCCCCCCCCCCCCTGTACCCGTGTAGGTGCCTTATTCCCCCCTCCCCCAGTACCCGTGTAGGCGCGTAACCCCCCTCCCCCAGTACCCGTGTAGGCGCGTAACCCCCCTCCCCCAGTACCCGTGTAGGCGCGTAACCCCCCTCCCCCAGTACCCGTGTAGGCGCGTAACCCCCCTCCCCCAGTACCCGTGTAGGCGCGTAACCCCCCTCCCCCAGTACCCGTGTAGGCGCGTAACCCACCTCCCCCAGTACCCGTGTAGGCGCGTAACCCACCTCCCCCAGTACCCGTGTAGGCGCGTAACCCACCTCCCCCAGTACCCGTGTAGGCGCGTAACCCACCTCCCCCAGTACCCGTGTAGGCGCGTAACCCACCTCCCCCAGTACCCGTGTAGGCGCGTAACCCACCTCCCCCAGTACCCGTGTAGGCGCGTAACCCACCTCCCCCAGTACCCGTGTAGGCGCGTAACCCCCTCCCCCAGTACGCGCGTAACCCCTGCAGATGTTTGTGTATGTACATGTGTAAATCACGCACTTTACTATGTCGTGTGTTTGGGCTCTTGCACACGGACACCTATGAAGGCCAACATTTTTAGGCATTCAGGCAGTTTTCTTTTAAACTGATCTAAACGCAGTCTGTTGTCTTTAATGGGCTTGTGCACACAGGCATGTAAACGTGTGCTGTATATAGATCAGTAAAAAAAAAAAAAATACAGAAATCTGCATTGCTGCACCCAACCCAAGAAAACCTAGAAGAATTTTTTTATGCAGGAATTTTCTGCCACAATTGGATAGTCAAGTAGCTTTTTCTACTGGCACAGATGAGCAGTAAATGTTTTACAGTTGTGTGCATGTATCATGTACAGTTGTAGCCTACCAATCCTTAAAACGGAAGTAAACCCATTGCTGTAACCCAATACAGTTACATTCCCGAAACGTGCTGGGAATGCAACTGTCACATTGGTTGTGTCCTCAATCCAAACTGTCAAACCATCCAATGGCTGGTATCATAACTGATCGCATGTGCAGCATCATGGCATAGGAGGGTTTACATCCACTTTAAATGTGGTGGCTGCATTAGTTTTTCTTTTCACCTGATGATCCAGCCATTAACACACTTAATGTTATAGCGTGTCTCCACTCTGGATGGACGAGCAATGGAGTCACTCTTGGACAGCACCATTGTTAATCTGGGGAGAGGACAGAGTTAGATGTGCTAGCAGGTTTAGATGAACTTGACATTTAAAGTGGAATTCCAGGCTAGAACTAACTAAGCTCCAAGCTGCTCCTGCCCCCTTCTAACATCTATACTTTCTACCCTGTAGAAAAGGGGTGTCAAACTCCATTTCATAGCGGGCCGCATCAGCAGTATAGTTGCCCTCAAAGGGCCGGTTTCATATCTGGGGCGTGTTCTGTGCGGGGTTCAGGAGTGTGTTCCGTACAGAGTGCGGGGTTCAGGAGTGTGTTCCGTACAGAGTGTGGGGTTCAGGAGTGTGTTCCGTACAGAGTGCGGAGTTCAAGTGGTTGTAAACCCACTTTAAAATAGTAACACCTGCAAGACAAAGGCATAATGAAATAATATGCATAGCATACTAGCAACAGCTCACTCAGGTGGCTGAAAGGGGTTGTAAACCCTTGTGTTTTTTTTCACCTTGTAAACATCCCTTGTGACAGTAATAGGTGGAGACAGGTACTCTTTATGGAGGGATCGGGGGTCTATTGGAGGGTCAACCTCCAATCCCTCCTTTGCACTTCAAAGTTTTCAGATTGCTGAAATTGGCGATTCTGAATACTGTATATTTTTTTAAAATCTGGCGCCATTGGCAGCCGAGTAATCGGGAAGTGACGTTGTGACGTCGCTTCCGTTTTTACATTCAGGAGACTGGAATGAAGCCGTTTCCGGCTTCGTGCCAGTCTGTTTCCAGCTGCCGGAAGTGGCGGATCGAGGATCGGGTCTCCCGGTGGGACCGGAGGCCCAGTCAGAGCGGCGGGAGGAGGGGATACCCCCTCCCGCTCCTCCGGGATAACAATTGAGCGGCTTCTAGCCGCGTCATTTGTTATCCCTGGATAGCCGATTGCCCGCTCTAAAAAAAAATGGCATCATCCCGGTATAACCCCCGAAAGCCGCCGCCGCATATCTGTGTACGCTCGGTGGGAAGGGGTTAATGCATCCTATGCATTAAGGTGAAAGAACTTCCAACACTGACCAGCCCACACACCCCCCCCCCACCCCCCCCCCCGTTTTATTCACCCAAACCCGTTCGTTCCCTCGCTGGAGACGCGCTCTACCTCTCCGGCCGGGGTTCTCGGCTCTTGATTGGATAGATTGATAGCAGCGCAGCTATTGGCTCCCGCTGCTGTCAATCAAATCCAATGATGTGGTTGCCGGGGCCGAGACCGGCGTTCTGTGTCTACGGACGCAAATGCTGGATTCGGGAGCGCGCCCGTATGGTAACCCCCACAGGGAGCGCTTCCCCCAGGGGTTTCATCGATGCAGGGAGTAGCCACGAACGCTGTTGGGGGACCCCAGAAGATGATGATCGGGGCCACTTTGTGCAAAACTAACTGCACGGTGGAGGTAAGTATGATATGTATGTTTTTGTGGGTTTTTTTTTTTTTTTATAAATGAGGGTTTACAATCACTTTAAACACTTCAATACCAGGCACTTGCTCACCTTCCTGCCCAGACCAATTTTCAGCTTTCAGCACTCTCACACTTTGAATGACAATTAGTCATGCTACACTGTATCCAAACAAAATTTGTATAATTTTTCTCACAAAGAGCTTTCTTTTGGTGGTATTTAATCATGACTGAGTTTATTTTTTGCGATATAAGCGAAAAAAGAGTGAAAATTTTGGGGAAAAAAAAACGCTTTTTTTTAGTTTCTATTGTAAAATTTTGCAAATAAGTCATCTTTCTTCATAAATTTGGGCCAAAATGTATTCTGCTACACATCTTTGGTAAAAATAACCAAAATTGGTTGATATTATTTAGTCTGTGTGAATGTTAGCGTCTACAAGCTATGGTGCAAATATAGAAGCCCAACATTGAAGTAGCACCTTCAAGCGTTCTACGAGCATAAATTGCACATCTTGTTTCTTAACCACCTATTACACTTTTGAAAGTCCTGGAGCACCAGCACAATGGAATTGCCCACAAAATGATCTCATTTTGTAAAGAAAACACCCCAACGTATAATCTATGAGGCATAATGAGTCTTTTGAACGGTTAACTTTTTTCCACAAGTTTTTGAAAAATGTGGATAAAAAACAGAGTTAGGTACCTGGTAACTCTTTTTCTAAGAAGTCTTCCAGGGCAGCATCCGAGAGATAGGCTCCTCCTCCCTAAAACAGGAAACATATTAGTCCACCATTATAAATTTCACTCTTACCTGTGTGCCTCAGTTATGTTAAAGCACCGAAGGAATTCCCTGTAAGCTGCAAGCTCCCCCTCTGTACCTGGTTTTTGTTGTTTCAAGGGTGGGAACTAGTGCTGCCCTGGAAGACTTCTTAGAAAAAGAGTTACCAGGTACCTAACTCTGTTTTCTCGAATCGTCTTCCAGGGCAGCATCCGAGAGGATATATCAAGCAATACTTACTAGGGTGGGGTTAGAGACTGGAGCACTTTACGACCAAATGCTTGGTCTTGGTCAGACAGCTGGTCTATGCGGTAGTGCTTAGCGAAAGTACTGAAGCTCGACCATGTCGCTGCCCTGCAGATCTGCTCCGGAGTTGCCCCTGCTTTCTCTGCGGCCGAGGTTGCCCAGGCTCTAGTTGAGTGCGCTCTGATTTCACTAGGTGGAGTGAGATTCTGTGCCTTATAGGTAATCTGTATGGCCATCCTTATCCATCTGCTGATGGTGCTTTTTGAAGCTTGTTTCCCTCTGTTCATTCCTGCATAGAGGATGAAGAGGGAGGTCGTTCTACGCCATTCTTTTGTTCTTTCGAGATACGCTATGAGCGTGTTCCTTACATCAAGTTTGCTGTAAATGTCTCTTTCTCTAGTCATCTTCCAGGACGGCACACCTGAGAGATGAGAGGCTCCTCCCTACAGGAAACACAATCAATCGACAGCTGTTTTAAGTCCCCACCCTTCCCCTTGATCCTCAGTTTTTGATTGTGTTTCTCCCTACACAGCGAAACCGTTTGTTTTTTTTTCCAAATGACCCGAAGCCTGGGGCTGGTGGTCCCCCCCTGGGAGCCGGACCAAATGCCTGGGGAAGGCCTACGGCCACATCACCCTGAAAGTGAAAGAGGGCGCCGCCTGCCCGATCTCGTATGATCTCGGAGGCAAAGCAGGGTTGGGCCTGGTTAGTACCTGATGGGCCTCTGGGTCTGGCCGGATATATTTATCCTTCCTAGGGGGTTTCCCCTATCCTTTCCTCAGGGGGGGCAGCAGAAACTGGAAGAGCCCCCCTGAGAGCTGAAGGCCCCTGGGTACAGTGGTGTCCCCAGAACTTCAGGGGCCTTTTTCCTGTCTCCCCCCCTTACCTGTCCGGGCGTCCGTTCAGACAGGGGTGCTGGCTGTCAGTTCTTTCCAGGGCCCCCGACTCCTGGGCCCCTGGTAGCTCGCGTGGGCTGCTGGGGAGGGCGCCGCATGAACGACCCGCGTTCTTACCCAGGAGGGAAGGCTGAGAGTCAGCAGGAGCAGGCGCCCACATCCTCCTTTCGAGGAGGCAACAGTTCACTACAGTGGATGTCTGCCTAAACCACCTCAGAATGGAATGAGGAACGTACGGCATTGCCCCCCCCAGGTGTATATACTGACTGGCAGGACACAGCCTAACCTTGCAGCTCCCTACGGGGACAGTAGTTGGGGGGGGGGGGGGGGGCACTTTGGCGGCTATCCTCCTTGCGTGTGGACCATAAGGATGGAAAAGCAAGCCCGGTGGCTGTGGAAAAAGGGGAAGACTACAACGGTGAGTACTTTCCTTTACCTTGGGAATTTAGCTGCAAAATCCCCAATCCCAGCCAGATGGTTTCTGGGCATTTGAGATAATCTCCCCTGGGGTCTAGATTCAAATAGCCCAGAAGCTTCTGCTAAAAACACCAGCTACAGCTCCCTCTTACATCAGAGATGCTGTATGGTGGACAAATGGTGCAGAGGAGCGAGTGTGCCTAAACCACCTCAGATGGGAAAGAGGTAGGTAAGGCATTTCTTCCCCTTCCCCCTGTATTTACTAAGTGGTGCAGTGCAGGACCTGGGGTCTGCATAACAAAATAGCCCAGAAGCTACTGCTAATACCACCAGCCACAGTTCCCTCTTACAGCAGAGACACTGTGGTTATCACAACAGTAGGTTTCCAGACTCTCCCTACATGTCCGGTTGTGGGACATTAGTAGGGATGAATAGAGCGAAGGGGGGGGGGACCTGGTAGATACAAAGAGTTCCTTACAGGCCAGGTATACCACTGAACAATTTATGGATTGTGCAATGGTTGAAGGATTCAGGAGTAAGCTCTCCTGGTCAGCAGGTGCACTAGGTTATATGGCCCTATTAGCCCAGCTGCTAGGAATCTGAAGTCATAAGCCCCAACCTCCCACTCCACCTTTACATTGTGGTTATATTGAAGTGCAGGAGGTAAGAAAAACCTTTTTGTTGGTTTGGGCTACAGTCAACTCAGTGACAGATCTAAAGGCGATTAACCATAAATCGCTTCCTATATCCTTTAATTAAGGATTTTCTGTGCAAACATATGCAAGAGCTAGATAGATACATGATTGCTTGGTTAAGGCCTGCAGGTGGCTATTTTCCTCCAGGCTAAATTGGTGACCGCCTTTTCTAGAGGCTGTCCTAAATTGGTCTCTAGGGCGGGGCTCATTGAGACTTTAGTTCTGATCAGCCCCACCCGTGTGTGAGCTGGCCAGTGTTTGCTCAGTCTATGGAGGTAAGGTAGGACAACAGCTACTATAGTAAGGTGTCTAACCATTTTTAGACTTTGTTCCTTCACTGGGGGTGAAGTGTTAGTATCTACAGCCCAGGCTATGCCTAGGGATCAAATTGCTCTGTTTGGTTATTCCATAAAGGGATACACCATGAATCCTCCTTGGTTGCACACCAGTAGACCTCAGTAGTGAAGGTTTGTCCTTGCTGGGATGTTTTGTGGCACAGCAGAAATACACATTGAGATTTGTGACATCTCTGCTCATAAGGGGTATATTGCTGTACATCAGAAATGCACTGCACTGAAGCTTGGTTGTTGTCTGTTATCCTAAAGGTACTGCCTTATTTGGCTACAGATCAGAAAAATACAACAGGGAAGGTGGTCTGTACTTTCTGGTCTTGTGACGCATGGCGGAAATGCACATCATTCAGTCTTTTGACATATCTGCTCATATTTGTTATATTGCTGCACATCAGACATACTCAAAATTGAGTTCTGTCTGGGGTTTTTTGTGTCCTGTATTACTGCCTTATTGGTTGCTTATTAGAAAGGCAGTAGTGAAGATTGATGGTCCTGAATTGTGGGGAAATACAAATTGAACCTGTGCCATGGGTAGTACTGGTACTGCCTTTGGTAATCGGTGCAGCCCCACAAAGTAGCGTCAGGCTGACAGTGCTATTAACGGCAAAGGTTGCCGATTTTAGGCATGCGATTTGACATGTTGAGTCGCATGCCAAATCCCTTCAATATGGATGTGCTATCTCTATTCAGATTGTTATATTGTTGCACATCAGATATATACAAGATTGAAGGTTGTCTGTCCTTTTATGTCTTACATTTACTGCCTTATTGGCTGCATATCAGAAGGGACACAGCAGTGAAGGTTGCTTGTCCTTTTCTGATTTGTCTTTGCTGCCTCAGCAGGGAGACACATTGAGGATGGTGGCGTATCTGCTCAGTATTGGTATATTGCTACACATCAGACATACACAAAGATTGAAGATTGTTTGTGTCCTGTATGTTCTATATTTACTGCCTTATCGGCTGCTTTTTAGAAAGGCACAGCAGTGAGGGGTGTCTTTTCTGTTTCTCATTGTTCTACCTTGCTGCTTCTTAAGGATACACAGCAGGGGGTTGGCTGCATGCCTCCAGGGAGATACAGCATTGGGGACCCCTCGCTTGTTCAACCTGAAAATTGCAATTTACCTGCGACCTGTGTAATCTTGGGGTCTGTGGATCCAGAAAGCAGGGTCTGCTTGGTGGCGCCGCGACCTGGAGTTGCACAGACACAAATGGTTCCCATTGGAAGCCATAGTGTATGACTTTTCTCTTGCGTTTTTGCGGTTGCAGGTTGGGTCGCACAGGTGTGGGAGCCCTAAGTTTCCCTTCTGGTTGAGGTTTGGCTACACACAAGAATAGACATCATGGAGTTTATTGCCTTACTTTGCAATACACCAGAAAGATCGAAGCTAGGAAGGCTGTCTGTTTTTATGTGGCTGCACAGCAGAAATACTCAACATTGAAGCTTGTTGGTGCTTTCTGTTTCAGATTCCCTTACCTTACTGCACTTCAGAAAAACACAATGCTGCAGGTTGCTTGGGTCCTTTCCGTGTTGGTTCTATGTGACTGCACTACAGAACTGCATAACAGAAAAGATATTGTCTTGTTATGTTGTTTTAGCTAGCCAGTGAGGAAGGCGATAACCATATTGATCTTATAACTGTATTTTGTGGTTCGTCAGAAATATGCAACATAGAAGTTTGGGTCTTTCTGTCTTATATTTATTGCCCTGTTTTGCTGTACATCAGTAAAACTCCACCGTAAACAGGACTCCCGTCCTTTATGTATATATATCAGTTATGACCTAGCTAGCTGCACTCCAGAAACACGCAGCATTTAGGGTCGGTTCACACTAAGGCAGCACGACTTACAGCGCGACTGCCTCAGGCGACCCAGGACACAACTCAGCGACGACTTGCGAAACGACTTCTGTATGGAAGTCAATGCAAGTCGCCCCCAAAGTCATACAGGAACCTTTTTTCTAAGCCGGAGCGACTTGCATTGCGCCGATTTAGAACGGCTCCATTGCACAGAACAGGACGCTACTTGTCAGGTGACTAGGTCGCCTGACAAGTCGTCCCAGTGTGAACCAAGGCTGAGGGTTTGCGTGTGTCTTAATGTTTTTACATATTAGCTGCACATCAGAAAACCAGACTGAGGACTGTTTGTCTACATTGAAGTTCAGATTTGGGTCTCTCCCATATTTGATATGTTGGTTTAGCTAGCCACACTCGGATGCACATTATTGTCTATGCTTGTGTCCTTTCTGTCTAAATCTATTGTGCTGGGTTCACAATCTATGATCTTTTTTAATTTGTGATATTAATAATGCATGTATCACCTTTTGTATTTCAGCCCTCTTTTCCGTGGAGGGGCCTGGAGTTCTGGCTGCAGACGCCACATGTCAGAAAGCCTCAGCCCCTTACATTCAGGGAGGCTGGAACCATTTCCTAGGGTTGAAGCCCAGTAGGGTTATAGGACACTGGAGGAAGGCGATAAAGAATCACCCTGCTTAGTAAGAACTTGGGAAGTTCTGTTCAGAGGAGTATTATGACCTGAAGATGAAGTATAAAGATGTCCACCCGACCGAATAGGTTACGGCTCGGTGCATGGCCTTCATCTCACCCTTCTAGCAGAACTAGATGTAGCAGTATAAGTGTTATACTCCTGCTATGAACTTTATTCTCCTGAAGTAGGCACTCAGGCGTAAGTAAAGCCACAGAGTGGGAATGCCTTAAACCCAGGGATCAAGCCTCGGTTAATCTATTACCCTTAAGTAGGCTTCCCTTTATTCTTTGCTGATGTAAAGATAAAAATGAACAAAAAAGGTTGTCTGTTAGGGGCCCACCTTTTTTTTGCAGTTTTAATTCCCTGAACAGGGTAGTGTTAAGACAGGCCCTCTTAGTGATCAATTAGTGTCCTTGTCTTACAACACAGGTCTCTGATTAATCTTTAAGGGTTCTAAGTAGCACCTACAGGCACAATAGGCCAGGGTTGTTAGATGTGTGAGACAGGCAACATTGATAACCTACAAGTTTAACATGTTTTCTGATTCCATCTTTAAGAGCCCACTCCACCTAGGTCCTACATCCGAAGCAGAGAAGGCAGGGACATCGGTGGAGTAGACATGCAGACCAGCCGCATGATCCAGCTATAATACCTTCATCAAGCATATGGAGTGGAGGTAAAACTCACTGCAGAACCAAGGTTCGCCAAGAGGGTCTTGCAGTGGTCCCACCCTAAGGTAGGCCTGAGGTACTTGATTATCCTCTCAGGTGTGCCGTCCTGGAAGATGACTAGAGAAAATTGACAGTTACTTACTGATAACTGTTTTTCTAGGATATCTTCCAGGACGGCAGGCCTACTTCCCGCCCGTTGGAGGAGGGAAAATGGTAGAACACTAGAAGGTGAGTACCTATGAGGAATGATTTCCCTTGTGAACCAGGTTCAGGAGTTACTTCTCTACAAACTGAGGATCAAGGGGAAGGGTGGGGACTTAAAACAGCTGTCGATTGATTGTGTTTCCTGTAGGGAGGAGCCTCTCATCTCTCAGGTGTGCCGTCCTGGAAGATATCCTAGAAAAACAGTTATCGGTAAGTAACTGTCAATTTTTCCTACTATCCATGGTTGTTGGAAGTGAGGGTATGACGATGTTTTGGGTTCTGTGAAATGTAGAAGAGACCTTGGGTAGAAAGGCCGGATCTGGAGAGAGAATTATCTTGTCCAGATGTATTAGACAGTATGGTTCTATTGAAGATAGAGCTTGGATCTCACTCACTCTTCTGGCGGATACTAAGGCCAGAAGGAGCACAGTTTTTAACGTGAGGTTTTTGTCTGAGCTGTCCTCGATAGGTTCAAACGGAGGGGAAAGAAAGCCCTTAAGTACTGTGCCCATGTCCCAGGTGGGAGTTTTGTACAATTTGGCTGGTTTGGATCTTTTAAGAGCTATGAGGAATCGTCTTATCAGCGGGTCTTCCGCTAGTCTAGTATCCATGACCGAGGAAAGTGCTGCAACTTGTACTTTCAGGGTACTTGGTGATATGTTTTTGTCTGCACCATCTTGTAGGAAGTCCAAAACTATTGGAATTATCCCACCGTTGGAGATTGGTCTGTCTTCGTACCAAGAAACAAATTTTTTCCTTATTTTCTCATAGATGGCTCTCGTTACCGGCTTTCTGCTGTTTAAGATGGTGTTGATTACTCTGTCTGACAGGCCCTTGTTCTGGAGTTTTACCCTCTCAGTAACCAAGCCGAGAGCTTCAAGATTTTGTGGTTCGGATGGTTGACTGGGCCTTGTGACAGTAGATCTGGGCGGTCTGTCAGTGTCAGCTGAGGTTGTATGCTGAGATTTTTTAAATGACTGAACCATGCTCTCTGGGGCCAGTGTGGTGCTATTAGTATTACTGTTGTTTTCTCTGCCTTGATTTTTTGGATTACTTTTGGGATTATGGCAGTTGGAGGGAATGCATAGCACAGATGCCATTTCCAGTTTTGGTTGAAAGCATCCACCCCGCTGTTGCCATCTGTAGGGTCCAGGGAGAAAAATATCGGAGATTTTGCGTTCGCCCTGGAAGCAAATAGGTCTACTTCGGGTATTCCCCACTTCTGGGTGATTTGAGTGAAGGTTGTTTGGTTTAGCGACCATTCCGTGTGTTTTATCGTTTTCCGGCTCAGGAAATCTGCCACTGTATTGTCTGTTCCTTTTAGATGAATACCGGATATCGATCTTATGTTCACTTCTGTCCACAGTAGGATAGATTGTGTCAGTCTCATCAGTTTTTGGGATTTTGTGCCCCCTTGTCTGTTTACGTATGCAACTGTCGTTGCGTTGTCTGATTGTATCTTTACATCCTTCCCCTGTAATGCTGGCTTGAAGGCTTTTAGCGCTTCTCCCACAGCTTTCAGCTCTCTCAAGTTTGAGGAGGCTTGTGCCCATTTGGGTGTCCATTTCCCTTGCGAGAACCGCCCTTCCATGTGCGGACATGTAGGTAGGCATCCTGTAAGTCTAGTGTTGCCATGAATGTCTCCTGCGGTAGGATGTTCCTGATTGAATAGATAGATTCCATTCTGAATCTCTTGTATCTTATTCCTCGGTTGAGTGGTTTGAGGTTTAGTATCAGCCTTAGTTTGCCTGATGGCTTTCTTTTTGCGAAGATGTGTGAGTAGAAGCCCTTTTGTTCCTCCTCTTGGGGAACGTGACAAATCACCTTCTGATCTAATAGTTTCTGTAGGGATTCTAAAAACACCTTTGCTTGATTGCTGTCCTTGGGTAGCATGGTCGCTAAGTATTTGTTTGGGGGGCGGTTGGAGAATTCTATTGCGTAACCGTCCGCTATGGTGCGCAATATGAATTTGTTTTCTGTTATCTCCTCCCATTGGTGGGAGAAAGCCGCCAATCTGCCCCCCACCTGAAGGCAGTCATTGTTTTTTGTTCTTTTGGGTATTAGGCTTGAGGATGAATTCACCTTTGCCTTTCTTGTTTTGTTGACCCCAGTGCTTTTTTGCCCCTGGCTTATTGAATTTCTTGAAATGCCGAAAGGGCGCCTTCCCTTGTCTCTTCTTGGTTTGAGGGAACCCCTTATTTTTTGCTGCTGTTTCTAGCTCGGGACCAAACAGTAGGTCTCCAGTGAATGGTATGCCAACGGTTCTTGGAAGGTGCATCCCCCCCCCAGGATTTTAACCACAGGGCTCTGCGGGCCGAGTTTAGTAGTGCCGTGGTCCTAGAGGATATTCTGACAGTTTCTGCTGAAGCATCTGCCAAGAAAGCTGCTGCTCTAGTTAGTGTGGGGATGGTTTTAATTAGTTCCTCCCTGGGCGTGTCGTTCTCCAATAGATCTTGCAGCTGGGTTAGCCAGATTAGCAAGGTTCGGGCTGTGCAGGTGGAAGCAATAGCCGGATTTAGGTTTGCCGCCCCTGCTTCCCATGCCCTTTTCAGGAGAGCTTCTATTTTCTTGTCCATGGGGTCGCTGAGGGTACCTGCGTCATCAAAAGCCAAGTCCGATTTGTTCGTGATTTTTGCCAGAGAGGCATCCACCTTGGGGCATTTAGCCCAGGTTTTGGTGTCTGCTTCCGCAAACGGGTATCTGCGTTTGATTGTGGCGGGGATGAAAAGCTTTTTCTCTGGGTCTTCCCATTCCTTTTTGACTATGTCTTTAAGTGTTTGGTGTACCGGGAACGTTCTTGGCTTCTTGGGCTGGAGCCCTTTGTACATTCTGTCATGCATAGTGAGTTCTGCGGTTTTCTGTTCTTTAATGCCTAGAGTGTCAGTGATGGCTTTGAGAAGACTGTCTGTGTCCTCAGAAGGAAATAGGTTGCAGTCTGTCGTGTCATCTTCCTCCTCTGAGTCTGAACAGATACCGTCTTCTGATTCAGATTGTTCAGATTCATCTGAATCCACCTCTTGTTCTGCCTGTACCTTGTTCTCCCTTGGAATGTGTGTTCCGCTGGTAGATGGGATACTGCCCTGAGCGACACTTGCTGGTGTTTCTAATTTTTCTATAGGCGAGCGTAGTGCTCTGAATTTCTTTCTTAAAAGAATTGAGCAGGTCTTTCAAAAATCCCTGCGATTCTTTTGCCACTATTTTGTCTAAGCATTTCTGACACAGGGGCTTTTTCCAATCTGGGGAAAGCCTGTGGCTGCATGAGGCACATGTTTTGCCTTTAGCCTTCCTTTCCTCAGGGGTCTTTGCCTGTAAGCGAGCATAGAGAACAAAAGAACCCCGTGAGATAGGTGGTCAAAGAAACTGCCTGTAGATAGGCAGTAAAGAGGTTAAGACAGAGATAATTCAAGAATATTCTGGCTTACCTTGGAGCTGTCCTGATTTGCAGGATCTGCAGGGCAGGGTGGGGAAGCGTCAGACATGATCAGCCACCAGGATCCTCTGCTTAGAGGCCTTTTTATCTGCTTCCTGCATAAGCTCCGGCCCCGCCCCCGGCTGACCCCGTGCAGGTTGGTGGACACACCTGCACATGCCGCTGTATTGTAGAGTAACTGTGCTGGTAGTGAAGGGTAGCATTGAACAAATTTGCTATTTGTATTCGGTTTTCTTTCTCTGTTGGTTTTTTTTTGTTTTTTTTTAAACTTCCCGCCCCTAGGTGTCCCTGCTCTATCTCCGCAGTAGATAGACTACGGGAAAATGGCTGCCAACCCGGAAGCGGAACTTCCTCGGCGCCATCTTGGTACACCCCCGACTTCCTGTAGCGGCCTGTGGCAGTGAGGACGCTGCTGCGCCGCCCGGAGAACGGTGGATTCGTTTGTGGGGACAGCCGCAGCTACCAGGGACCTAGTTAGAAGGTGCAAAACCCTCCCTGCTAGACCCTCTGCTGCTGAGGTTTTCGGCGGCGGGGGGGGGGGGCGCCCATCTATGCATGCATCCATCCCCCCTGGCGGGCTCCAGATTCTGCGGAAAGCCAGAGGGGGGTGCTTGCGGAAGCATACACAGGCCTAAACAGCGGCATGGGGTGGGGATGACAGAGTCCTCCTGCAGCCTGGGGGGATGATTGCAGACCCCTCAGTAGGGGCGAAATCTCAGGCTTTGAGCAATATTGCCCAGTGCTGCGCCTGCCCGCCCTCCCAAAGCCCCTTGGGCTGTATGGGATGCTGGCAGGGGGTCTCCTGCAACAAGCACAGAGACAGGTGAAAATAAAATAACAAACGTTCTTGCAGCTCCTGTGGGTCCGGAGGAAACACAAACAACTGAGACACACAGGTAAGAGTGAAATTTATAATGGTGGACTAATGTGTTTCCTGTTTTAGGGAGGAGGAGCCTATCTCTCGGATGCTGCCCTGGAAGACGATTCGAGAAAAAGTTTTTCTTTATCGTACATCACGGGACACAGAGCAGCATAGTAATAACTATGTGGGTTATAGTCCACCTTCAGGTGATGGACACTGGCACACCCTAAACAAGAAGTTGCCTCCCTATATAACCCCTCCCATACAGGGAGCACCTCGTTTTTTTTCGCCAGTGTCTAAGGTGTTGGTCATGGTTAAAGATGTACTATGAAGAGCTCCACTGGAACAAGCAAACTATGCAACCGGATCCATATAAAGTGCCGTTAAGGCTAAAATGGATTGTACCCAGGCCTCGTGCCGGAAGAAACGAGGTTTTGCCTGTAACGCCCCTCTTGGAGGGCTGTACCCTGGGATCCAGTGCTTTGGTCATGTAACTAATACCATAAAGCTTTCTGGCAGAGTGTTATACAGGTCCAAGGTAGTGGAACCCCCTATAAAAAGGGACCCGGTCCTTGAAGGTTTTTTTAACACAGCCCACTGTGATGGGTGAAGATCGGGTCTGTCTGGTTATACCACAGAATCCTGTGGCAGGAAAAGGTAAGTGAAATCCTAAGGAACTTCAAGTTCACTTATGGATTTCTTTCTTTGAGTTAAATGTTTCATGCCTAAATTTCACCACTAGAGGGGGTAAAAACACATACCTCACTAGAGGTCGACCGATATATGGCCAATATTTGGTGTTTTTTACTTAATCGGCATCCCCCGATTGTGCTGATAAAAAAGGCTGATATCAGCGGACTTGCAAATGACTTCTGTAATAGAAGTCAATACAAGTTGCCTGAAGACTTCTCCCTCCTCTGGGCAGCCTGCCAAATCTGATAAAAAGAACCTAAAGTGATACAATGTTTACACTTATGAATGAACTAAACTCTGTGTGTAGCAGCTCTCAGTTTAACCATTTAAAGACTAAATCTTTTCTGACATTTGTTGCTTACAAGTAAAAATCCTGTATTTTCTGCTAGAAAATCACTTAGAACACCTTAGAACCCCCAAACATTATATATATATATTTTTTAGCAGAGACCCTAGGGAATAAAATAGTGGTTGTTGCAATATTTTATGTCACACGGTATTTGGGCAGCGGTCTTTCAAACGCAATTTTTTTTGAAAAAATACACTAATAAAAAAAAACTAAGCAGTAAAGTTAGCCCATTTTTTTTCATCCAAAAGTTTTGATTACCTGTTTTTGCGTATTTAATATTTAAGATATAGTGTTTTTTTTTAATTTTCTTTTTATCTAAATTCTACATACAAGTGAACTGATTGGAGGTTTGTTTTGTTTAATAAATGTTTACCGTATATACTCGAGTATAAGTCGTTCCGAGTATAAGTCGAGGCCCTAATTTACTACAAAAAAAATGGGAAAAACTTATTGACCCGAGTATAAGACGAGGGTGAGAAATGCACAGCTACTGTAAGTGGAAAAGAGGGTCAACAATGCCCATTTGCAGCATCACTGTGCCCATTTGCAGCCATAGGTCCCCTGAACTTCAAACTCGGTAGTTAAGGGTTCCTAGATGCCCCCTAGCTGCAGCCAAAATTTGGGGTCTCTGAACCCAAAGGGTCCTGAAATGACATTGCTGCAGATGGACACAGTTGACCAAATTTGGGGCCCTGTATCTCGGGGCCACTTAGTGCTAGGAACCCCAAATGTGGTGTGCAAACCAAGTGGAACTAGCACCATAAAATTTCCAAAGCTGGGGTTTCTAGCACCAAGTGGCCCCGAGATACAGGGCCCCAAAAATCAGTTCAGAAAATGTCAAGCACTTTTCTGCAGCAGAAAATGACATTTTCCGAATCGATTTTGGGGCCCCGTATCTCAGGGCCACTTAGTGCTAGGAACCCCAGCTTTGGATATGTTATGGTACCAGTTCCAATGGGTTTGCATACCAAATTTGGGGTACCTAGCACCAAGTGGCCCTGAGATATGGGGCCCCAAAATCGGTTCGGAAAATGTCAAGCACTTTTCTTCAGCAGAGAATGACATTTTCCGAACCGATTTTGGGGCCCCGTATCTCGGCGCCACTTAGTGCTAGGAACTTCATCTTTGGGTATGTTATGGTACCAGTTCCACTGGGTTTGCATACCAAATTTGGGGTTCCTACCACCAAGTGGCCCTGAGATACGGGGCCCCAAAGTCGGTTCGGAAAATAAAAATTTTTGCTGCAGAAAAGTGCTTGACTCGAGTATAAGTCGAGGGGGGCACTTTCAGCACAAAAAAATGTGCTGAAAAATTCGACTTATACTCGAGTATATACGGTAAATGTAAAAACTTTTCTGTATCACTTAAGCTTGCTTCCACACTGTAGCGGGCATGCGTTGGTGGTAAAACGCTGCTAGTATTAGCGGCGCTTTACCGTCATTTTAGCGGCGCTATTCGGCTGCTAGCGGGGCGCTTATAACCCAGCTAGCAGCCGAGGAAGGGGTTAAATGCGCCCCTGAAGCGCCGCTGCCGAAACGCTTTGCAGGCGCTTCGGCAGCGGTGCGCATTCATTTCAATGGGCAGGAGTGGTGGTATACACCGCTCCAAAGATGCTGCTTGCAGGACTTTTTTTTTAACATCCTGCCAGCGCATCGCCTCAGTGTGAAAGCACTCGGGATATCACACTGAGACTGCAGGGGAGCCGTTTTACAGGCACTTTACAGGTGCTATTTTTAGCCCAAAAGCGCCTGAAAAACGCCCCAGTGTGAAAGGGGTCTAACTGTTAGATTTTATGAGATGAAGGGAAAAAAAAAAATGGCCTAATATATCGGCCCCAAAAAATCTGCATCACATATCGGCCACCGCGATTTCTAAATATCGGCCAGAGGAAAACCCATATCGGTCAACCTCTATATCTCACCATGCTGCTCAGTATCTCGCTTAGTGTCAGCAGGAGACAGCCAGGCTTCTCCAGGAGTCGTTCTCAGCCACCGAAAGGTTGGAGGGGGAATCCTTTGGTGTTCCTAGAAGGGGTCTTAGCACCCCCCTTAGGGGCAATGCAGCTTTTTTTTTTTTCCTCCAGAAACTGGGGTATACCTACTGCGGACGACCATGCTCCCGCCACCCCCCTCTCAAGAAGTCACGGCAGCTCTCTTCCTTCCTCCTTTTCTCCCCGGCCCCCCTTCCTCCTCTCTCCAGATCCACTCGTAAGGCAGATCTGAACAGCGCCCACGGGAATTGATTTGAAGGTGAGGGCATGGCTGGGACAGGGGCATGGCTTAAACGGCAGAGTGTGGTGTGGTCAGCGGCCATTATCTCACACAGCGCTAAGCACGGGGCTGTCGAGTCCTTAAAAAAAACGCTTGTGTAAATACGGTTGGCAGGACGGACACAGGAGCAGACTAGGGGGCATGTAGGTTGGTGTATGCTGGCATTCTCTGGACACATTTACTCAGCATCAGGCAGTGTAAAACAGCTAAGTGGACAAAATGTAATAGAATATATAAAACATGTGAATGCACATATATAAAATATGATCAACAAGCAAACAAGTCCCAATGAGTGATGAATCTCAAGTGAGTCAATCAAAAAGGTGATGTCTAAACCACAAATGGAAGGGGGTTGTAATGAACAAGGAGTACATCAAGTTGGGGACATCTTCGTGCAAGCAGTCAGGAACACCAGGTGTGATGTTGGCAGCAGGTATCGCAGAAGAAAATAAATAGGTACTCTTACTAGAACCAGTGGATCTGGATGTCAGCGACACCAGATCAAACAGGCATGGACAGGAACAGCTCGAAGTGTCCTGAGATGGTCGGCGAAGAGACTGGAGCAGGCACCGGTATCTTCAAGGGTCAGCACTTCACCAATTCGATCACCATGGGAGAACCAGCCCTTGGGCCAATGGTAGCCGGATAGATGGAGCAAACGAGTTCATGGTGAAAAATATGTAAAAATAAGAGGGCTCCAGATGGTGCAGATCAAAAGAAAATCGGGTATTTATTTTCATAAAACCAGCATACAATAGCATAAAATTGTGATCACAGTTAAAAACGGCAATGTGGAGAGCAAAGAAGCAAAGCCCTTTTTGGGCCTACCCCTGCCAGTCTGAGAGTGACAGTGAGGGTCCTCAGACTTACCAGTGCTCAGACTGCTGTGCTGCTGCTGAAATTCTGCTGTTCATACTAGCACTGTTATGAGAAAAAAAATTCAAGTGAAAATGTTAGTGTCGTCTGAAAAGTACTTCATAGCCAAAGACCCTCCTGTGAAGGCTCTCAGGACCCCAATCACTGTCGGTTCCCAAGGTTCTTCCTCCATTGCCGGTGGGCAATATAAGCTGGTTTGACCCATAGAGCATATGCTCTCTTGGGTTCAAACTTTCTGGTAAGCCTCCATTTCACTTTGGTGGCGGTATCATCACATTGAAATTTTTACTTTTCATCCACTATATTGACTACTCACATGGTGATCAGAACTGCTTCACTTCAAAATGGACTGTGATTAACCAGTATATATGATGGATATCTAGAGAATATTAGAGACTTTATTCTTATTTTTATTATATTTCACTATACTTTTCTCACTATACAAGTTTTATTGTATTTTATTATTTATTATGGTTATTTAATTTAGCACCACAGCGCTATACTTTGTTACACCACATTTGTATGTAGCTGATTTAGTTTTTCAGATTCTTTCAAAATAGCGCAATTCTTTTTGATTATACACTGAACATTTAATAGCAGCATTTGATTGCTGGACTAAAACTCTGCATTGGGTGACTTGTGTTATAGTACCTCTGGTTTTGTGCTTGGGACTATGCCTTCCAGAAAGGGGAGTTCAATCAACCCCCAAAAAAGGGACCAAGGACATCTCCTTCGGGCTCTGAGGATCCCGCTCATCCTCCCCCCGCAGGACCATCCTCTCCGGATAGAACAGAGGTGGCTGGACAGGGTGAGTCAATGGAATTGCCAGGTGTTGCAGCTGCTTCCAACATTTCAGCCCCTGTTTATGTCACTGAAGACACCTTATCCTCAGCCTTGGTGGGGCTAGAAGAAAGGTTAACTGCTTTAATCGCATCCTCTTCCCAGAGTGGAAGAAAATGCGATAGATCCCTCTCCCCCGCCCTGGGCCTTGATACAGGGGAACAATGGGCGAGGCAGATGAATCACCCTCAGGGGATCGGGATAAAGGACAGTCTAATGATTCCTCATCTGAAGAATCAACTGTAGAAGAAACTTTTTCAGCCTCACAGTCTGAAAAACTGTTGGTGCAATCCCTTATAGGTATGGTCCGTTCTACATTTAGGCTACCCTTAATTGAGTTGGCCGAAAGACCTGTTTCTTCTTAGGGGCCTGAGGGGGCTTTAAAGAACCCAATGTGCCTTTCCTGTCCATACGTTGCTAAAGCAACTCATATATGCTGAATGGGACCACCCAGATAGGCATTTTCTTCCTCCTAAAAAGTTTTCAACACTTTATCCCATTGAGGAAAAATTCACCAAAAGATGGAGCATACCATTAGTTGATGCTGCTATATCTGATGTGAATAAAAGCTTAACTTGTCCGGTCGACAATGCCCAGATGTTGAAGGACCCAGCGGAGAAAAAAGATGGAATTCTTGTTGAAAATCTCTTTTTCCTTGGCAGGTGCAGTAACTCAGCCTGCAATTGCAGCGATAGGCATTTGTCAATCCCTAAAAGACCAGCTGAAGCAGGTGCTTAAAGTTATCTCCGCTCAGCAGGCTCAGGAGTTAGCTGATCTGCATCGCGTCTTACACTCTTGCTAGTGCATATGCGTAGGATCTTGTGGTTGAAAAATTGGTCAGCCGAGGCGCCATGCAAAAAGCTCTTGGCTGGTTTTCCATTTCACTGAGAACGGCTGTTTGAGGATGATTTGGACAGATACATCCAAAAGATTTCAAATGGGAAAAGTACTCTTTTACCAGTTAAGAGAAGGAGTAAGCAGCTCTCATTTAAACAGGCCTCTTCTTCTGGGCCTGGGGCATCAGCCTCTAGGCAGTCACGACAGCCTCCGCCGTCAGATTCAAGAGGTAAACCTCAAGGTCATGCTCAGGGACAGAAGAAGTCCTGGGGAAGGAAACCTACAAAGCAGAATACTAAGGCCTCTCTATGAAGGGGCGCCCCGCTTGCTCGGGTGGGGGGAAGACTGCTGCAGTTCTCAGGGGTCTGGCAGGAAGAGTTTCAGGACAGATGGGTCACCTCCACAGTAGCTCTAGGTTACTAACTAGAGTTCCGAGAGTTCCCAGTTCCTCACTTTCTGAGGTCAAACGTACCCAAAGATCCAGAGAAAAAGAAATCTCTGTTTCTAGCATTAGACCAGCTTTTGTTGCAAGAGCAGGGGTTTGGGTTTTAATCAAACCTCTTCATGGTGCCAAAACCTAATTGGGGATGTCAAATTCATTCTAGATCTCAAAGCTCTAAATCGGTTCCTGAATATTTGCTCCTTTCGCATGGAGTCGATCATGTCAGTAGTTTCCATCCTACAAGGAGGGGAACTTCTGGCGTCAATCCACATCAAGGACGCATACCTCCATGTGCCTATTTCCCCCGCTCACCAAAAATATTTATGATTCGTGATGGAGCAGCACCACTTTCAGTTTGTAGCCTTGCCCTTTTGTCTAGCTACTGCACCCTGGGTATTTACAAAAGTCCTGGCCCCACCTCTGGCCAGACTAAGGGCTCAGGGTAGACCAGTCATGGTGTATCTGGACGACCTGCTGCTAGTAGAACGGTTGGTCACCTGCTTGGACCAAAGCGTGGTCAGCACCGTCAACTACCTGGAATACCTAGGCTGGATTCTCAACCTAGAAAAATCTTCCTTAAAGCCACTAAGAAGGCTTGAGTACTTAGTTCTGATCATAGACACAGCCCAGAGAAGAGTGTTTTTGCCTCAGGCAAAAATCAGCGCTATAAGGGATCTGGTTCAGGTGGTCAGGACGAAGAAGAATCCCTCAATTCGTCTTTGGATAAGGTTGTTAGGGAAGATGGTGGCTTCTTTCGAAGCTGTTCCTTATGCCCAGTTTCATTCAAGACTGTTGCGAAACAGTACAGTATCGTCCTGGAACAAAAAGGTCCAAGCTCCAGATTTCCCAATGCGGCTGACCCCAAAGGTACGCCAGAGCCTCAGTTGGTGGTGGATAACCAAAAATCTGCAGAAGGGCAAATCCTTCTTACCAGTGACCTGGAAGGTGGTAACAACAGATGCCAGCCTTTCGGGTTGGGGGGGGGGGGGCAATCCTGCAGGAAGCATCTGTCCAAGGGAAATGGTCCAGAGCCAAAAAGGCCTTGCCTATCAACATCCTAGAGATTCGGGCGGCACGCTTGGCCCTGAGGGCTTGGACGTCCAGGTTACGGGATTGGCCTGTCAGGATCCAGTCCGACAATGCTACAGCTGTGGCCTATATCAATCACCAAGGAGGCACCAGGAGTCACACAGCCCAGAGGGAGGTGAACCATATCCTAGCTTGGGCAGAAAAGCATGTACCTTGCGTATCGGAGGTCTTCGTTCCAAGAATAGAGAATTGGAAGGCAGACTTCTTGAGTCGCCAGCAGTTATTCCTAGGGGGATGGTCTCTTCACCCCATCTTCCTGGCTATTTGTCAAAGATGGGGGACCCCAGACGTAGTTCCATTGGCATCCAGGTTCTGTTCTTTTTTGTTTTGTGTCGCCCTCCCCTCGGTTTGCATTGCTTTGGGACAATCCACATAGTTATTACTATGCTGCTCTGTGTCCCATGATGTACGATAAAAAAAAAATAGGATTTTTATAACAGCTTACCTGTAAAATCCTTTTCTTGGAGTACGTCACGGGACACAGAGGTCTCTCCCCTCTCTTCTGGATATATGTATATTGCTTTGCTACAAAACTGAGGTGCTCCCTGTATGGGAGGGGTTATATAGGGAGGCAACTTCCTGTTTAGGGTGTGCCAGTGTCCATCACCTGAAGGTGGCCTATAACCCACATAGTTATTACTATGCTACTCCTGTGATGTACTCCAAGAAAAGCATTTTACAGGTAAACTGTTATAAAAATCCTATTTTTTTTTTTTTTACACAAAGTTGTCCATTTATAAGATATTTCTAACACATAACATGTACATAACATGTACATAACAAAAATGACGTCCCAAAATGCATTCTGCTACTCCTCCTGAGTATGGCGATACCACATGTTTGAGACTTTTACACAGCCTGGCCACGTACAGAGGCCCAACATCCAAGTAGCACCTCCAGGCGTTCTAGGAGCATAAATTACACATATAATTTTCTGACTACCGATCACATTTTTGAAGGCCTTTCATATTTCTAACACATAGCAGGTACATAACATACCAAATAAAAGACTCCCTGTAGTTTTAGAAGTATAGTGGTCCACAGAGGAGAGCATCGGTGCAGGCAGGGATGTGGTCAGCGACAGCAAAAGCAATCATCCAGGCAGCAGGCAGGAATACTGTCCATAGTTTGTACAGTCAGAGATACTGTCAGCACAGCCAAAGCATTGGTCCAGGTAGCAGGTAGAGATGTCCAGGCAGAAATACTGTCCATAGTCAGTAGAGGCAGCAGGCAGATATATGGTTAATACAGCCAAAGTGGTGGTCCAAGCAGCAGGAAGAAACATGGTCATAATGTCCTGGGTCATTTCAGGCAGCAATATGGTCAGCACAGCCAAAGTATTGGTCCAGGCAGCAGGAAGGATCATCAGTCTTAGGGCCAGGGGGACAGGGGTAGAGGCTTCTCCCACCCAAATCTCTTTGAAGCCTCCAGGCAACCAGACCCTGTTCTGGGAGCACAGAAAATGAAAAAAATATTTTTTCTCTACTCAGAACGCTATTCTGAAGCCCCTCACATATGTGAGACCCCTGTGTACTAAAGTAGAAGGGCAAAAGATCAGTCCAAGTGGCAGGAAAAAACATAATCGATTAACAGGCCGAGGTCGATGCACGTGGAAGTCAGTAAAGTGATTTACATCGGCAGGCAAAGACATCGTCGGTAAACAGGCCAGGGTCAGCTAATTAACATGGAAGGTAGAAACATGGTAGCAGGCAAATGATCCACACAGTTATTTGAAATGGGGAAATAGCAGTCTGCTAATAATAAGGGGAACTAATATCTGATGGATGTGTGATACTTTTTGAAGCAATCTCCAATGCACAGCCTAGGTTGGGAGGGACATTGGGAGCAATAATAGCTGGTATCTCTTCTAACTCCTCCTCTGCTGCATAGACTGCATTTCTATGTTATAGGGAAAATATTGCCCGTGAAGTCGACTCGCACAATCAGAGCGAATGTTTCCCGGGGTGGGTCCATGTTGGTAAATCAGGGCAGTGATGATGTCTTCAATAATATACTTGAGTGATTTGTTGGTTTTCAGTTGATTTTTGGAAGCAGACAAATGAAATAAACAGGGCCCATGGAACCAATAACTGACAAATAAGGTTGTAGTATAAGGGATTCGTCCACACAAATGTTTTGGTCTGGGATAAAAACTTCAGCAAATCGCTGGGAAAACGAATTGATTAGGGGGCGTATCTTGTACAATTTGTCGTGGTGGGGATGATCTCAGGGAGGGCACTGCAAATTATCGTTAAAGTGTAGAAAACGCATAATCATATCGTAGCGTGTCCTGGACATTATAGCAGAATATATTGGCATGTGGTAGATGGGGGTTGGTGGACCAATAGGCATGGAGTTCATTCTTTTTTGTAAGGGCCAAAAAACATTTAAATTCATCCAATGTGAGATGTCGCCACTGGAACATATGGGTGAAGGATGAATTGGCAGCAATAAATTGTGATGCATACAGATTGGTTTGGTCCACCATATTCTGCAGCGAATCTTGTGGGAAAAATAAATAAAAACAATCTAATTGGGAAAAATTCGTAGTGTTGGGCTGCACACCTGCTGTGCGGTGAAAGGGGGGATTATTGCGGATCCTGAGTTGGCAGGCAACCATAAAGGGTTTGCCAGGGCATCGGGAAGGTAGGACTGGGGCTGGATTCTTCGGGTTGGGCCTGTAATTCCAGTACTTGTATTGGGCTCCTCTTCCTGGGGTCTGGCGCTGCTGGTGGTCGGCAGGTCTTCTGATCTCCTTTATTTTTTTGAGAGGGACTGCTTCCTCTGCTGACTCGGACTCTGATCTACTATCCTCCACTGGCTCGTATTCCGAACCAGAATCGGATGATGGGAGCTCCCCGCTCTCATCATCCGACATGGTAAGGATGGCATATGCCTCCTCAGGTGTGTAAACCCTTTGAGACATTGTGGCGGTACTGCTGGTGGGCCTGTGTGGTGGTACCAGGCTGCTGAAGTGATTCATGTAGTGAACGACGACACACCAGAGTGAATCAAGGGCCACTCATACCACCTCAACTCCCGTTGGAGATACCCCCCTTTGGGACATCTACAGTGCCTCACTTTTATTATATAGTCATTCTTGTAAGTATGGTAGAGAGTGGGTTTTTATACTTGGTTTGATTTTATTTTTTATGATTTTTCTTTTTTCCTTGGGTAGGATCACACCATACAGCAACTCCTATTATATATTTTTATTGAACTCACGTGCATGCTCCTGAATAGTGGATCAATCCACAAAATGCATAAAGCTATTATAAGCCGTGTACCTATGATTCAATTGATACCTGTCAGTATGTATGATTCTTGATATTAATCATGTGGCAACCCATCTATATTGTATGTATAGATATAATTTTTTATGAATTGTACCAGTTATAATTGGATATACACTTATATGCTAATTTATATAATAAACTGAATTTTTTTTTTATACCTATGTGCTTCATTCTTCTATTTACACTGATGTGTTGTAGTAACACATTTTAGCATGTTACTCCCAACACATGCAACTAAGTGCTGTGTTACCATTCATTTTAAGAGGAACCCCCAGACATCTAGCGCCAGCACCACAACACAGCTGTGAATCATTTCTGCATTGTGGTGTCTTGCATTGAAAAAAAATTGCAGGTATGCATGCCTAAAGACACATGGGGGTTGAAATAAACATAACCCACACATACTGCTGTTTTTGCTTTTACCATAGATTTGATATTTCTGAACGGAAGTGCTTCTTTCTTTTTTCAGAGACTTTATTGAACAGAACTATGTGGAGCTGAAAAAGGCTAATCCAGACTTTCCTATATTAATCAGAGAATGCTCAGAGGTTCAGCCTAAACTATGGGCAAGATATGGTTAGTATTTGATAACTTTAAATACTGAGTAATACTAAAGGTTTTCCTTTCCATAGAAATCCCTTATGTTTTTCTTTATTCAAAGGACTAAACTATTTTACCATCTAATTGAACATTTACATAATGTAAAATTGAGTTGGGTATAAAGTCTTTCAATGACTGAGCAATATTGGATAAAAGTGCCTATACATGGTCCAATATCTACAGGTTTTCCTTTGGGGGGGATGATTTTGGGCCATGTAGGAGTTTACTGAATAAAGGACTGTCCTCGCGTAACCAAATGGCGATCATTCCTTCTAGTGTGAGGCAAAAGGACTAACAAGAACAAGAGGAATATAAATAATACTTTATTATATGAATGGTACTTTTATATGTCAACTATGCAGGCTCCCTTATGAAGGATTACATTTGCTTCTTATTTAGCTGGAGCTTAAGAACAGTTGCTGCCGGTCAGTTGGCTGACCCCATGGACTGCAGAATAAAGTGGAAGACTGTGGGATATGTTTAATAGAGAGGTTGGAAATCTTCATTCAATATATTGTAGCTGTGTTCACTTTGAATACCCAATCGCATGCAAATGAGAAACAGGAATTTGCGTTTCAGATTGAAGTGAACCCAATTTAAAGAGAACCTTCGCTTACAATATGGACTTCCTTTCATAATATCTTTAATTTGTTGCATCCCATTACCTTCGATTGCTCACCTAGGCGATGGTGGCATAACGCTCGTCCCACGCCTTTCTCTGGACCCAGTGTTTCATTTAGGGTGGAAGTATCGTTCAAATGCTTGCGCATGGTCCGACATGCAGCAGGTCTCTGCCACGTATTTAGGACCTTGTAAGATATATGGTGTGTTCGCATATGTGCTGCAGGTCTCTGCCAGGTCCAAAATATCTGGCGGAGAGCTGCATTGAGTCTGAGCATGTGTGAACAGAAGATGGCAACGCAAAGAGACCTTCACCTGCAGGGAGAACTCCATGGACTAGTAAGTTTAGTTTATTTTTAATCAGACCGGGACTATTGTTCGAAAGAGAAAATTATGTTTTACACACGTTAGGTTATCTTTCCAAAATGAGCATTGTCTTTAGTAACTCAGCCCTATTGTGTTTAATGTCAGATTCATGTGACCTCTGACCTTCCAATTTAGTCAGAAAAGGCTGCTCCTGTATTTCAGGTGTATATGGCTGTTTAAGATGCCACCTAAGCCCTGCCTGCATTGGGCCACGTGTTAGTGCCCAGCACATTGCAATGCAGGCCACAGTTCTGGTGCAAGGCTTTGCACTGTGCTTGGTACAATAGCAAATTGCGCATAGTGGGACCGCTGTTTGTAGGGGGTCCAAGAACACTGTATGCAGGTGGGGGTGCTATGTCAATTCCAAAAGAAAACCAATGCAGGTGGAGCTCAAATTATCTTTTGAACAGCCATCCACCTCTTGCTGTTATGATGGTCATAAAAATATGATGATCATTGCCGTCTCCAGCATAAATTGGCAGCAACATCTTGCCTTATGGTACTCACAGAAGCTGCCAACTGGGAGAGATTTGGGGGAAATAATGATCAGCCGGGTTAGAAAATATGACTTAACTCCTGCTGTGTCCCAGGGGTTTGCTGGCCCAAGAATTATCAATGCGTCTCTCCTTCATTACCCCATAGCACCAACAAACCCTTAGGCATGCTGGCAGTTTAAATTTGTGAAAATCGTCAGTAAAAAACATTTAGAAATCTTTATCATGCCTAAACTTCCAGTAACCTAATGTTTTTGGCTAGCATTAATCCAGTTAAAGAGCAACTGCAGTCTGCTCACATAATTTGTAATAAAAACATCTTTGCCATTCTGAAGCTTCCCTCCAACCACTTTGCATATTATTTTTGTATACACTGTGATTCTGTGCTTTCAAAATATGCTGCAGCAATCTCCATCCACTGATTCTGGCTGCAATCATTTAACTGTGGGCAGCTGAAGCTGCTGCCTGTTCACTTCCTGGATTTACACAGAGGAACACCTCCAGCTCTGCAGCTCTGATTGGCCCTCTGATAACTCATCCCTCGTCCCTTCCTGGAAAACGCTCACCAGAGAGAGCTGTGCATGATATCAAACACCTAGGCATTTTTCCAGACAAGAAACAGGAAGTTGGCTGTATAAGGTATTTACTGGCAGAAAAGAAAAACGTTTTAATATCCAAAGTTAAAACAACAAGGGCAGAAGATTTAATAGATGGAGGGATGAAAAGATGACTGAAATTCTGCTTTAAGCTGAATAGAGGTGCTACAATTCCCCATTTAACCTGCAGGTGGTGCTGCTGCTATAAAAACAAAAAAAAGGAACTACAGTTCTCAGGCCTGGAAAAAAAATAAGCTCAGTGGCATGGTTACTAGAGTTTGGATTCGTATTAATTTCTGAAGGATTAAAGCTGCTTTATAAATATCATAGCCTTTGTGACATTATGCAGCAGTGTATTTTGTATGGTTAGCATTAGACTAACTGCATGCTGGATATGCATTCATGTAGTCTAAAATGCACAATGCATAACTATATTTTAAACATGCTTAGCTGCTAAAACACCTCTGTTTCAGTCCGATTCATAATACTAGAAATGCTACTGAATGGTCATTAAATCCAGATATTTGTATGGCTCTTTTGGTTCTGCATGCATAGGGTTGATCTACTAAAGGCAAATAGTCTGTGTACTGCAAGTGCAGTCACTGTAGATCTGAGGGGAAGCTGTGAAATGAGGGAAAGCTCTGCTGATTTCTATCATCCAATCATGTGCAAGCAAAAATGTTTTTTTTCCCCTTGCATTTCCCCCCCAGATCTAGAGCAACTGTACTTGCAGTGCACAGACTATATGCCTTTAGTAAATCAACCCCATAGTATTACAATGTACTCTCAACAATACTCCATTGTATTCAATGCAGGAGCTAGTGCTGCCAGTTTTACTAAACCCCATGGGCACTGTGCTTGTCAGTATAGCGGGTACTTTGAGCCATCAGACAGAACATTTATCCTTCTGAATGGCTCTGGGTGCTGTCTATGCATCCTGGTACATAAAGGCATCATCTAATTGTAATGTCAGTGTGTTGTTTTTGTGGGGAGTCCCAGTTCAGATACACTCTGTAAAAACTTCTTCACAGATGCCTATATAATTAGAGAATGCTTTTTGATATAACTTGTACTTTTCCATTTGCAGAATTTGGAAAGGAGGCGAGCATCTCTCTTAATAATCTAAAGGCTGAACAAGTAGCCAAAGCCTTGGAGTCGGTTGCAAACAGCAAGCCATAATGAATCCCATTTTGCCCTGGACTCTGTACAAGATGGTAAAGAAACTTTGCATTGTGGACTTTATTATAGCAATCACAGAAATCAAACTGTATTAAACCATATTTAACTTTATTAGAAAAATAAACACTTCTTGAATAAATGACAATAATAAAACAAAACTTCTAAAGTCCCCCTTGTGTTCCTTTGGTTTATTCCACAGCTTTATTTCCTTCTGTACTGTGTTCTCTGATCTGCAGGGAAGAACATTTCACAACATTACATCCTCAATTTCTAACTAATCTGTTGCAATTTCTTTTGATTGTGTTTCCCTTCAGAGTACATGGGTAAAGCATAGCAAAAACACTTTGCGGAGAATGTAGAAGCGCATACATTTTTCACTAGACTGGTAAATTTGTTGTGGATTACTATAGAAAAAAAAAACTCTCCCATTTGCCAGAGACACCTCAAATGTAGTAAAACAAAGGGATTCTCACCTACCACAATCGCATGTCCTACTATTTTGCCTGTGATTGGTGGACTGAAGTTTGTGACAATTAAAGGGTGGGGGAGGTTCATAAAGAATTGCTATGTACTGCAGGTAGAATCTGGAAATAATATCTCCAAATTATTATAGAACCAAGTAGTGAAAAAGAAATCCCTTGGTGATAATGCTTGAAGGAGGTTGAAAACATGTTTGAGGCAGCTGACCTGCAAACTTGCTTAGGGCAGTGACAGACTTTAAAGCGATTGTAAAGGTAAAAAAAAAACAAAAACATGTCTATACTTGCATTGTGCAATAGAAATGCACAGAGCACTCCCAAAACTTCTCTTCTCGGGTCCCCCACCAGCGCTCCTGGCCCCTCCTCCCTGTGCACTACCCCCATGGGGGGCACTTGTACGTGCTTGCTCCCGAGCCCTGCTGCTGTGTCCATTGACACAGACAGAGGGACTCTGCCCCCACTTCGTCACTGGCTTTGATTGACAGCACTGGGAGCCAATGGTGCCCCCGGAAGTGAGAGGAGAGCTGCAGTCGTGCACCGCATTAGATCTAATGGAAGCTCAGGTAAGTAAAAGGGGGGGATGCTGATGCCTAAACATTTTTTACCTTAATGCAGGGAATGTGTTAAGGTAATAAATGTTTAGGCTTTAGAACCACTTTAAGACTGACTTGAAACAAGTATGCAAGTCAGAACTCCTAACCTGCACACTTGCTTTGAGTCAGTGACTTAGAAAATACTGTAGCCACTGGATCAACATGACAGCCAAAAAAATAGTATTTTGCAAGAAGAACTTAGCAATGCTTCCTTTAAAAACAAACAGGGAGGTGTTCTGTTCTTGGGTCCCCCGCATCGAGAGCGCTTTTGACTCCTCCCCTTTTGTGTCATCATAGAAAGCTGCTTCCTATAGTGGCACATGAGCAGGCTCGCTCCCGAGCTGTGTGGCTCAGCCCTGCCTCCGCTCCCTTGTCGCTGGAGTTGATTGACAGTAGTGGGTCCACTAACTCCTGCTGCCCTCTCCAAGACCAGTGAGGAGGGAGAGTGAGAGGAGCAGCACCACCGCTCTCGGGCACGGCGTTGGATTCAGAGTGGGCTTGGGTAAGTATTTGGAGAAGATGCACACATAAGTTTTTTTACCTTAATGCAGAGAATGCTTTAAGGTAAAAAAACCTGAAGCTTTTACAACCACGTTAAGTTACTAGAAACTATACACTCACCACTGAACTGCAGTAGTTCCAGACTGCTTGTATATGTTGTTTGGCTTCTGGATGATCTTTATAGGGTTCTAGAATTTGTAATCCAGAAAGCATTTGGGGGTCTTTTGCCATCTAAAAGAAAAAAAACATTTTAGACAAGATTTCTAACATTACAAATTAAGTAACTTTCATGATCTCACAATGGTCATGCAAGCAATCTAGTTGAAGAAAGCTACAATGTACAAAGAACGGAGGACCTCTTCATGCCTGGCTGTGTGTTTAACATTCTTCCAAGCAAAGGGAAATACCAGTAAGATCCTAGACTGATCATGGACTGCAAATAGCATTTGGAAGAGGGTAAACAATCTCTATCCTGTCTAAAATTCATATTTGTTAAAGCATTTGGCCATATCAAGTGTACATTAGCGTGTCCAATTTGCTGCAGGAATGCATCTTAAAAGGGTTAGTTCATCTTTTTTTGAAAAGATGAACTAATACCCTACAATACCGTACTTGTCTCAACGGATGATTAGCTGTCCGTGCCCGCACAGCTGGTGTAGCAGTCCAGGGATTTGATCTCCCTCTTCTTTCTGTAGGGCTTGTGGGATGGATAACAGAGATTCAGATTGATCAAAGCGGTGCTGACCAATCAGAATTGCTCTGATCTGTCCTAGAAACCCTACAGAAAAAAGGGGGAGAAGAGTGGGGATTTCAAATTCCCAGACCAATACACCAGCTGTGTGGGCACTGACAGTTCATCACCCACAAAGTTGTATGGTGTTTACCTTTTTTTTTTTTTTTTTTTCCCCAAAAAGGCAAACTAAATCATTCAAGTGCTACTTTTAGGAATCTTTTGCATAAAATACCCCCAGACTCTCGCCTGACTAAAGTATAAGAGAAAAAAGCCCAAGCCACCCAGGCTGAAAATCCTTCCGTTTAGTAGGAGATGACTGACTTTCGGTCTGTGTACAGCTGTCTGTTCAACAGATGCCAGTCTTAACAACCAGCTTCTGTCAAATGCCATGCTGGAAAACCAGCATTCTAAGCAGCCAATGACTGAGCACTGATTAGTGTATTCTGACGAAGGGGTGGGGTGTAATTCCCTTGTCAAAATACAATGTCTTAGCGGGAGAGATCCCTGCATCAACACCCCTTGTGTTGATGTTGGGATTCTGTCCGTTTTCTTTTTTTTATTCAACCTGCTGGTTGGATGAGAGGAAAAAAAAAAAACTGGGTTTGATATACTAAAACTAGAGAGTGCAGCTCTGCATACAAAATCACCTTCCAGGTTTTCTTGACAAACCTAATTGAACAAGCTGAAGTTGGAAGCCGATTCAGTTTCTATGCACAGCTGCACCAGATTTTGCACTCAAGTTTTAGTAAGTCATCCCGTGTGTTAGAGTTGCCACCTCATCCCTTTAAACCCGAACACCTTTGAATTACATGGGTTCTGAGGCTAATTAAATGCAGATAAGGCACCAAGTGAGTTTAATTACCAACTTAATCAGCCACAGAACCTGTGTAATTAATATGTGTTTGGGTTTAAAGGGACGAGGTGGCAACCATACCGTGTGTGTACCCAGTTTTACACAGACAACTGAAACAAATAATTGGAAAACTTCCAAACAGATGCACACAGGTTTTTTTTCTTCCCATTTTGAACAATAGCATTCCTCTCTAACATATGCATCATTTACAAGAGCAGTTGTGTAGTTACTGTGAAATATGGGCATAATAAAGGACAAAGCACAAATACTGAATCTCACACACAAAAAAAAAAACCATGAGCTGACCACTGAGTATTAGGTTACCTGGGGACAGTAATGCAGAAGGATGATTATTAGATCCAAGCAGCAAAGTGTCACCTGAACATCAGATGTCTCAAGTAATGGGATCACCCTGGAGAGAATGGCATTCTCCTGAAGACATTGGCAGTAGACAGGCCCAAGGTCAGCGATGTTACACAATACTGTGAGAACCTACATAGGTACAGTTTTAACTCTTGTTAAAAAAAACCTTACAAGCAAATGCAAAGACATATGGTTTATAACACTTGGCAGATATACTAGCACTCCTTATAAAAACAGAGATAAGAAAAAACTTTAATTTTAGAACACTAGCTCCTAATGGAGGGATACCAAACAATAGTTTGGTTTTCTTTTCATAGGCCTGTGTTGGGCCCCGTTCACATCTCTGTGTTCTGGGAATGCGTGTATTCCCGAAAGCATGCATAGCACTTGTGGTGCCCTTATTTCTTAACAATGTGACTAGCAGACGCTCATTTTGTTGCATGAAAAACACGTAATGCTCACTGGCAAAATAAATAAAAGGTGCAGCCGCTACTTTGGCACATTTGTCGCTTATAGGGCAGTTCTTTTAAGTGAATGGGTTACCTTATGTTATTGCGTGACAAAAGCGCACATGTGCATCACGCAGATGTGAACGGGGCCTAAAAATGTACTTGTTTGCATTCAGTAAGAAAAGGCATCTGCCTGTTTGATTCATTGTTTTTAGTGCCACAGATGATGATTTCTATGCTTCACTGCACTCAAGTAATCAATGGAGGCTACAAACTGGTAGAAGCAGGGAATACATGCACCAGTTTAAATAGCTCACTACCTGCTAATCCATATCTTATTATTTCATAGTCAACTATGGGATGCAAAAACACACCCAGAAAGCAATTGTAGCGACATCTTTGCAGACATGTACTCTCTAGACTGCAACAGAACTTTGCCATAGACAGATTAATTTTTTTATTGTACAGCCTGCGGGCTGATCAAAAAAAACCAAAAAAACGGATTGCCCCATCCACACATGCAAGATGGATGGAGGAATCCTCCCCAATGTGCTATTTTATTTCAACAGCAAAGACTCCTCTGCTATTAGAATACACTTTTCAGTGCTGCAGCCCATTGGCTGCAGGCACTGATTAAATTAAAATTTCCCAACATTACCATTCAAGAGAAGTCAGTGATTAGATTGACTTCTCACAAGTTGAAATGGCAACAGATGCGTGGAAATTCCGATCCATCTATGACCAGCTTTACTGCTTCTGGCAGTTTATCTTCAGTGATCACATGGTTGCAGTACAGCATTAAATGATCATTTATAGCTCTTGGCATATGATTAAAAAAGGTATGGGGAACAAATACCCTTTGGTAGTTTCCTTGCCAGCAGCTACAATGCAGATAGGCTAAATGTAATCAAAACAATCCTATAGTGCCTTAGAATTGCCATAACAACTAAAAACCATATGCATATAGGAGCAGGAAGACTGACAGAAAGGGAGTGATAGAAAGTGAAACATCTTTTAAATGGATACATGCCTGTCTGCATACAGTATAAGTAATATTTACCAGCAGATTGATGTCCTTTGAATGGCCCAATAACTGCAGCATAACTGGTACCAAGTTAAAGTTTAGCACTGCAGAGCACATGGCAGGATCTTTTACTGTGAAAAAATAAAATATATGTTTTTAAGTAGTTATACTTGATGGATTTTAGAATGGATTTTTTATGAGGTAAGTAAAACAGTCAACAAATGCTGTGTACAGTGCCTTGAAAAAGTATTCACACCCCTTGAAATTTTCCACATTTTGCTATGTTACAACCAAAAATGTAAATGTATTTTATTGGGATTTTATCTGATAGACCAACACAAAGTGGCACATAATTGTGAAGTGGAAGGAAAATGATACATGGTTTTACTTTTTTTTTACATATAAATATCTGAAAAGTGTGGCCCCCTTTACTCTGATACCCCAAACTAAAATCTAGTGGAACCTATTGCCTTCAGAAGTCACCCAGTTAGTAAATAAACTCCACCTGTATGTAATTTAATCTCTGTATAAATACAACTGTTCTGTGAAGCCCTCAGAGGTTTGTTAGAGAACCATAGTGAACAAACAGCATCATAAAGGCCATGGAACACATCAGACAGGTCAGGGATAAAGTTGTGGAGAAGTTAAAAGCAGGGTTAGATTATAAAAAAATATCCCAAGCTTTCTGAGCACTGTTCACTCCATCATCCAAAAATGGAAAGAGTATTTCACAACTGCAAACCTACCAAGACATGGCCGTCCACCTAAACTGACAGGCTGGGCAAAGAGAGCATTAATCAGAGAAGCAACCAAGAGGCCCATGGTAAGTCTGGAGGAGCTGCAGAGATCCACAGCTTAGGTGGGAGTCCACAGGACAACTATTAGTCGTGCACTCCACAAATCTGGCCTTTATCAGTCGCTGAGGCCAATGGCTGCAGCACTGATCAGTGTATTCTGATGGGGGTGGGGGAGACCCCGCTGCCAAAACACAACAACCATGCATCCACATCTCTTATGTGGATGCGGGGATCTGTAAGGTTTTTTTTGTTTTTCGTTCAAAACATTAACTGAAAGAAAAAAAACTCATGTATTACCAGCTTTAGCCTCAGCTCTACACCTTCCGGGCTTTTTATAAACATGACACAGCTCTGACTTTAACACACCTATAAAAAATAATCCCAAACATTGGTGGCATAACAAAACTGTCTACAATTAGTATAGGCATATTGTGCCAAGCGCCAGTGATCTTCACTAAAGCAGTACTATGACTAAGAAACTGCTTGTACTGTTCATTATTGAATTTTGACTGGTCAGTAGATAGGCATAGATGCTCTCTGCAAGATTAAGAAAAAAAGCTTACAGAATACGGGTACTTTTCTGTGGTTCATGTTTATACAGTATGTGTGCACAAACAGAAGGCACAACAAACATGGCTTTATTCTATAAATATACTTATGTTAAAGTATATATAAACTCATTCACTAAAATTTCATATACGCTCTAGCATGTTTATGTCTTTTAAAATATTGTTTCTGAAAATGTTATGTTCTTCCTTAAAAGAATGCTGGTAATCCTGCTATAAAGGCCCTTGGTCAGGTACTTCCAGCTGTGGGATGACAAATCCCAGTTGTGCCCATTACTTGTTACCCTATCACAGGGCTCAAAATCTCAAGTCCTGAGCCAATAGCCAGGCCTTAGAGGTTACTCGTCACCAGTTGCCCCGCCCAACCCCTACCCTGTCCCGCCCATAATCGCGCCCTCATAAATTATCTAATGAAATTACACTTTAATGTTTTATGCAGAATTAAGTTACATAAATAAATATTAACAACTTTATCAGTGCCCATCAGTGCAGCCTCACCTGTGCCCAACAATGCAGCCAACCTGTGTCCATCAATGCCGTCTACCTGTATCCATCAATGCCGCTTCACCTGTGCCCAACAATGGCGCTTCACCTGTGTCCATCAATGCTGATTCACCTGTGTCCATCAATGCACCCTACCTGTGCCCAACAATGCAGCCTACCTGTGCCCAACAATGCAGCCTACCTGTGTCCAACAATGCAGCCTACCTGTGTCCAACAATGCAGCCTACCTGTGTCCAACAATGCAGCCTACCTGTGTCCAACAATGCAGCCTACCTGTGCAGGGGAAGAGAGGAGAGAGGAAAAGGATTGCCGGCCGGATTATCAGAGCGCCGAGGAACATCATTGTAACAGCTTTCATTTGAATTGCTGCGTGTTCCCGCCGCTCTCCATCACATACAGCCCCGCCTACCGGCCTGGATACTTTGATACATCACATATCCCGGCATTGGACGGGTTATCTGTCTATCAAAGTACCCGGGCCAGGAGGTGGGGCTGTGTGTGACAGCGAGTGCGTGGAACACTCGGCAATGAACACTTTCTAATGAAAGCTGTTACAGTGATGTTCCTCGGCGCTCTTATGATCCGGCCGCCTGCTCTCCTTTCTCTTCCCTGGGGCTCCCATTCAACCCTGCCTGCCTGCGGTGCTCGCCCCCCGCTCCTAGGCAGCCCACGCTCACCAGCCCTCATTTTCCACTCATAAAATGCGAGTAGGCAAGTGGAAAATGTGAGGGCTGCCTACACCTACACACCGCCTTAACTGGGGCAAGTAGGTGGTGTCATGTCTACTTCACTTCCTAATTATTATAAATTTGAAATACTAACAGCATACAAGGCCATCCACAACGTTGCTACATCACCAACCTTATCTTGAAATTTCACTCAAACCATCCACTTTGCTCCCCTTAAGACCTTCTGCTCTCTAGCTTCTTCATCACCCTATCCAATACTGGCCTCCAGGACCTTTCCCATCTTCTGGAACTGCCAACCTCAATCTATTCACCTATCTTCTATTGTTTACACCTTGATGTGATCCCTGAAAACTCATCTATTGAGGGAAGTCTTTGCCTCCTCAACCTAAAAACGAAACTTCTACATCAACTCATACCCACAGAGTTATTACCCTTTGTATCACTTGCCCCTCCCTTTTAGATTGCAAGGCCTCACAAGCATTATCTCTAGAGTTTACCTGTCATGTTATTCAGCGTCCAGAGGCATTCCCGAACCACAAAGAGATGCTCTTTCTGAAACTGCTGAATGAAGACAAACAAAGCCACAAGCAGGCGGCCATCTTCTTGATTCAAAACTTTGTTGCCTGCAGCATCAACTTCAGCTAGCAGGTTTCCCAAGCAACGTACTAAGGGGCAAACCAACTGTATTGTGCAAGAAAAGCTGACATTTAGAATGTTTTTTTTACATAATAGAAAAAACTGCATATTATACATTAAAATACAAACGCAAACCTGGACTAAAGGCTCATTTACAAAAGATGCAGTTCAACGTATTTTTAAATGCAGTGCGAACACATATGCAAGCAAAATGAATATATTGTAATAAGCATACATCATTGCGGTGATTTCATGTGCATTAAAGGGGTTGTAAACCCTCAAGGTTTTTCACCCTAATGCATTCTAAGGATTAAGGTGAAAAACCTTCTGTCACTCAGCAGCCCCCCCCGAGCCGCCGTTATACTTACCTGATCCCCGTGTTTCCCACCACGGGAATGAGCACACCAGCTCCAACCAGTGTCTCCTGTCCTGATTGGATAGATTGATAGGAGCGCAGCCATTGGCTCCCACTGCTGTCAATCAAATCCAATGACACGGGTGCCGGGGGCGGGGCAGAGTCCTGCTTTCTGTGTCAATAGTCGCAGAAGCAGGACTTGGGAGCACGCCCTCACGGGTGTCCCAAAGGAGAGCGCTTCTCCGACAGGGCACTCGAGAAGAGGAGGAGCCAGGAGCGCTGCTGAGGGACCCCAGAAGCGTGCAAAACCAACTGCACAACAGAGGTAAGTATGACATGTTTGTTTTTTTATTTTTAAAATCCTGAACCTTTACAACCCCTTTAAAAAGAAAAAAAAAAAAAAGCAGCATGCTGCACTTTTTAATGTGTAAATGTACGAAACACATGTAAACACAAACACAAGTGCATTTAAAGGCAGCTCAGTAAAAATAAATAAATCAAAAGTGCATGTAAAAGGCACATGCAGAATTGCACACTGAGCAGCACAGTAGGAATATTCACAGTGCTGTTGTGAAGTATTTGTAGACTAATGCAATAACTTATACATCAGCTCTCATCTATAAGTTTTCCCTGCGAGAACATCAGCATTTGTGTACGACAGTTGTGATTAACAGCCAGCTAACATACATAACAAACTAAAGTTATGAACTGTTCATTTTACAAATTATAATTTTTAGATCAACTAACCAGCTCAGAACCAGGAAAATTGGTGTTTGTAAGAAATCCAGCTAATTTTGTCAGCAAGTGTACCAGTTTGGACACGACATCTTGTGAAATCAGCAGTGCATTGTTTACCTGGCTAAGAAATCACACAAACATTTTAAAAAGAAAAATAATTTAATAAGGTCATTACTGTACCACACGAACATGTATGGTTGAAAAATGCACTATATATTTAGTTTTATTAAAAGCTTCCCATCTTACAGAAAATAAAAAAGCAGAATACTGTAATACAAAGTGGAGGTAATTCCCTTAAAATTAATTAAAAAGCAAAACACAAATAAAATACAAGACTGCCAATTTGGACATAAATACATTTAGAATATTTTCACTTTCAATTGATTTTTCAAATCTCTTCATCTCATATGAAATATGTTATTTTTAACTACAACCCTGTATCTAGGATCTTCACAGCAAGACCTGCCGAGGCAGCATGGCCTCTGCCCCAAAGCCTTTAGAAATCTTCAAGTATGCGCGCCATGGCTTCCATTTACTTCAATAGAAAACCAGCATGCAATCTGACAGGCTGATGGTTAGGCCTTCCATTGAAGATTCCTGACAGAGGATGTGTGGTAGCAGCCAGGCTGCATAGAGGAGATCTGAGGAGTGGGATGGAAGGTAAACATAACCTTTGAGTGTGCCCGTGACATCAAGGAGTGAAGAGACTCTGATAGGCGAGATGATACTTTTGAGTCAAATCAATCTATGCACAAATGCTTTTACACCAGGGCATTTGAATTCTGCATGGTATACTGTTAGCTCAGTTTACCAAGCCAAGCGACTATAGTTAGAAATAATTGACAATTGTTAATAAAATTGTTGGTCTTACAAGGTTGTGAATTTACAAAAGTGTACAGTCCAAATTTTTCCATTTAGTTTTGGATAGAGGAAGGAAGGATTAGAACCCCTGTCCATGACGAATAATATACAATATTCTTGGGGCTTCCTAGCCTGTCTAATAGGGAGAAAAGAAGGGCGGTCGGTTATTCTTAGACGAAGATGCGGCAGCTTCTTTAACAGACTGGAAATACCACAAGTCGAGATACCAGGCTGGTGGAAAGCACAAGATAGTACCCCACCTGTGGAAGAATCAAGATGGCACCCAATTACAAAAAAGAAACCAGCTGCGATAAAGAAGAGACTCTGAAGGAATAATGGGCCTGGGGGCTGGACTGAGGGGGGGGGAATAAGGGACAGTAAATGTTGAAATGTGGCTGGGGAGATTGGGTGGGTAAAGGGTACCCCTAGCCAAGGGGAGCAGCGGGTCTGTTAGGGGGATCACAGGCAGAGTCCAACCTCCGGGGGGAGAACCGATAGATCCGAGGCCCTCCATCCCCTCCTGGCCTAACAGCCATGGGGAGGCTAAATATCCCCCCAAGGGAGAAGGGGGGCGGGAGGAAACAGGGGTATTGCTCTGGAATGGTTCAAGAAAAAGAGAAGTGGATTAAAAATCTCTGCTCACTGTGCTCCTGGCAAAGGATTTGAGGAGAGTTGGGGTGGAGACGGGAAATGAGGACCCGGAGCAAAGTGAGCAAAGATGACCTCCCTTAAAAACTTATGACATATAATGTACGCGGATTAAACACTCCCATTAAGAGATATAATATAATAAGAGAGATCAAACATTATAAAGCAGACGTAGTTTTATTACAGGAGACGCACATTTCTCAAGACTCTAACCTTAAAATAATCTCAAAAGATTACCCAGTCTGGTTTTATGGGGATTCCCCAACAAAAAGAGCTAAGGGAGTAGCTACAGGATTTGCCAGAGGGGTAAGGTTCACTTTGGATGATAGAAGGAAGGATCCGGAAGGGCGTTATCTATTTTTGAATTTTTTTAGAATCAATTGATGGATGCATGGAGTATACAACATGCTAAACAGAGGGACTATACGTTCCACTCCTCTGTGCATGGTCTGAGCACTGACAGGATGACCCCCCGCCCCTTCAACCACTGCAGCATTGCTGGCAGCACTCATACATCTAATTCCCATAGACAACTTCTGGATATGATGCTGAGCATGTGCACTCAACTTCTTTGGTCGACCATGGCTAGGCCTGTTCTGAGTGGAACCTGTCCTGTTAAACCGCTGTATGATCTTGCCCACCATGCTGCAGCTCAGTTTCAGGGTCTTGGCAATCTTCTTATAGCCTAGGCCATCTTTATGTAGAGCAACAATTCTTTTTTTTCAGATCCTCAGAGAGTTTTTTTTACCATGGGGTGCTATGTTGAACTTCCAGTGACCAGTATAAGAGAGAGAGCGAGCGAGCGATAACACCAAATTTAAACACACCTGCTCCCCATTCACACCTGAGACTTTGTAACCCCAAGGAGTCACACGACATCAGGGTGGGAAAATGGCTAATTGAGCCCAATTTGGACATTTTCACTTAGGGGTGTACTCACTTTTGTTGCCAGTGGTTTAGACATTAATGGCTGTGTGTTGAGTTGTTTTGAGGGGACAGCAAATTTACACTGTTATACAAGCTGTACACTTACTAGTTTACATTATAGCAAAGTGTCATTTCTTCAGTGTTGTCACATGAAGATATAATAAAAAATTTACAAAAATGTGAGGGGTGTACATACTTTTGTGAGAATATATAATTTTTTTTTTTTATTTTTTTTTTACTATGATTTTTTTTTTTTTACCAAAACTACACTTTAGGATAGCCATTAAATATTATAGGACAGTCACTAAAGACTGAAAAGTGTATCTAACACCTGAATTTTTCCAGTCTAGGTGCTGCACACACAAGCAGATATACTGTTATAGTAGCAATTTAACAATAGCTATATTTGTACATTTTCAGGTGCTGTTTCTATTCTAAGCCAGCTTTAGAAACTTTGCTTAAGACCAGTATACACTATAAGAAAATCGGAAGACCGATTGTCAGTTTTCCCTCGATATTTCACAGCAGGTCGAAACAGAGGATGGTACTGCTGTAATTGTACGAAAATTCTCGGACAAAGGCTTTTTTTTTGTTGTGTATTCTTTTTGATCATTCGTGGTCTTTCGGATCAGATTTTTCCTATACGAAAACAGTACACATTAAGCGAAAATCGTTAGTTCTGTTCACGCACGAAAAAAAAAATTTGGACTTTGTGCCTTCGCAAATTTTCATTTGGAAAATCGGATGTCGAAAGTTGTGTACACACTATCCGAAAATCGAACAATCATGGCTCGTACAGAATTTTTCTTCCGATTTTCTCATAGTGTTTACCCCACTGTAGGTAGCTGGGAGAAAATTACATTAAAATGCATATACCTGCTGACAATGTAATGAAGACACCAAGCAAATTCAATCATCATCCCAAAACCATCTTCGGAATCAGAAACAAACAGTTTAAGTATGTCCTGGGTTAGTCCAGCCTCTAGAACGGTTCTGCACAAAGGTAACAAATTACATTTTTTCACCAACAATCCTGATACCATATAAAGCTGAAATAAAAAGGCACACAATACAACTAGCAGGACATAACATAAAATACTAATACTAATGAATATTACTTTTCTCTTACTTTTAGAATATTTACATTACTTTGAACGCATTTCTATTATTTGCATGGGCTATTGCTTACATTATAATTATATGTAATGTATGTATACTGATGCATATGCATGCATGAATATGTATATGCAGGTATTTACTGCTGTTGTCAGATTGCGACTGTAAAATTTTGTTGTACTTTTAATACAATTATAGTAACACATCTAATCTAATGTGTCAGTGAGTTGCAAGGCTGTTCCTTTTTATTGGCAACCCAGCAAACTAAAGGAATACACATGCGCTGCAGTGCAACCCAAGGCATGGTAAAGCACTGCCATGCGTTGTGCTAATCTTCATTGTAAAAAATTATGTGTGTCTGATTTTTGGACTGATTTGATGCAACACACGTAAGCCAAAAGCGTGAAGTGGCCCTAACAGGAATGTACTTATCAAGATCCACTATGGGTTTTGCATTCCCTTTATTCACACATTTCTGGCTAATACTTGGCATTTGAACATTTGAGAGTACCCTAGGTCTGCATGTTCCTATAGATATGAGTATGTGTCAAATATGGCAACTTACTGGACTATATTCTGATGAGCTTCCTTTGCTTGCAATAACTGAGAAAGTGCATATCCAGTGGCTTCCAATACTGTCATATGAGGAGACTGGAATAGAAAATGGATTATACAGTCCGTTGCATTATTTAAGCACATGTATTACACATCCCTGAAATAAGTGATATAATAACAGATACAGTAAACCTCACCTGTATGCACACTGCAAAGGCAGGAATAATTCCTTGTAAGAGTAACTGGTGTCTTGCTGCCTCTCTTTCCACAATTAGGTTACCCAAGGTATATAAACATAGCTCCTAGAAAGATTAAGTAAAGAGAATTTTGCTTTCCATCCAAAACTGATATTTCAAGCAAACCTGCCACACTGTTTAACATATCAAAGTAATAGAGCTGATGGGTAGCTACAGCCTCCATTAACTAAAACCGGCCATACATGGATCGAAATCCAGCCAGTTTAGCAGGGACCAGCCGAGATTCGATCCATGTATGGGCATGCTGATTGTCCATCCATTGATCGACTTAGGAACAACCAGCCTTTCGGATTTTTTACATCCAATTACTGCCGGCAACAGTATTCATTGTGCTTTGCCGGCCAGGAAGGCTCCCGGAGCCCCTCCACCAGCAGAACACAATAGCGCTGAGGGAGGCATTCCCCCATCAACACTGCCCGTGTTGATTGGGAAATTTAAGCAATATTTTTTCCTTCCACCCATGGTGGAAGGAAAGAAAATTGAATCATCTATGGGCTGCTTTAGTGTTTCTGATCACATCCCTTCTGCACTGCAGTTAGACAACCCGAACGTCCAGGTAGGGTGCAAAAACTCCCTCTCAGCCTCACCCCTGATTTTTTACAATACAGTGCTCACTGCCAATGCACCCTAATGCATGTGCAATGTCACATGAAAAGTGGGATGTGTGCCTAGCTGCATACAAATACAGACTATTAGAAAGACTGTTTGATTATTATCTTAGGGAGCTACTGATACAATATAATACTGGAGGGTGCCGGCTACTAATCTATATTTGTAAAAAACAGAAAAAATCATCTTCTAAAATTACCGTATGACAGCAATAGAGTTTAGGATGCATCTGAAGTGTCACTCTGGAAGTAGCAATATTTAGAGACATGCAGACCACTGAACAAACTGGCCTGCAAGCTTTTCTAGAAATGGCACCTGACCACTTTAGAAGTATAAGGGGATGTGAGAGCCCTGAATCCTCCACAACAGCTGAAGGACCCTTACAGCTATAAAGAACAATGTTTAACAGATCAGTTTTTTACTAACAGTGGGGAGAACATGTCAGAGGGAAACTTGCTGCAAGTGCCCTGAGCAAAAGATTCAGCTGTGCTAGCCATCAATGGGATGTACCTAAACAAAGGGGCTGGCTAACAGGGCTAAGGGCTGACAAATTTGCTGGGCGAACTTGTAGTGAAATGCCCTTCCACATGCACCTACATCTGCCAATTACAAACTGATGAGCTCTTTACCATTGCCTTGATTCCAGTAGATGATAAATGGCTGAATCCTCCACCGGGTTCCTGTATCTGTCAGTTATTCCAAGAACCATGGACATAATGAGGCTAGACAAGGGCTTCTCACTTTTCCCATTGAATTTGCTGTAAACTAAAATAAGTGGAGCAGCTGAATTGCTATAGCACGGGAGGAGATCTTGCTAATAAGTCCTTAGCAGCAAGTACTGCCAGCACCCACTCAGGACCGAATCACTATGTTTAGGGTGGGATTAGACCAGGGGTAGGCAACCTTTTGAGAACAGTGTGCCGAAAAATGTTTTAAAAGTAATTAAGTGCTGGTTTTATAAAAAAAAAATAAAAAAAAAAAATCTACTTCACACTCTCAATCACGAAAAGGAATTTTTATACAGCAAATGCTGTAAACTAATAATAGCAATAGTGAGAAATGAACATCCTGCACTTTCACGCTTCAGATCAGCCCCAATTCCTGCACCTCCAGTCCTCAGATCAGCCCCAATTTATGCACCTTCACACCTTGGATCACTGTACCGCCCCCCTCCAATTCTGTTCCACTCCTGTGCCCCCCTGCTCATCTCTCCCACCACTGTAACCCCCTGCACATCTGTCCCACCACTGTAACCCCCTGCACATCTGTCCCACCACTGTAACCCCCTGCACATCTGTCTCACCACAGTAACCCCCTGTACATCTGCCCCACCACTGTAACCCCCTGCTCATCTGTCTCACCACAGTAACCCCCTGTACATCTGCCCCACCACTGTAACCCCCTGCTCATCTGTCTCACCACTGTAACCCCCTGTACATCTGCTAGAGCTGCACGATTAATCGTACATAGAATCGCGATTTCGATTCACCCCCCCCCCCCCCCCCCGCGATCTACAGTCTGGATTATCTCGATTTTTTTTTAATAGCCTGAACAGGCTGATCGGAGGAGAAGCCGCCGGGAACCAGCGTTTTGAAAATGGCGCCGCCGGCGCCGAAGTACACAGAGCCGGTCCTCGGCTCTTTCCGGCGGCTCTCGTTTACTTTCGGCTCCACTCGTAGTCCCGAGCGGAGCTATCCGAACCTACTCGGATAGCTCCGCTCGGGACTACGAGTGGAGCCGAAATTGAACGAGAGCCGCCGGAAAGAGCCGAGGACCGACTCTGTGTACTTCGGCGCCGGCGGCGCCATTTTCAAATCGCGGCCGGCGATTTTGAAGCCCTGGAAGCAAGTACAGGGGATCCAAGGCTGCACTGGGGCAAGGCTGCACTGGGGCAAGGCTGCACTGGGGCAAGGCTACACTGGGGCAAGGCTGCACTGGGGCAAGGCTGCACTGACATGGCTGCACTGACATGGCTGCACTGACATGGCTGCACTGACAAGGCTTTATCTTTAAAATAAAATTATTTTTTTGAGAATCGTGAGAGAATCGTGATCTTTATTCCAAGCAAAAGAATCGTGATTCTCATTTTTCCCAGAATCGTGCAGCTCTAACATCTGCCCCACCACTGTAACCCCCTGCTCATCTGTCCCACCACTGTAACCCCCTGCTCATCTGTCCCACCACTGTAACCCCCTGCTCATGTGTCCCACCACTGTAACCCCCCGCACACCTGCCCCAACACTGTAACCCCCTGCTCATCTGTCCCAACACTGTGCCCCCCAGCTCATCTGTCCCAACACTGTGCCCCCAGCTCATCTATCCCACCATTGTAACCCCCCAGCTCATCTGTCCCACCACTGTAACCCCCAGCTCATCTGTCCTACCACTGTAACCCCCTGCTCATCTGTCCCACTACTGTAACCCCCTGCTCATCTGTCCAGTCATTGTAACCCCCTGCTCATCTGTCCCACCACTGTGCCCCCCAGCTCATCTGTCCCACCATTGTAACCCCCAGCTCATCTGTCCCATCATTGTAACCCCCAGCTCATCTGTCCCATCATTGTAACCCCCAGCTCATCTGTCCCACCATTGTAACCCCCAGCTCATCTGTCTCACCACTGTAACCCCCAGCTCATCTGTCCCACCATTGTAACCCCCAGCTCATCTGTCTCACCACTGTAACCCCCTGCTCATCTGTCCCACCACTGTAACCCCCTGTACATCTGCCCCACCACTGTACCACCCTGCTCTTCTATCCCACCACTGTAACCCCTGCTCATCTGTGCCACCACTGTAACCCCCTGCTCATCTGTCCCACCATTTTAACCCCCCTGCTTATCTGTTCCACAACTGTACTCCCTGCTCTTCTAACCCACCACTGTAACCCCCTGCTCATCTGCCCCACGAATGCACCCCTTTCTCAACTTCACATTTCAGATCAGCCCCAATTCCTGCACCTCCAGTCCTCAGATCAGTCCCAATTCATGCACCTTTACACCTTGGATCACTGTACCCTCCTTCTCATCTGTCCAAACACTGAATCCCCCACCTGCTCATCTATTCAGCCACTTTAACCCCTATCTCATCTGTCCTAACACTGAACCCATATGCTCATCTGTCCTACCACTATAACCCCCTTTCTCTTCTGCCCCACCACTGTACCTCCAGCACACCTGCCCCACCTCTGTACCCCTGCTTTCTTTATCGTACATCAGGGGACACAGAGCCATAGTAGTAACTATATGGGTTATATAGGCCACCTTTAGGTGATGGACACTGGCACACCCTAGACAGGAAGTTTACTCCCTATATAACCCCTTTCCCTTACCGGGAGTACCTTCGTTTTTTCGCCAGGGTCTAAGGTGTTTGTCACGAGTAAAGATGTGCTGTGCTGAGCTCCACTGGAGTAATCTTTGCTGGGTCAAGCTATGCAGGCGGATCCAAAGTGTCTTTTTAGGCCAAATTGAATGGTACCCAGGCCTCGTGGTGGAAGAAATGAGGTTTAGGCTGTGACGCTTTTCTCTTTAGAAAGCTGGACCCCGGGATCCAGTGTGGTTTTTCAAAAATAAAGCTTCCTGGCGGGGTGCTATATGGGTCCAAAGGAGTGGAATCCCCGATAAAAAGGGGCCCCGGTCCTTAAAGGTTTTTTAATGGAGCCCGCCGTGAGGGGTAAAGGTTGGGTCTGTTTGGTTTACCACAGAACCCTGCAGTTGGATAAGGTAAGTGGAGATTCCTAAGGAATTTTTAAGTTTTTATAGGTTTTCTCCTTTATACAAACGTTGTCATACCTAAAGTCGCCACCGGGGGCCGTCAAGAGCACGTACCTGTTCCATGCTGTTTCAGATCTCGCTCTGTGTCAACAGAAGCTGCAGGCTTCCTCCAGTCCCAAGCCACTGGTAAGACACTGAAGGGGGGGTTTTCTTCAGAGACATCCCCCACCTGGATTCCCCCTCTCCAGGAGGCAGAGGGAGCCCGGAAGGATCCCGCTCCCTCTTACGCCACTGTAGAAGGCGATTCCCCTTCTCCTCAGATGGCATCAGTCCTTCTCCTCTCCGCCCCCCTCACAGGCTGATCCGGTCAGATTGGAGGCCGCTCGCATCGGAAACAATCTCTTTTGAAAAGAGTTGGGGGGGCGTGGTAGGAAGACGGAGGAGGAGGGCGTGGCTTAGCGCGGCGTCGACATGCTTCAATGTCCATACGCAGGACTATGTAGGCTATAAGTGCCACTTCTGCAGGCTGCATTTAGCTGACGGAGGGACACAGAGCAGACGGGGCATGTGAGTGTGGTGACACAGGCATTCCCCAGGCACATTTACTTTGCATCAGGCTGAGCGTTAATAGCAGCGGCAGTTGCTGGACTACTTGCTCAGCAGTGGATGCGTTTTTCTGTCAGTACCTCTGCGTTTGTGCTTCGCACTATGGTTGGCAGAAGGGGAGGTGCAAACACAGCTTCACAATCTGAGAAATTGCTTTTGCAATCTCTTACTGAAATGGTCCGCTCTACATTTAGGCCACCCTTAACCGAATCGGCTGAAAAGCCCACTTCTTGTTTGGGTTCACTCCTCAAGCTTTGCGTGCCTTTTTTGTCTATTCATTGCTGGAACAACTTATGTATTCTGACTGGGATCACCCAGATGAAAAGTTTTTAGCAGGAAAAAAATATTCTTAACACTTTATCCTATGGAGGAAAAAAATGTACTAAAAAGTGGGGTATACCAGCAGTTGACGCTGCTATATCCTCTGTGAATAAAACTTTGACTTGTCCAGTTGACAACGCTCAAATGCTTAGCGATCCAACCGATAAGAAGTTGGAATTCCTGTTAAAAAATATTTTTTCTTTGGCAGGTTCAGTGGTTCAACCTGCAGTGGCGGTAATTGGGGTATGTCAATCCTTGAGAGACCAGGAGAGATATAGATTATATATATATCTATATATAGATATATATATATATATATATATATATATATATACATATATACACACACACACACACACACATACATACATTAATCCCTTTCAATTAAAAAAGAGAGCAAGGGGAACAGGGATTGTAAAAAGAAAGTGAGATTTGACTAACAAAAAGTCATTTTAAAATGTCAGCAAGTTAAATGGCTGATAGACTAGGCTGTGGCAAAGGTTTGCCACCTGTTCTCACCACCCCAAATTAAAATGGCTAGCGTGGTAGGAGAGCAGCAGCAAATAGCTATTTCAACAAAGTTCCCAGAAGCTCAACTGTAATTCCACAAACTGTCACCTGATCGTGGTTTTCACAGTGAGATCTCTTCTTTCTGAGATTGGTAGTGGCAACCAAGTGTGCCATCTTCCTCCAGATGATGGGAAAAGGCTAGCAGGAATGTGATTGACTTTAGCAGTGGCCAATCACAGTTCTCATCCTCCTAGAAACAGGGTCCGCCCCCCTACAACTGCACCCAATCTCTTCCCCATCACAAGAGCTGGATGGAACTGGATGAAATGATCTCAGCTACAGCAAAGATATAGAACCAATGTTTCCCATCTTGTACAATGCAGAGTGCCTCCCCCTCAATGCGGCTGTGGTGTGGGGAATTTTGAGCTTGGAATGCATTAGTGCGGCAGAAGCTGTGTCTCACTGACACTTCCCTGTGCTGCTCTGCTGATGGGATTTATATGCAAAGATATCAATCCCAAGATCCAATGCTTGCTGCAACCTCAAAGAATCCATCCAAAATAATAGTTTTAAACAAATAGATCTTTTAATAGTATACGATAAGATAAAAACAATAAAACAATGGTCGTTTTCTTTTTTTTGCTACATGTCGTCTAGGCTGACCACTGGACCTTCGGACTTCCATATTTCCAGAAACAAAGACTTCTTGTTATGCAATAAAGCGACTTCCCATTTATAGAGAAGGAAAATTTTGGTCTAACTAGATGCAGTTCAAGTGTTGTTTTTGAGATGTGTGCCAAACCACAGAACCAACATAAAATAACACATATGTTTTTGTCTTACAAGGCATTTTGTGAATGGTGGCCATGCCGAGTAAACAACCCCCTTTGTTCACTATGCAGCAGGGCAGCTGTTCAGCACAGGACCCAGAAGACTATCTTGATCACCACAGTGGGCACGATTACTATAGTGATTCTCTGCTTCCACAGCGGTCCCACAGGTATGGAATATGTATATCTAAATTTGTCTAATCTGGACCATTGAAATTCTGTAATAAAACCATACCTGTTCAGCTTTAAGCCTTTTGTGCTACTTTAGGAAACTGCAGGAAGTTTTATTGTGTGGTTAAGCTGGCTAGAAAAACTATGCATAGTATGGGTCAGCTACAAAATCAGTAAAAGTAGAAAAAATATATAATATTGACATATACAATATAGATTACAGTCTATCATGTCATAAGGAGGCCAAAAGCCTTGCAAGTTACTAAATCCAACACAATGCTTAAAGAGAGAGAAAAAAGAGATTGTCTGCTTTAATGTTAAACGTGCTTTGTCAGGAAGGTATAGGAACGCCCTATGTTATAGAACCCTGCTATGCGGCTAACCATTGATCACCTTCTGCAATCTTTTCATGTGTAAGAGACCCTGCATTGTTCACTCCATTAATATGCTTTTGGCTTTCTTTCTAGAACTCCAGCAGGGAAGAATTATTCTGCTACCAACGTGTCCTTAATCAGCAGATTTGTACAAGATCCTAATTAGCCCTAAATACTAAGTAATGGTTTAATCACAATGTGTTTCATCCAGTACATTAACAATTTATTTCAGCAATGAACAGTCTATTGAAGAGTGTGTCAGGCATATTTTGTGTTACCTAATAAAACCATAAACCAAAAAATACAAGCAACTTAATTTTCAGGTGATCGGAAAAAATGGGGAATCAATAAATAAGAAAGGTCTGGGTATTTTGCAGATTGTGAACTCGGTATGAACAGGCAATGCCAGTCTGTACATTCTAAAGTTGGTAATGCACTCTCTTTTATTAGCCTTTCCATAACCAGAGGCCATTAGTACCTGGTTGCATAACAAAATAACGTTTATATTTAAAAGGACCTGTGTATCTTGTATTTTTTTCGGTACACTCTTGCCCGTATTACTTTTAATATAGGCTGACAAAGACAAAAAAAAAAAAAAAAAAATGTAAAAGAAAATATAAAAGAACAAAACTTTGGTTAAAGACAAGATTGAGAGCCCCTAGCTGAGCATAGGGTCAGCTGCTGGCTTTGAAACAGGGAACATTTACATGTAAATGTAACCTGGCCATGGTAGGCAGTAGGTCTATCTACCTGTGTGTTTAGCACCTTTAAAAAAAGAAAAAAAATTCTATTACAGCTTTTTTGTAACCAATAAAGCATGTTCAATGGCTTTGTCACCACATATATGTTCATCACTTACCTAAATACAACACTTTTGTTTAATATTTCCAAATACCATTTTTCTGTTTTTGGAGTACACCAGTTAGCTGTTGTATCCTTTAAAAATGCGTGCCTGCCATATAAGTTCCCAGATGTGGTGTGCAAATTGCATAAAAACCACTTCTTATATATATACATGTACACACACACACACGCCCCATAGACTATAGAGAGAGAGTCACACACTTTATATTCCTGCACAAAACAATAGCATAATTCCATCTTGAATATGCAGCTTAATTTTGGGTACAAGTTCACTAAAGAACCCAGAACTAAAATTGATGAAAAGAAGGGCAACTAAAAAGGGAAAAAAAAGGGTGCTTGAGGTCAATGAAGGAAAGGTAAAGTAAAAAGGGAGGTAAATTATATTGCTTTTAAGACATTTAGCATTGCAACTTACCAAAAAATACCTGTTTATTACTCTAAACATGAGGTTTTAGATGGACTTTAAAGCCCCACTCCAGGCAAAATATGATCCCCTTCCACCCCTCGTAAACCCATTTTTTTTAAATCACCTGGTGAAGGAAGATATATTCAGCTAATCCACAGCTACAAACACCCCTCAACCTTGAAAATCCCCTTGTAGGGGGGCGTGGCCGACCATGGATGGCTAAGGACGCACACCGCTGAGCTCAGTGCCATCCCGACAGCAGCAGGCTATTCCCACAGCACCGCACACCCACGAACTATATGGCGGCAGCAGGCTCACACTCTGAGCCCACGGACCTTCAGCAAGGCACCATACAGCGTTACCTCTTTAGAACTGCGCCGATCGATCCACGGACCCCCAGGGACAAGATGGCGCCCGGCCGCAATACGGGGAAGACCAAGCCTCCTCCTCCCATTCCAGCAACAGATTACATGGGGGAGGACAATGCTGAGGGACTCCAAGATTCCAGGGGAGAGACTTCAGCCTCCTCTGTGCGGTCAGTAACAGCTCATAACACAGGCACAGAGGAATTCCATTCTCTACATCCTCTATCAGGGGTGCCCTTGAGATCTGAAGCTACAGTCCTTAAACAAAAAACACCAAGCGCAATAATGTTCTACCGTAACATGTAAAATCAAATAAGTGTAAATCAAATTATGTGAATGCACGTGCGATTAATTAAGTGATAATAGTTGTTAGATTGAAAACTATGATGTCAAGCTGCTATCAATTATACAGTGATCAGAATCCCCTAAAAATTAAATACATATAAAATAGATTGATGCGCTCTGATACATAATTCAATCAATGTGAAAAAAATGAAATTCGTGCTAAAAAACCAATGTGATCAAATATAAATGCTACCAAGTCGCTGAAATGTAGAATCGCAAAAATATGAAAAAACTGTGCCACTCTAGTCACACAAGTCCACTGAAAGTTGTGTTAATAGCATGTGCAATTTCTCCAGAGTGAAAATTGCAACAAATATTGAAATTGTGTACAGATATACTGTAAATGCACTTACAAATAACAAGAGTGATCAATCCAATTAGTACCAATAAAAAATGGGGTGAAAGTTACTAAATAAATAAATTGGATATATTCCCTGTAGTAAGTGCTAAATACTCCATGATACTAAAAATAAATAATATACTTATAAAGGTGCAACATATATACAATTGATAAATATAAATAAATAGTGTCGGTAAGGTGCGATTAAGTATAGATGATTAAGTTCATGAGATGGGATTATAAACAGGCGACAGTTCAATTCTCAGTAACCTGGGATATCTGGATTCCTGCAGTGCTTATTTGTTCACACTATAAGCTATTTCTTCCACAGGCACAATGACTAGTAATTTTCTCAGTATCAGATGGTTTATGTAAAACAAACAAAGAGAGAAAACATTGCGCAATATTGCTACAAAGAAAGTCCACATGCAAAACAGCACAGTGATACACTCACGTGTGCCTGACTTGTTTGAGGCATGCAGATAAGCAGATAGGCAGATCTCAGCTGGCTCTTACGGACGAGGCTTGCTATACAAGCTGCTGCTGTTTGATACAATGTATTCGGCAGACTACGTCCTAGGCTCCTCCCACGCGTTGGGGGATCCAAACGGCCCTGACGCATTCCTGACAGGCTAGCTTTGCCCTTTGATCCCCTGCCTGTGAATTTATTTATTTATATTCATGATATATGACTCACTGGGCCTATCTATTTAGTGAGACTCAGAGCCAGATGCTTCCTCGCTGATAATGGGGACTGGCTCCCCCCCCTTTTCTGTCATAGTGGGAGCCTTCCCAACCCCGTTGGGACGGCTCCTCTAGGAAACGGCTGCCCTATGCCCCTTACACGGGTCAAATATTAGGTGTGCTAAATATATAATATTTATGCCTGATTTGCTGTCGGGATCACGACTCAGGTGTCAACCCATCTCGGCTTTTCTCCCACAGTAGGACTGCCACAGTTTGTGCCTAAAGCATGACATTTCACGCAGTGCTTCGCCATAGCGAACACATTAGTACCTTAGACGCGTCTTCTCAGGTGTCTTTTAATTTACGCTTTACTTCCTTCTTTATCCCCACACTTTTGTCTTCCCCTTTCCTCCCTCTTTCCCCCCTCCTCCCCCCCACTTCCCCATTCCACCTTTCTGCTCTATTATTCCCCTTACTGCTCTCTTCCCTTTTGCTCTATATTTTACCACATCGCACTCCAGCATGGCTCACACGGTGACCTCACGCACCCAATTAAAACTTTGCTCGTATAATGCAAACGGTCTCAACATTGCCTTGAAACGTGGGCAAATCCTTTACCAAATGCACAAATGACAGGTTAATGTGCTCCTATTTCAAGAGACCCATTTCCACTCTGACTCCACCCCTTCCTGCTCCAACAGATATAATAATAGATGGATCCACAGCACCAACCCGACACAAAAATCTAAGAGAGTATCTATTGCTTTCCATAAAACACTCCCTATCGAATTGCTCGATCACATGACAGATCCCCAGGGTAGGTACGTTTTTGTGAAAATTTCCTTATGGGGGACTAAATTCACCATAGCCAATATATATCTGCCTAACACTCACCAAGTCCCATCGGCCTTGCAGTACTTAAAGACCCTGGCGGGTTTCACGGAGGGCAAGCTCATACTTGGAGGAGATTTCAACGCTCCCCTGGATCTACTTCTGGATTCCTCAACTTCCCGTTCGTCTATATCCTTTCCTAAGCTACAGGCCCTGAAACGTGCCATCTATAATATGCATCTTATTGACGTTTGGAGGATACTGTACCCTAACTCCCAAAACTACACACAGTTCTCGCACGTTCACCAATCATACAGTTGTCTCGATTATTTTTTAATTGATCACAGCTGTCTAGATTGGTCTCCAAATTGTGAACTAGACCCTATGGTTTGGTCTGACCACTCTCCCATACTCCTGACACTGTCGATCCCCTCCACCCCAGTGAAAGAGTGGACGTGGAGGTTAAATGACTTGCTACTAACAGAACCAGGGTGTGATACACGGATATCAGAGACTATTTCCAATTTTTTTGTGGATCACGCTTCCGACGACACTGCACCACCCATTAAACGGGAGGCATTAAAGGCGGTTTTGCGGGGCAGCTTTATCCAAATGGGAGCCCGCCTGAAGAAAGAACGCTCGGCTGCAATAGCTACATCAATACTTAAACTTAGGACTCTGGAGACTACCCATAAGTGCTCCCCAAAGGTGGAAATGCTTACAGAGGTTTCTTCCGCTCGCACCCAGCTTAGGGAATTATACGAAGCATCAGCCCGTACATTTGCAAACAAATTTGCCTTTCATCAATACAAATTTCGAGACAAATGTGGTAGATCACTAGCTCGTACCCTGCATACTAAACAACCTAACACCTTTATACCCCACATACAGACCAAATTTGGGGAAACCGTTTCCTCACCTTCTAAAATGGGTCAGGTATTCAGAGATTTTTATCAATCTCTGTACAACATACCTGCTGCAAACACTACAGAGTCTCCCTCCACTACGACGGAAACACAGACCTCATATTTCACAAACTGCATTACCTACTCGGAAGACGAAGTAGCCCGCGCCATAGCTTCTACTCCATCTGGTAAAAGTCCGGGCCCTAATGGCTTCACTCCAAAATTTTACAAACAATTTGCTCCCCTTCTTACCCCCTTCTTAACAAAAGTGTTTAATTCCCTCTCCGAGAGATCAGCGTTCCCTCCGCAAACATTAGAAGCACATATCACCCTTATCTCAAAGCCGGACAAAGACCTGACTATGTGTGCGAACTACCGGCCCATATCGCTGATAGGAGTAGATCTGAAGGTGTTCGCGAAGGTGCTGGCTAATAGAATGCAGCCTTTGTTGCCCCGCCTAATACACTTAGATCAGGTTGGCTTTGTGAGTGGACGAGAGGCACGAGATAACACCCTGAAAACACTTCTCATTGCGGATTATGCCAGGACCCACAATATCCCATTGTGCCTTCTCACGGTCGACGCACAGGAGGCCTTCGACCGCGTCGACTGGCAATTTCTTCGCCTATCCTTGCAACAGATAGGTCTGGGCCATAATATGATCTCCAGAATAATGTCCCTCTATACTTCTCCATCCGCTAGGATCAGACTAAATGGATCCCTATCTCCAAAATGTACTATTCACAATAGAACGCGACAGGGGTGCCCTTTGTCCCCTATTCTCTATGTCCTGGTCATGGAACACCTCGCCATCACCCTTAGGAACAACCCGGCTATTCATGGTATTAACATAGGTCCTGTTCAAACTAAAATTGCTCTATTTGCGGATGACTTACTCATGTTTGTGACCCAACCGCAAGTTTCCCTGCCCTCAATTATACAGGAGTTCCAGAGATATGGAGTTGTAAGTAACTTCAAAGTTAACCATAGTAAGTCGGAAATCCTCAACATCTCACTCCCAAAAGAAACAGCTCTCTTCGTTGAGTAGGGTGAATGTTTTGAAAATGGATGTTTTCCCTCGATTCTTATATCTTTTTCAAACCAACCCTATCCATATACCTGCCTCGTTCTTTAAGAGGCTTTGTCAGATTTTTTCTAAATTCATATAGAAGGGGGACTGTCCCAGGATAAAATATGATACAATGATCCTTCCGAAGGCCCTGGTGGAGTGGGGGTCCCAGACGCCTCCACATACCACAAGGCGGCGGTTCTCACACGTATCATAGATTGGTTTCACCACCCTTCTTCAAAACTCTCAGTTCAACTGGAGAGTCATCTAATTGAGATTGATCTTTGCGCTTTGCCGTGGACCCCTGCGGCTCAGCGTAAGGATACTGCACACTCTACTTCCCTCACTCGCCAGACACTCCAGGTTTGGGACCGTCTGATCTTAACTGGTAAATTATCTAAACCACAGGGCCCTATGACTCCTCTCTTTGGGACTCCAGTTACAGCTGTAAGTGGAGATTTGGACCCTGAAATAGGGATAGTCATAGACGCTTAGCTCAGGTCCTTCGCGCCGACCCATCATTGAGAACGGACATACCCTCCCAGACAGCTCTGAGGCCCCCAACAATGTGGTTACAGAGAAGCCAAATAGTGTCCTACATCCGTACTTTCTCTTCCCTTTCGGATATACTAGATGGGCATATGGAAAAATGCAGCGCATGTACAAATGAATATAGGTCTTTAAAATGGTGAAACAGTCAAGAAATAACTAATTGACCACAGGTGCCTTGAAACACAAACATCCATAGATGGATGTAAATGTCCAACCGCACAGGAGGTGTAAGTACTCCAAGGGGTGGTGATGGTCTGATGGTTGTCAGAAAACACCTGGCATCATACAGCGACTTCCCAACCGAGAAACCGGGTCCCAATGGGTCATTCAGAGAAAGTGCAAAAAAGCCTCTTACCAGATCCTGTGGATTCCCATATCAGCGACAGGGAATCGCATGCGCAGTTTGTCACAAATGACGTGGAATGGGAGCTCAGGAATCGCCAATCTCTTGGATTGTGGTCTGTATGGATCTCGGCCGGCAACCGGATGGGTCCTCACAACGAACCGTCCTCACACCGAACCGTCCCAGCGTGCATCAGAAGTTTCACAAACGGTCCCCCGAAAGGAGCAGTTGGAGGGACTGGATCTCATGCGGTAAATGTGGAAACAAAAAGAATGTGCCTCCACATGGTGCAGATAAAAAAGGGTGTTTTTATTGACAAAAACGACCATACACAAATAAAAGCGTGATCACGGTGGATAAAAACAAATGGGCAACAAAGAGAGTGGTGTATGTACCCGACGCGTTTCGACCTAGGGGTCTTCAACAGGGGCATAGACCACTCACTCCAAGTTGCCAAATATATATAATAAAATTATTTAGAGAAGGACCAATCACAAGGGCTGAAAAACCAGGAGATTGGATTGGGTGAATACAATCACATGACTTGCTTGAATGTCTAGACATAAAGATCATACACAATTTCTATATAAATAAATGAATGACATTAACCACTTGACGACCGCCTCACGCCGATGTACGTCGGCAAAGTGGCACGGACAGGCAAAATCACGTACAGGGTACGTGATTTGCCTTCCGCGGGTGGGGGGTCCGATCGGACCCCCCCCCGGTGCCCGAGGCGGTCGTCGTTTGTCCAGCGGCGATCGGTGATGAGGGGGAGACCATCCGTTCGTGGCCCCCCCCTCGCGATCGCCGCCGGCCAATCGAATCATTCCTTTGCTGCTGTATGCTAAACAGCAGCAAAGGAAGTGATGTCATCTCTCCTCGGGTCGGTATTTTCCGTTCCGGCCCGAGGAGAGACGACAAGTATGTGAGTGCACCAAACACTACACACACAGTAGAACATGCCAGGCACACAAATCACCCCGATCCCCCCCCCGATCGCCCCCCGATCCCCCCCCAATCACCCCCCCCCCCCCTGTCACAAACTGACACCAGCAGTTTTTTTTTTTTTTTTTCTGATTACTGCATAGTGTCAGTTTGTGACAGTTAGTGTTGGGACAGTTAGTATTACCCCCCTTTAGGTCTAGGGTACCCCCCTAACCCCCCCTAATAAAGTTTTAACCCCTTGATCACCCCCTGTCACCAGTGTCACTAAGCGATCATTTTTCTGATCGCTGTATTAGTGTCGCTGGTGACGCTAGTTAGTGAGGTAAATATTTAGGTTTGCCGTCAGCGTTTTATAGCGTCAGGGACCCCCATATACTACCTAATAAATGTTTTAACCCCTTGATTGCCCCCTAGTTAACCCTTTCACCACTGATCACCGTATAACCGTTACGGGTGACGCTGGTTAGTTCGTTTATTTTTTATAGTGTCAGGGCACCCGCCGTTTATTACCGAATAAAGGTTTAGCCCCCCGATCGCCCGGCGGTGATATGCGTCGCCCCAGGCAGCGTCAGATTAGCGCCAGTACCGCGAACACCCACGCACGCACCGTACACCTCCCTTAGTGGTATAGTATCTGATCGGATCAATATCTGATCCGATCAGATCTATACTAGCGTCCCCAGCAGTTTAGGGTTCCCAAAAACGCAGTGTTAGCGGGATCAGCCCAGATACCTGCTAGCACCTGCGTTTTGCCCCTCCGCCCGGCCCGGCCCAGCCCACCCAAGTGCAGTATCGATCGATCACTGTCACTTACAAAACACTAAACGCATAACTGCAGCGTTCGCAGAGTCAGGCCTGATCCCTGCGATCGCTAACAGTTTTTTTGGTAGCATTTTGGTGAACTGGCAAGCACCAGCCCCAGGCGTCAGGTTAGCGCCAGTACCGCTAACACCCACGCACGCAGCATACGCCTCTCTTAGTGGTATAGTATCTGAACGGATCAATATCTGATCCGATCAGATCTATACTAGCGTCCCCAGCAGTTTAGGGTTCCCAAAAACGCAGTGTTAGCGGAATCAGCCCAGATACCTGCTAGCACCTGCGTTTTGCCCCTCCGCCCGGCCCAGCCCAGCCCACCCAAGTGCAGTATCGATCGATTACTGACACTTACAAAACACTAAACGCATAACTGCAGCGTTCGCAGAGTCAGGCCTGATCCCTGCGATCGCTAACAGTTTTTTTGGTAGTATTTTGGTGAACTGGCAAGCACCAGCCCCAGGCAGCGTCAGATTAGCGCCAGTACCGCTAACACCCACGCACACACCGTACACCTCCCTTAGTGGTATAGTATCTGATCGCATCAATATCTGATCCGATCATATCTATACTAGCGTCACCAGCAGTTTAGGGTTCCCAAAAACGCAGTGTTAGCGGGATCAGCCCAGATACCTGCTAGCACCTGCGTTTTGCCCCTCCGCCCGGCCCGGCCCAGCCCACCCAAGTGCGGTATCGATCGATCACTGTCACTTACAAAACACTAAACGCATAACTGCAGCGTTCGCAGAGTCAGGCCTGATCCCTGCGATCGCTAACAGTTTTTTGGTAGCGTTTTGGTGAACTGGCAAGCGCCAGCGGCCTAGTACACCCCGGTCGTAGTCAAACCAGCACTGCAGTAACACTTGGTGACGTGGCGAGTCCCATAAGTGCAGTTGAAGCTGGTGAGGTGGCAAGCACAAGTAGTGTCCCGCTGCCACCAAAAAGACAAACACAGGCCCGTCGTGCCCATAGTGCCCTTCCTGCTGCATTCGCCAATCCTAATTGGGAACCCACCGCTTCTGCAGCGCCCGTACTTCCCCCATTCACATCCCCAACCAAATGCAGTCGGCTGCATGAGAGGCATTTTTATGTCCTCCCAAGTACCCCTACCCAACGAACCCCCCAAAAAAGATGTCGTGTCTGCAGCAAGCGCGGATATAGGCGTGACACCCGCTATTATTGTCCCTCCTGTCCTGACAATCCTGGTCTTTGCATTGGTGAATGTTTTGAACGCTACCATGCACTAGTTGAGTATTAGCGTAGGGTACAGCATTGCACAGGCTAGGCGCACTTTCACAGGGTCTCCCAAGATGCCATCGCATTTTGAGAGACCCGAACCTGGAACCGGTTACCGTTATAAAAGTTAGTTACAAAAAAAGTGTAAACAAAAAAAAAAAATATGAAATAAAAAAAAATAGTTGTTGTTTTATTGTTCTCTCTCTCTCTTTTCTCTCTCTCTATTGTTCTGCTCTTTTTTACTGTATTCTATTCTGCAATGTTTTATTGTTATTGTTATTGTTATTGTTATTGATTGTTATTGTTATTGTTATTATGTTTTATCATGTTTGTTTTTCAGGTGTGTAATTATTTACACTTTACTGTGCTTTATTGTTAACCATTGTTAACCATTTTTTTGTCTTCAGGTACGCCATTCACGACTTTGAGTGGTTATACCAGAATGATGCCTGCAGGTTTAGGTATCATCTTGGTATCATTCTTTTCAGCCAGCGGTCGGCTTTCATGTAAAAGAAATCCTAGCGGCTAATTAGCCTCTAGACTGCTTTTACAAGCCGTGGGAGGGAATGCCCCCCCCCCCCCCACCGTCTTCCGTGTTTTTCTCTGGCTCTCCTGTCTCAACAGGGAACCTGAGAATGCAGCCGGTGATTCAGCCAGCTGACCATAGAGCTGATCAGAGACCAGAGTGGCTCCAAACATCTCTATGGCCTAAGAAACCGGAAGCTACGAGTATTTCATGACTTAGATTTCGCCGGATGTAAATAGCGCCATTGGGAAATTGGGGAAGCATTTTATCACACCGATCTTGGTGTGGTCAGATGCTTTGAGGGCAGAGGAGAGATCTAGGGTCTAATAGACCACAATTTTTTCAAAAAAGAGTACCTGTCACTACCTATTGCTATCATAGGGGATATTTACATTCCCCGAGATAACAATAAAAATGATTAAAAAAAAAAATATGAAAGGAACAGTTTAAAAGTAAGATTAAAAAAGCAAAAAAATAATAAAGAAAAAAAAAAAAAAAAAAAAAAACACCCCTGTCGCCCCCTGCTCTCGCGCTAAGGCAAACGCAAGCGGCGGTCTGTCGTCAAACGTAAACAGCAATTGCACCATGCATGTGAGGTATCACCGCGAAGGCCAGATCGAGTGCAGTAATTTTTCCAGTAGACCTCCTCTGTAAATCTAAAGTGGTAACCTGTAAAGGCTTTTGAAGGCTTTTAAACATGTATTTATTTTGTTGCCACTGCACGTTTGTGCGCAATTTTAAAGCATGTCATGTTTGGTATCCATGTACTCGGCCTAAGATCATCTTTTTTATTTCATCAAACATTTGGGCAATATAGTGTGTTTTAGTGCATTAAAATTAAAAAAAGTGTGTTTTTTCCCCAAAAAATGCGTTTGAAAAATCGCTGCGCAATTACTGTGTGAAAAAAAAAAAATGAAACAACCACCATTTTAATCTGTAGGGCATTGGCTTTAAAAAAATATATAATGTTTGGGGGTTCAAAGTAATTTTTTTGCAAAAAAAAAAAACTTTTTCATGTAAACAATAAGTGTCAGAAAGGGCTTTGTCTTCAAGTGGTTAGAAGAGTGGGTGATGTGTGACATAAGCTTCTAAATGTTGTGCATAAAATGCCAGGACAGTTCAAAACCCCCCCAAATGACCCCATTTTGGAAAGTAGACACCCCAAGCTATTTGCTGAGAGGCATGTCGAGTCCATGGAATATTTTATATTGCGACACAAGTTGTGGGAAAGAGACAAATTTTTTTTTTTTTTTTTTTTTTTTGCACAAAGTTGTCACTAAATGATATATTGCTCAAACATGCCATGGAAATATGTGAAATTACACCCCAAAATACATTCTGCTGCTTCTCCTGAGTACGGGGATACCACATGTGTGAGACTTTTTGGGAGCCTAGCCGCGTACGGGACCCCGAAAACCAAGCACCGCCTTCAGGCTTTCTAAGGGCGTGAATTTTTGATTTCACTCTTCACTGCCTATCACAGTTTCGGAGGCCATGGAATGCCCAGGTGGCACAAAACCCCCCCAAATGACCCCATTTTGGAAAGTAGACACCCCAAGCTATTTGCTGAGAGGTATAGTGAGTATTTTGCAGACCTCACTTTTTGTCACAAAGTTTTGAAAATTGAAAAAAGAAAAAAAAAAATGTTCTTTCTTCATTTTCAAAAACAAATGAGAGCTGCAAAATACTCACCATGCCTCTCAGCAAATAGCTTGGGGTGTCTACTTTCCAAAATGGGGTCATTTGGGGGGGTTTTGTGCCACCTGGGCATTCCATGGCCTCCGAAACTGTGATAGGCAGTAAAGAGTGAAATCAAAAATTTTTACCCTTAGAAATCCTGAAGGCAGTGATTGGTTTTCGGTGTCCAGTACGCGGCTAGGCTCCCAAAAAGTCCCACACATGTGGTATCCCCATACTCAGGAGAAGCAGCTAAATGTATTTTGGGGTGCAATTCCACATATGCCCATGGCCTGTGTGAGCAATATATCATTTAGTGACAACTTTATGAAAAAAAAAAAAAAAAAAAAGTGTCACTTTCCCGCAACTTGTGTCAAAATATAAAATATTCCATGGACTCAATATGCCTCTCAGCAAATAGCTTGGGGTGTCTACTTTCCAAAATGGGGTCATTTTGGGGGGTTTTGTGCCATCTTGGCATTCCATGGCCTCCGAAACTGTGATAGGCAGTGAAGAGTGAAAGCAAAAATTTACACCCTTAGAAATCCTGAAGGCGGTGATTGGTTTTCGGGGCCCCGTACGCGGCTAGGCTCCCAAAAAGTCCCACACATGTGGTATCCCCATACTCAGGAGAAGCAGCAGAATGTATTTTGGGGTGCAATTCCACATAGGCCCATGGCCTGTGTGAGCAATATATCATTTAGTGACGACTTTTTGTAAATATTTTTTTTTTTTTTTTTTTTTGTCATTTTTCAATCACTTGGGACAAAAAAAATAAATATTCAATGGGTTCAACATGCCTCTCAGCAATTTCCTTGGGGTGTCTACTTTCCAAAATGGGGTCATTTGGGGGGGTTTTGTACTGCCCTGCCATTTTAGCACCTCAAGAAATGACATAGGCAGTCATAAACTAAAAGCTGTGTAAATTCCAGAAAATGTACCCTAGTTTGTAGACGCTATAACTTTTGCGCAAACCAATAAATATACGCTTATTGACATTTTTTTTACCAAAGACATGTGGCCGAATACATTTTGGCCTAAATGTATGACTAAAATTTAGTTTATTGGATTTTTTTTATAACAAAAAGTAGAAAATATCATTTTTTTTCAAAATTTTCGGTCTTTTTCCGTTTATAGCGCAAAAAATAAAAACCGCAGAGGTGATCAAATACCATCAAAAGAAAGCTCTATTTGTGGGAAGAAAAGGACGCAAATTTCGTTTGGGTACAGCATTGCATGACCGCGCAATTAGCAGTTAAAGCGACGCAGTGCCAAATTGGAAAAAGACCTCTGGTCCTTAGGCAGCATAATGGTCCGGGGCTCAAGTGGTTAAGGTGAAGCTCAGGAGACTGTATAAAGGTCTACAAGCAGAAAAATATATCACTCTATGATCTCTCTAACAAAAATAAAGCATTTAAAGATTAAATGAAAACAGCACTCCTCTGTTGACAGTCCGGCAGAATGTACCGCCCTGTCAGCCAGAGGAGCCAGTCCTCAATAAGAAGACAAAAGGTGTTAAATAAAGCTGACCAATAGGCCGCTATGTATGAGCCGGCCTCTATCCCTGAACGCCCACATTACCAGTCTGTGTAGGAAATGATGTCACGTCCGTGGGCGTGTCTGACGTCTCCCTCTCACATGACTCACTGGGCCAATCAGAGAGCAAACATCCCACTCAACTCTGCTGTACGTACAATCCATACACCGCAGAGGGATAGGACTTAAATAAATACACCTAGTGTCCCGGCAATGCAATCCAGCAAGCAGCGGACGCTGAATAAGACAAAACAGCATCTCTATGGTGTCTGTGTAAAAAAATGCGTTATGCAGCAGACCGGGACCCGATGACCCGGAAGTGTGCATAGAACTCCAGTGAACCAGAAGTGTATTGGAAATGGGGACACATATAGTGAAATATAATGTGTTGGGAAATGACTAACTGAGGTGGAATCGCATAAATGTGTAAAAAAATACTGGAGTGGCATGTGTGAATGTCACTTAAGGTCCATGTGTGTTAGGTGGGACTGAAATAAAAAATTAAAAAATTGAAAAATTATGTGAACACAAAATCTCCAGAACGCACATTGTAAAATGTGTTAAAATGAATATATATGTGGAGGGAATGTGTGGATTTGTAAAGTGACCCAAATATCTGATAGTTATCCCTATGATCCCTTGACTGTAAAGAATCATCAGCATAGACCGAATGGGTCAATTTGGATTGGACCAATTTCAATTGGGTGAATAGATAACCCTCTAAGGTGCACAATATATAAACTGTAGAGGTCGACCGATATGGGTTTTTCTCTGGCCGATGCCGATGCCGATATTTAGAAATCGCGGTGGCCGATGGCCGATATATGATGCCGATTTTTTTGGGCCGATATATTAGGCCGATTTTTTTTTTTTTCTTTTTTTTCCCCCCTTCATCTCATAAAATCTAACAGTTAGACCCCTTTCACACTGGGGCATTTTTTTAGGCTAAAAATAGCGCCTGTAAAGTGCCTGTAAAACGGCTCCCCTGCAGTCTCAGTGTGATATCCCGAGTGCTTTCACACTGAGGCGATGCGCTGGCAGGATGTAAAAAAAAAGTCCTGCAAGCGGCATCTTTGGAGCTGCCGAAGCACCTGTATAACGTTTTGGCAGCAGCACTTCAGGGGTGCATTTAACCCCTTCCTCGGCCGCTAGCTGGGTTATAAGCGCCCCGCTAGCAGCCGAATAGCGCTGCTAAAATGACGGTAAAGCGCCGCTAAAACTAACAGCGTTTTACCGTCAACGCATGCCGGCTCCAGTGTGACAGCAGCCTTAAGTAATAAGTGATACAGAAAATTTTTTACATTTAAACATTTATTGAACAAAACAAACCTCCAATCAGTTCACTTGTATGTAGAATTTAGATTTAAAAAAAATAACTATATCTTAAATATTAAATACACAAAAACAGGTAATCAAAACTTTTGGACGAAAAAAAAAAAATGGGCTAACTTTACTGTTTATTTATTTTTTTTTAATTAGTGTATTTTTAAAAAAAAATTGCGTTTGAAAGACCGCTGCGCAAATACCGTGTGACATAAAATATTGCAACAACCGCTATTTTATTCCCTAGGGTCTCTGCTAAAAAAAATATATATAATGTTTGGGGGTTCTAAGTGATTTTCTAGCAGAAAATACAGGATTTTTACTTGTAAGCAACAAATGTCAAAAAAGATTTAGTCTTTAAATGGTTAAACTGAAAACTTCTCCACGGAGTTCAGTCTATTGATAAAAAGAACCCGAAGAGATACAAATGTATCTTCTTATCAGATTTGGCAGGCTGCCCAGAGGAGGAGAGAAAACAAACTTCAAACAGCTTGCAATTTACTTCTATTACAGAAGTCATTTGCAAGTCCCGCTGAAGTTATAATCGGCTTTTTTTATCAGCACAATCGGCCGATGCCGATTAAGTAAAAAAAGCCAAATATCGGCCGATATAAACTGTGTACCAGCTTGTGAATATAGGAATAAAGGATAGGGGGAGGGGGAAAAAGTGTTGAAATAATGAAAATAAAAAAATATATAAAAATATTAATAAAGAGAGGGAGGGACATGCATAGAGATGTGGAAAGAATTTAGGATTGGTTGATAAAGGAGTTGAGGTCCCACTCCACGTTTAAACCTAACGGGAAATAGGACCTCAACTCCCATATCCAATAAGTCTCGAGGCGTGACACTCCTCGGAGGCGGGACTCACCTCTCCAATGTGGGACAAATTTGTCGATCACCTGGAATAAAGTCCCGGTAGGGTCTTTATTATGGTGTTCCAGATAATGCCGGGGTACTGTATGTTTGTCCTTGCCTTTCTTGATACCTGCCACATGTTCATTGACTCGTATAGAGAAAGTTCTGATGGTACGCCCAACATACTGTTTGTGGCAGGGGCAAGTAATGAGGTAGACAATGTATTGTGATGTACAAGTTGTGAAGTGTTTCATCTGGTAAGTGAGGGAGGTGACTGTGGATTGGAAAGTGGTACTTTTTTGTCTGCCTCGAATGTTGTGGAGGCAGACATTGCATCTACGGCAGGGGTAATAACCCTGACATTCCTGAAAAAATGAAACTCTTTTGGGGGGGTCTATTATATTCGGAGCAATCTGTCCTTGAATGGACCGTGCTCCCCTGAATACAACAGCCGCCCGTTCAGGAAGAACTGACCCCAGTAGGTTATCATTTAAAAGTACCTTCCAGTGCTTTTTGAATATAGCTTTTACTTGTTTGGACTGAATGGAGTGAGTGGTAAAGAAAGCCCATTTGTGCATAGGTTCAGCTGTGGATTTGGGGCGTTCTATCAAAGTGGATTCTCTATCAGTGGATAGTGCCCTATTGAGTTCCTCGTCTAGATGTCTGGGATCATAACCTTTTTCAATAAATCGATCTCTCAGAACTAGCGATTGTGACTGGAAATCAATAGCATTGGTACAGTTGCGTCGTAGTCTCAAAAATTGGCTACGGGGGACAGACTTGAGCCACTGCTCCTGATGGCAACTGTCAATGGGAATGAATCCGTTCCGGTCGGTGGCCTTGAAATACGTGCGGAACTCCAAATGTTTGTCCACCACAAATATTTCAAGGTCCAAAAAATGTACACTGGTAGAGCTGGCCTCATAGCTCAAAGATATTCCTCTATCATTAGAATTGAGACTAGTCATGAAACTGTCAAGTGATGTACGGTCACCATCCCATAGGAAGAGGATGTCGTCTATGTACCTGGCCCAGAGGATCAACTCGGATCTCTGGGCCGCATAGACGACATCCTCCTCCCACTGGGCCATGAAGAGGTTGGCGAGGCTGGGGGCAAACTTGGCCCCCATAGCCACGCCCCTCTTCTGTAGAAAAAATTGATTCTGGAACCAAAAATAATTGTGTTCCGTTGCAAATATGAGTAATTGCATAATAAAATTACGCTGAAGGGAAGGGAGCTTGTTGTCTCTAGATAGGTGTTTCTCCACCGCCTCAAAGCTCAACTGATGTGGGATGCACGTATAAAGTTCCGCCACATCTGCTGTGACTAAAAGCATCCCTTCTGAAACTGAAACAGGTTCCAGTAATCTAATGGTGTCTCTAGTGTCCTTAAGATAGGACTGCGTGGAACGAACCAACGGCTGTAAATAAAAATCTACGTATCAATACGGGCTGTGACTGAGTCAATCCCGCTGACAATAGGTCTGCCAGGGGGATTGACTGAGTCCTTATGGACTTTAGGAAGATAATAGATAGCTGGAATGCGTGGGACTTGTGGGACTAGAAAACTTTTTTCCTTTTTGTTTAAAATCCCTAGCGCATAACCTTCCTCAATAAGTTTGACCAGAGCCTTTTTGAAAGGTGTAGTGGGGTCCGTGGGAATAGGGCTGTAAGTGTTTGAATCGTTAAGGATTCTATACATCTCTTTAAGGTAATCGACCTTATCAAGAACTACAATCCCGCCCCCCTTATCCGCTGGGCGGATTATCAGGTTCTTTTTCTCACAAAGAGATCTGAGGCCGTTTTTTATGTCTGATTGAATATAGACACGTTTTTTCTGTTTGTTTAATTTGTCCAGATCTCCCAGAACAAGGTTTTTTAAAAACCTGTATGGAGGGAGCCAGAGAGCCTGGGGGGTTAAATATAGATGGATTGGATAATCCTGAATGTGTAACTTGTACATCAGACAAGCTAGAATCTACGGGTTCAGAACCTGTATGTGTATTGGCTGGAGCCGGGGGGATTGTAGTGGATGAAATCCCCTTATTGTTAAATCCCATAGGGGGTTTGGTCAGAAAGTGTCTTTGTATGCTCAATTTACGTGTGAACTTGAGAACGTCAATAAAGGTGGAAAATTTGTTAAGGGGTTTGGGCGGAACAAATTTGAGTCCTCTGTCAAGGACAGATTTCTCTGCCTCCGTCAGAGTGGCCGAACTCAAATTAAAGATACCTTTTCCTTTTATGTTCTTTTTCTTTTGGGATTGTGCCCTCCTCCCCCCTCTGGACCCTCTTTTCTTTCTGTATATCCCAGATGTCCCTCCATGGTTCTCTGAAAATCCAAAGAGTAACTAGGGCCATGTTGATTTTGATTATAGTTGTAAGGAGATCTGTGGTAGTAATCCTCCTCCCTCTCAGAATAGCCATAGGTATCTCCATGTGTTTCATAAGGAGTATTTTCTCTGAGGGGAGTGAAACGGTTAGTCACCCGAACAGGGGTATGGTACCCATATTCCTGATTTGGATGTTGTGGTCCGTGGTGGCCCTGAGGGGGACCATAGTGTGGGGGAGGACCCCTGGTGTTGTTCCTCTGTTGTGGATCAGTGGGGCATCCCCTGGGTGGACCTCTCCACCCCGGGTCTTTCCCCCTTGGTCCCCGGAATGGAGGGGGACCTTGAGGTGGTCGGTAAGGACCCTGTTCAGGGCCTTGCTTCTTAACCGTGACCTCTTTGGTAGTTGGTTGGAATGTTGGTTGGTATACCAACGTTCTATCGGTATGGGTCATAGTGGCTGTAGAAGTTTCCATATTGGTAGGTTCCCCGTTACCAGAGGAAGAAGAAGGGTTGAGCTTCTTCTGCCAATGGAAAACTGAATGTGTGGTATAGTCTGTATAATCCCTATTGTATTTTTTTTGTTTTTTATTTTGTTGGTCCTTCTCTTCTTTTTCTAAAACATTTCTTAAATTATTGGAAAGTGCAATGTATTCAGCGGAAGTTTTGAAAGGAATCAGTTTGTCCCTCAAATCTTTAATTTCTGTATCTATAAGGGACAACCTGATCCTCTTCTTTTCAACAAGGTAGCCTAGTAACTTAATACCAACCTCGTTGAAATACTTGTACCATGATTCAAGGTCCAATTCGTCCTGTTGAGGTCCCATCTAAGGCCACGGGGGACCATCTGTTCCTTGATGTACTGTTCCAGGAACGCTGTGTCCCACTGGAGATGTAGCTCGCTGATCATCAGATTTTTTAATCTGATAAAGATACCACTCATCTCAGAGTTGGGATTAGTGTTGGTAAAGACACCTTCAGTATTGAGGGACCTGGCAGTCCTATATTCAAACACATCCATAAGGAAGGAGAGCGTGAAAACTCAATAGAAAATTGGGGGAAAGCTGCAGGTGTGTGAAAAAGTCAAAAACAATGTCAGAGGTAAATAGAAAACACCGCGCTAACCAGTAAAATGAATGAAAGCTGCTGCATACAGTTTGACAAAAACAACAAAATAGGCATATGGAAAAATGCAGCGCATGTACAAATGAATATAGGTCTTTAAAATGGTGAAACAGTCAAGAAATAACTAATTGACCACAGGTGCCTTGAAACACAAACGTCCATAGATGGATGTAAATGTCCAACCGCACAGGAGGTGTAAGTACTCCAAGGGGTGGTGATGGTCTGATGGTTGTCAGAAAACACCTGGCATCATACAGCGACTTCCCAACCAAGAAACCGGGTCCCAATGGGTCATTCAGAGAAAGTGCAAAAAAGCCTCTTACCAGATCCTGTGGATTCCCATGTCAGCGACAGGGAATCGCATGCGCAGTTTGTCACAAATGACGTGGAATGGGAGCTTAGGAATCGCCAATCTCTTGGATTGTGGTCTGTATGGATCTCGGCCGGCAACCGGATGGGTCCTCACAACGAACCGTCCTCACACCGAACCGTCCCAGCGTGCATCAGAAGTTTCACAAACGGTCTGTTGTATTCAGGGGAGCACGGTCCATTCAAGGACAGATTGCTCCGAATATAATAGACCCCCCCAAAAGAGTTTCATTTTTTCAGGAATGTCAGGGTTATTACCCCTGCCGTAGATGCAATGTCTGCCTCCACAACATTCGAGGCAGACAAAAAAGTACCACTTTCCAATCCACAGTCACCTCCCTCACTTACCAGATGAAACACTTCACAACTTGTACATCACAATACATTGTCTACCTCATTACTTGCCCCTGCCACAAACAGTATGTTGGGCGTACCATCAGAACTTTCTCTATACGAGTCAATGAACATGTGGCAGGTATCAAGAAAGGCAAGGACAAACATACAGTACCCCGGCATTATCTGGAACACCATAATAAAGACCCTACCGGGACTTTATTCCAGGTGATCGACAAATTTGTCCCACATTGGAGAGGTGAGTCCCGCCTCCGAGGAGTGTCACGCCTCGAGACTTATTGGATATGGGAGTTGAGGTCCTATTTCCCGTTAGGTTTAAACGTGGAGTGGGACCCACATCCACATCTCTATGCATGTCCCTCCCTCTCTTTATTAATATTTTTATATATTTTTTTATTTTCATTATTTCAACACTTTTTCCCCCTCCCCCTATCCTTTTTTTTCACCTATATTCACAAGCTGGTACACAGTTTATATATGGTGCACCTTAGAGGGTTATCTATTCACCCAATTGAAATTGGTCCAATCCAAATTGACCCATTCGGTCTATGCTGATGATTCTTTACAGTCAAGGGATCATAGGGATAACTATCAGATATTTGGGTCACTTTACAAATCCACACATTCCCTCCACATATATATTCATTTTAACACATTTTACAATGTGCGTTCTGGAGATTTTGTGTTCACATAATTTTTCAATTTTTTAATTTTTTATTTCAGTCCCACCTAACACACATGGACCTTAAGAGACATTCACACATGCCACTCCAGTATTTTTTTACACATTTATGCGATTCCCCCTCAGTTAGTCATTTCCCAACACATTATATTTCACTATATGTGTCCCCATTTCCAATACACTTCTGGTTCACTGGAGTTCTATGCACACTTCCGGGTCATCGGGTCCCGGTCTGCTGCATAACACATTTTTTTACACAGACACCATAGAGATGCTGTTTTGTCTTATTCAGCGTCCGCTGCTTGCTGGATTGCATTGCCGGGACGCTAGGTGTATTTATTTAAGTCCTATCCCTCTGCGGTGTATGGATTGTACGTACAGCAGAGTTGAGTGGGATGTTTGCTCTCTGATTGGCCCAGTGAGTCATGTGAGAGGGAGACGTCAGACACGCCCACGGACGTGACATCATTTCCTACACAGACTGGTCATGTGGGCGTTCAGGGATAGAGGCCGGCTCATACATAGCGGCCTATTGGTCAGCTTTATTTAACACCTTTTGTCTTCTTATTGAGGATTGGCTCCTCTGGCTGACAGGGCGGTACATTCTGCCGGACTGTCAGCAGAGGAGTGCTGTTTTCATTTAATCTTTAAATGCTTTATTTTTGTTAGAGAGATCATAGAGTGATATATTTTTCTGCTTGTAGACCTTTATACAGTCTCCTGAGCTTCACCTTAATGTCATTCATTTATTTATATAGAAATTGTGTATGATCTTTATGTCTAGACATTCAAGCAAGTCATGTGATTGTATTCACCCAATCCAATCTCCTGGTTTTTCAGCCCTTGTGATTGGTCCTTCTCTAAATAATTTTATTATATATATTTGGCAACTTGGAGTGAGTGGTCTATGCCCCTGTTGAAGACCCCTAGGTCGAAACGCGTCGGGTACATACACCACTCTCTTTGTTGCCCATTTGTTTTTATCCACAGTGATCACGCTTTTATTTGTGTATGGTCGTTTTTGTCAATAAAAACACCCTTTTTTATCTGCACCATGTGGAGGCACATTCTTTTTGTTTCCACATTTACCGCATGAGATCCAGTCCCTCCAACTGCTCCTTTCGGGGGACCGTTTGTGAAACTTCTGATGCACGCTGGGACGGTTCGGTGTGAGGACGGTTCATTGTGAGGACCCATCCGGTTGCCGGCCGAGATCCATACAGACCACAATCCAAGAGATTGGCGATTCCTGAGCTCCCATTCCACGTCATTTGTGACAAACTGCGCATGCGATTCCCTGTCGCTGACATGGGAATCCACAGGATCTGGTAAGAGGCTTTTTTGCACTTTCTCTGAATGACCCATTGGGACCCGGTTTCTTGGTTGGGAAGTCGCTGTATGATGCCAGGTGTTTTCTGACAACCATCAGACCATCACCACCCCTTGGAGTACTTACACCTCCTGTGCGGTTGGACATTTACATCCATCTATGGACGTTTGTGTTTCAAGGCACCTGTGGTCAATTAGTTATTTCTTGACTGTTTCACCATTTTAAAGACCTATATTCATTTGTACATGCGCTGCATTTTTCCATATGCCTATTTTGTTGTTTTTGTCAAACTGTATGCAGCAGCTTTCATTCATTTTACTGGTTAGCGCGGTGTTTTCTATTTACCTCGGATATACTAGATGACCCATCAAACTTTGACAAGCTGCTTTTACAGTCTGACCCGCCGACTCACGTAGTATCGCTATTGTACTCTCTACTACTGAACATCTCTGCCCCTGACTTTCCAACATACACGCAGAAATGGGAAACAGACTTACAACACTCCATCTCCCCTACTGACTGGCAAAAGTGCTTCATCCTGACGCATAGGATTTCTTTAGCAACTAAGACTCAAGAAAAAGGGTTTAAGCTGTTGACGAGATGGTACAGATGCCCAGCGACTAATCAACGGTATAACCCTTCTTTGCCAGCTACTTGTTGGCGATGCCTGTCCTCTAGAGGGACAATGCTGCACATTTGGATGGTCTTGCCCTCCTATTAGAAGATTATGGCAAAAGGTTTTTGACCTATAATGCAGGCTGATGGCGACCTCAATTAAGCCCACACCAGAGATAGCCATACTATCTATGATCCCAGGACCCCTCAAGTCGATCAAAAAAAGATACCTTGCGCCACTTTCTAGCAGCAGCTAGGACGGTGATTCCCCAGCATTGGAGAACAGCAGATGTACCTACCCTGGGCGATTGGGCTGTCGAAGTGGATCAGATAAGAGATCTGGAGCGCCTGTTGGCACAGGAATCTGGGAGGGAAGAACAGTTCTCCACCACCTGGACCTCGTGGTCAATGTTTCGATACTCTGAAGACTTTATTGTATGGGCTGCTGATGCCCCAACCTCATCTACCGGGTAGCCATGCTGAAGTGACCTTTAACATCTTTAACATTCCCTATGCATTTCCTCGATATAATTCTCTTCTCTCTCTCTGTTTAATTCTCTTCCCGCACCGAACCAAACACTTAAACGTATGAATAGAGGACTTACACCCAGAATAGTTCAATAAAACAGATATCTACTATACAACAATAAGAGATCCCTACAGCATATCAGTACGAATAGATTGGTTCCCATGACAACATCGATATGCAATACATTAAGGGTAAAGTATATGATGGATCCCGCATGATATTATTCTCTCATTTATGTGACGTATATTTACATTGTGTTGCAGCATTATTTTATCAGAGTCTATACACCAAAAGATGCCTCGGATTGTACATATTTAGAAAAGGTTCACCTTAATACTATTTGCAAACTACCTGTAATACTATACTGTAAAGTGCTTACTTCATTTGTTCTCCCTTTATTGTGAAATAAAATAAGATTGAAAAGAAAATCCCCTTGTAATGACATCACTCCTCCTCTGGAACCCGAGAGGACCTTGTCACTAAACAACGACGTGAATGCCTAAAGGACTCCGGCAGGCGTAAACAGAAGAGGACAGGAAACATAGGAATGCAATGTCACATTGCTGAGGCTTTAGGCAAGTAAAAAGAAATTTTTTTTTTTTTTTTTAATATACAGAGATCAGTTAGAGTGAGTTGGGGGATCTTTATCTCTGAGATGGGCTTTTAAACTATGTAATAGTCTTTACTTTTTAGACTGTTGCAGGAAAATGCCATTCACTGTTGCTCACTCTAGCCTAGTGATGGTGAACCTTGGCGCCCCAGATGTTTTGGAACTACAATTCCCATGATGCTTATGCAATCTGCAGCGTAGTTGAGCATCATGGGAAATGTAGTTTCAAAACATCTGGGGTGCCAAGTTTCGCCATCAGAGAGAACTTAGAGAGGCCCTCTTAGCCTGATAACTGTCCAGAGACAGGGGGCCAAGAATTCACATTTTACTTGCATTGCTGCAGACTTATCATCCATCCAGATATTATGGTGCAGTCGCTTATAGTTTTTTGCAGTAAAGATGGATATCTGAAATAGTAAGCTGTTAACATTTTCATGTGATAACAGTTCATGTAAAATGAAAATAAATACCGTGAGCTCTGCACTGCTTCCTGATAAGTATGTCAGAAGGTAGGAGGTAGCTGGCAGGCACGCTTTGGACACAGCTGGGTCATCTGAATGAGACAGTTCATGAAGACACCTGGCAGCCTCCATCTGAATTTTGGCAAACTGACATGTGAACAATCCAATTAAAACTCGCATGCTGCCTTCTACCCTGAGGAAAGAAAGACAAGTAGTCAAATTAACAAGGCTAAATAAACACACATTACCAAATTTTTTTTTTTTTTTTTAACAAGGTTGGTATTTATTTGAAAAATTAAGTTGCAGTACATTATAAGACATGAAATCATTGCAGTGAACACAACAATGGGAAAAAACAGTACATATGCAGTACGCAATGGGGGGGGGGGGGGGGGGGGAGGGAGGGGGGGGCAGGGGGAAGGGAGCACCAAGTAACACAGCGCAGTCAAATACAGTGCAGCATAAACCTATGGGGTAAGGACAACAATAGAGGATAACACAGATCACAGGGGGTTGGTCCATGGCTGCCAGACCCTCTCAAATTTCCGAGGACAACCTCTGCTTATATAGGTAAAATTATACATTGGCAAAATAGCATTAACTGAGTTTTCCCATGACCTTATTGTAGGTGGTAAGGAGGACGTCCATCTAAGGAGGATCTCCTTTTTGGCATAAAAGAGTAGCAATGAAAGCAACAGTTTAGTATACCGAGGCCTTTGGTCATCATCCTGTATACCTAGTAGAGCCAATTCAGCCGTCAGGGGGAGCTCCAGCTGGAGCCGTACATTAATAAACTCGAAAATATCAGCTTAGTAACGGTTGAGTTTCGGACATAGCCAAAACATGAGCATATAATCACGGTCTGTAGACTGACATCTTGGGCAGCTCGGGGATTTCAACGGGTAAATTCTGTGCAGTCTCTGAGGCGTAAAGTAAATCCTATGCAGGAATTTTGTTTGTATTAATTTGTCCCTAGAGGATATCACCAGCTGGGAGGAATTTTCAAAACATTCTTCCCAAGTCTCTCTATCTAGAGATGGGATATCTGCCCTCCACTTGTCCCATAATACATCCATTTTTTTAGAGTCTGTGCTAAGTAACGTCAAGTATAGCGTCGATAGGGGTTTAGACAGGGATTCTTGCACCAATAATTCCTCGGCCACATCCGTCGTCAGGTCAGGTGGTGTCGGGAGCTGAGCCCAGAAAGCGTGACGTAGCTGATAGTAGCGAAACAGCATTCCTGCCGGAAGGCCATACCTCTCTGCCAAATCTTGGAAGGAAACTAGGATCCCGGAAGAAACAACATCCTTCAGGACTTTGATTCCATACCGGGCCCACACTTGAGGGTCAGGAATAGTCCTAAAATGCGGGAGAATAGGATTTCCCTATAACGGACAATAAGGGGACCACCTATTTGGAGCTAAATACCGTCTCCTAGCCACCCCCCATACATGCAGAGTGGCTCGAGTGGGACCGGCGAGGGCAGGACTGGAGGAGGCCACATTACCAAATTTTTACATGAAGATTGGAAATCAAAACTCCGCTGATCTACAGATGGGTTGAATATTCCACAACTTCTAAAGTCACTCTCTCTTATACTGTAGGTACAGCTGGGTAGCTACACATTTAGCTCAGTAGTTAGTGACTACCTAACACTATGAGGTTGATTTACTAAAATTGGAGAGTGTAAAATCTGGTGCAGCTCTGCATGGTAGCCAATCAGCTTCTAACTTCATCTTGTTCAATTAAGCTTTGTCAAAAAAAAAAAACTGGCCTTTGAATGGTTTCTAAGCAGAGTTGCGCCAGATTTTGCACTCTCCGGCTTTAGGCTACTTTTTACACTGCTCCATTGCAAAAAAAAAACAAAACGCATATACATATAAGCGGTTGTCGGCTCTCTTCTTTCCTCGCGCTGTCAGTGTGAGGAAAGGAGTGCCAATCACCAGTTTCTGTTTACATCCAAAAGCTGTGATTGGTCATGTGGTAAGAGCTGCTAATTGGTTCTTCGCCTTAATCTGTGATCAGCAGTGTTCGGAGGACACTACGATCACAGAGCGCGCTGCCCGCACCCTGCAGCGGGCGTGATCACAGGAGGCCAGCATATGACAGCCTGCCACAACTAGCCCGCTGCGCTGTAGCCGTCATTCGGCTATAGCGGAGTCAGCAAGTGGTTAAATTAGCTAAAGATATTCCAGGTGCATCAAACCAGAGGTGGACAAATTCTAAGATTTTGTTTTCTTTAAAAAGCAGCCACAGCCTGCTTATAAGCCCCCTTTCACACCGGAGCGACTTGTCATGCAATTTGACAGGTCAAATTGCATAAAAGGTTGCAACCTATCATCAGCAATGGCACTGTTCAAATCGGTGCAACGCCGACTTTGTGGTGCCGCATCAATTTGAAAAAGTAGTTCCTGCACTACTTTTGGTGATTTCAGGTGTGACTTGCATAGATATCTGTGCATTAAGCCGCACAGATGTCTTCCAAGTCACACTGACATGCAGCTTTGAAATCGTGCAATTTCAGATGAAGTTGCACGATTTCAAAGCCGCATTCAATGTGAACGAAGGCTAAAGGCCTTTTCTCTACAGGAATGCAGCAAATAAGGGCCCTTGTTCTCTTTGTGGAAGCAGCGATGGAGCAGTCCGAAACACCCCCTGCAGAGTCAGTCACACAGTCAGTTTTTTAGGCGGATCTGATAGGAAGACCATGCATTCTTATGGACAGGCGGGTGTAAACGGACTTGTGTCTGTTTTCCCCCCCACCTCCAGGTCTGATTGGGTCGGCTAAAAAGGTGGAGCGGATTGGATGTAGCCAGATGTAAATGGCCAGCAGAGGCTCTGTCCGTATCCACTCTGCAGAAACTGATACAGTCGTGCTCATAAGTTTACATACCCTGGCAGAATTTATGATTTCTTGGCCATTTTTCAGAGAATATGAATGATAACACAAAAACTTTTCTTTCACTCATGGTTAGTGTTTGGCTGAAGCCATTTATTATCAATCAACTGTGTTTATTCTTTTTAAATCATAAAAGCAACAGAAACAACCCAAATGACCCTGATCAAAAGTTTACATACCCTGGTTATTTTGGCCTGATAACATGCAAGTACAAGTTGATACAAAGGGGTTTGAGGCCGGGTTCACACTGGTACGACATGACCGTCGTACGACTGTGGATCCAACTTTGCCCTGTGACTTGAAGTCCGACTTCAATGAACAGGGATCTGATTTTGATCCCCAACAATACCAGGCACTGTGTCTGGTATGAATCTTTAGGGGGAATTCCACGCCAAATAAAAAAAAAAGACAAAAAAACGGCATGGGTTTCCCCTCCAAGAGCATACCAGGCCCTTCGGTCTGGTATGGGTTTTAAGGGGAACCCCCACACCTAAACTGCGTGGGGATCCCCCCCCCAAATCCATACCAGAACCTTATCCGAGCACGCAGCCTGGCAGGTCAGGAAAAGGGATGGGGATGAGCGAGCGCCCAACCTCCTTCTGAAATGTACCAGACCGCATGCCCTCAACATGGGGGGGGGGGTGCTTTGGGGAAGGAGGGGCCCTGCGCCCCCCCATCCCAAAGCACCTTGTCCCCATGTTGATGAGGACAAGGACCTCTTCCGACAACCCTGGCCGTTGGTTGTTGGGGTCTGAGGGAGGGGAGCTTATTGGAATCTGGAAGCCCCCTTTAACAAGGGGGCCCCCATATTCCAGCCCCCCACCCTATGTGAATGAGTATGGGGTACATTGTACCCCTACTTATTCACTTAAAAAAACGTATCAAAAATAAGTAATTTATTAAGGCAGCTCCGGCGTCTCTTCCTATCCCTTCTCCCCTCTCCAGCTCTTCTGCCTCCTCCGCCTCTGGCGGTTTTTCTCCCCTCTCCGGGTCTTTTAGCCTTCTCTGGTTCTTTTCCCTCTGTCCACTGTCTTCTGCCTCTGCCGGGTCAGAAGAAGAACAGAGGGAGAAGACAGCAGAGAAGACCCGGCAAAAGAGCACGAAGATAGTGAAGAAGACCCGGCAGAGGCGGAAGACAGCGGACAGAGGGAGAAGAACCAGAGAGGACTAGAGGACCCGGAGAGGGGAGAAGAACTGTCAGAGGCAGAAGACATCAGCGGAGGAGGCAGAAGAGATCGGAAGAGACGCCGGAGCTGCCTTAATAAATTACTTTATAAACTTGTGTAAGGTGTTTTATTTTTGACACTTTTTTTTAGGTGAATTGGTAGGTGGTACAATGTACCCCATACTCATTCACATAGGGTGGAGGGGCAGAATCTGGGGGCCCCCTTGTTAAAGGGGGCTTCCAGATTCCAATAAGCCCCCCACCCGCAGACCCCGACAACCAACGGCCAGGGTTGTCGGGAAGAGGCCCTTGTCCCCATCAACATGGGGGCAAGGTGCTTTGGGGTGGGATGGGGCGCAAGGCCCCTCTTGCAACAAATCATCCACCCCCCATGTTAAGGGCATGCAGCCTGGTATGGTTCAGGAGGGGGGGGGGGCACTCGCTTGTCCCCATCCCCTTTCCTGACCTGCTGGGCTGCGTGCTCGTTTAAGGGTCTGGTATGGATCTTGGGGGGATCCCACGCCTTTCTTTCCCCTTACAATACATACCAGACCAAAGGGCCTGGTATGCTCTTGGAGGGGAACCCATGACGTTTTTTTCTTTAAATTTGGCATGGAGTTCCCCTTCAAGATCAGAGCACAAGTCGCATGCCAAAGTCAGTTAAGACCGCGATCCAACTTTGATCCGACTTCAGTGATATTCAATGGGCTGAAAAAGGATCAAAGTCAGGCCAAAGTAGTGTAGGGAGCATTTTCAAAGTCAGACTGACTTGTGTTGGACCAGTTAAGATGGCCCTCATAGGGAAACATTGATTTTCACACGCCATATGACATGAGCTCCCAATGTCGGAGCGTTTGTCGTACCAGTGTGAACCCATACTGAATGGCTATTAAAAGGTAACCATCCTCACCTGTGATCTGTTTGCTTGTAATTAGTGCGTGTGTGTATGTATATAAATGGTCAATGAGTTCCTGGACTCCGACAGACCCTTGTATTTTTCATCCAGTGCTGCACTGATGTCTCTGGATTCTGAGTCATGGGGAAAGCAAAAGAATTGTCAAAGGATCTGTGGGAAAAGGTAGTTGAAAAGGTAGTTGAACTGTATAAAACGGGAAAGGGTTATAAAAAGATATCCAAGGAATTCAGAATGGCAATCAGCAGTTTCCAAACTCTAATCAAGAAGTGGAAAATGAGGAGTTCTGTTGAAACCAAACCACGGTGAGATGGACCAACTAAGATTTCAGCCACAACTGCCAGGAAAATTGTTCGGGATGCTAAGAAAAACCCACAAATAACTTCAGGTGAAATACAGGACTCTGAAACATGTGGTGTGACTGTTTCAAGATGCACAATAAGGAGGCACTTGAACAAAGATGGTCTGCATGGTCGAGTCGCCAGAAGAAATCCATTACTATGCAAATGCCACAAAATATCTCGCTTATAGAATGCCAAACTGCACAGAGACACACCTCAAACCTTCTAGCACAAAGTTATTTGGAGTTTATTTTGCAGTTTTTTAGGCGGATCTGATAGGAAGACCATGCATTCTTATGGACAGGCGGGTGTAAACGGACTTGTGTCTGTTTTCCCCCCCACCTCCAGGTCTGATTGGGTCGGCTAAAAAGGTGGAGCGGATTGGATGTAGCCAGATGTAAATGGCCAGCAGAGGCTCTGTCCGTATCCACTCTGCAGAAACTGATACAGTCGTGCTCATAAGTTTACATACCCTGGCAGAATTTATGATTTCTTGGCCATTTTTCAGAGAATATGAATGATAACACAAAAACTTTTCTTTCACTCATGGTTAGTGTTTGGCTGAAGCCATTTATTATCAATCAACTGTGTTTATTCTTTTTAAATCATAAAAGCAACAGAAACAACCCAAATGACCCTGATCAAAAGTTTACATACCCTGGTTATTTTGGCCTGATAACATGCAAGTACAAGTTGATACAAAGGGGTTTGAGGCCGGGTTCACACTGGTACGACATGACCGTCGTATGACTGTGGATCCAACTTTGCCCTGTGACTTGAAGTCCGACTTCAATGAACAGGGATCTGATTTTGATCCCCAACAATACCAGGCACTGTGTCTGGTATGAATCTTTAGGGGGAATTCCACGCCAAATTAAAAAAAAGACAAAAAAACTGCATGGGTTTCCCCTCCAAGAGCATACCAGGCCCTTCGGTCTGGTATGGGTTTTAAGGGGAACCCCCACACCTAAACTGCGTGGGGATCCCCCCCCCCAAATCCATACCAGAACCTTATCCGAGCACGCAGCCTGGCAGGTCAGGAAAAGGGATGGGGATGAGCGAGCGCCCAACCTCCTTCTGAAATGTACCAGACCGCATGCCCTCAACATGGGGGGGGGGGGGTGTTTTGGGGAAGGAGGGGCCCTGCGCCCCCCCATCCCAAAGCACCTTGTCCCCATGTTGATGAGGACAAGGACCTCTTCCCGACAACCCTGGCCGTTGGTTGTTGGGGTCTGAGGGAGGGGAGCTTATTGGAATCTGGAAGCCCCCTTTAACAAGGGGGCCCCCATATTCCGGCCCCCCACCCTATGTGAATGAGTATGGGGTACATTGTACCCCTACTTATTCACTTAAAAAAACGTATCAAAAATAAGTAATTTATTAAGGCAGCTCCGGCGTCTCTTCCTATCCCTTCTCCCCTCTCCAGCTCTTCTGCCTTCTCCGCCTCTGGCGGTTTTTCTCCCCTCTCCGGGTCTTTTAGCCTTCTCTGGTTCTTTTCCCTCTGTCCACTGTCTTCTGCCTCTGCCGGGTCAGAAGAAGAACAGAGGGAGAAGACAGCAGAGAAGACCCGGCAAAAGAGCACGAAGATAGTGAAGAAGACCCGGCAGAGGCGGAAGACAGCGGACAGAGGGAGAAGAACCAGAGAGGACTAGAGGACCCGGAGAGGGGAGAAGAACCATCAGAGGCAGAAGACATCAGCGGAGGAGGCAGAAGAGATCGGAAGAGACGCCGGAGCTGCCTTAATAAATTACTTTATAAACTTGTGTAAGGTGTTTTATTTTTGACACTTTTTTTAGGTGAATTGGTAGGTGGTACAATGTACCCCATACTCATTCACATAGGGTGGAGGGGCAGAATCTGGGGGCCCCCTTGTTAAAGGGGGCTTCCAGATTCCAATAAGCCCCCCACCCGCAGACCCCGACAACCAACGGCCAGGGTTGTCGGGAAGAGGCCCTTGTCCCCATCAACATGGGGGCAAGGTGCTTTGGGGTGGGATGGGGCGCAAGGCCCCTCTTGCACCAAATCACCCACCCCCCATGTTAAGGGCATGCAGCCTGGTACGGTTCAGGAGGGGGGGGGGGCACTCGCTTGTCCCCATCCCCTTTCCTGACCTGCTGGGCTGCGTGCTCGTTTAAGGGTCTGGTATGGATCTTGGGGGGATCCCACGCCTTTCTTTCCCCTTACAATACATACCAGACCAAAGGGCCTGGTATGCTCTTGGAGGGGAACCCATGACATTTTTTTCTTTAAATTTGGCATGGAGTTCCCCTTCAAGATCAGAGCACAAGTCGCATGCCAAAGTCAGTTAAGACCGCGATCCAACTTTGATCCGACTTCAGTGATATTCAATGGGCTGAAAAAGGATCAAAGTCAGGCCAAAGTAGTGTAGGGAGCATTTTCAAAGTCAGACTGACTTGTGTTGGACCAGTTAAGACGGCCCTCATAGGGAAACATTGATTTTCACACGCCATATGACATGAGCTCCCAATGTCGGAGCGTTTGTCGTACCAGTGTGAACCCATACTGAATGGCTATTAAAAGGTAACCATCCTCACCTGTGATCTGTTTGCTTGTAATTAGTGCGTGTGTGTATGTATATAAATGGTCAATGAGTTCCTGGACTCCGACAGACCCTTGCATTTTTCATCCAGTGCTGCACTGATGTCTCTGGATTCTGAGTCATGGGGAAAGCAAAAGAATTGTCAAAGGATCTGTGGGAAAAGGTAGTTGAAAAGGTAGTTGAACTGTATAAAACGGGAAAGGGTTATAAAAAGATATCCAAGGAATTCAGAATGGCAATCAGCAGTTTCCAAACTCTAATCAAGAAGTGGAAAATGAGGAGTTCTGTTGAAACCAAACCACGGTGAGATGGACCAACTAAGATTTCAGCCACAACTGCCAGGGAAATTGTTCGGGATGCTAAGAAAAACCCACAAATAACTTCAGGTGAAATACAGGACTCTGAAACATGTGGTGTGACTGTTTCAAGATGCACAATAAGGAGGCACTTGAACAAAGATGGTCTGCATGGTCGAGTCGCCAGAAGAAATCCATTACTATGCAAATGCCACAAAATATCTCACTTATAGAATGCCAAACTGCACAGAGACAAGCCTCAAACCTTCTGGCACAAAGTCATTTGGAGTGATTAGACCAAAATTGAGCTTTTTGGCCACAACCATAAATGCTACATTTGGAGATTAGTCAACAAGGCCTATGATGAAAGGTACAACATTCCTACTGTGAAACACGTAGGTGGATCGCTGATGTTTTGGGGATGTGTGAGCTACAAAAGGCACAGGAAATTTGGTCAAAATTGATGGCAGGATGAATGCAGTATGTTATCAAAAAATACTGGAGGAACGTTTGCATTCATCAGCCAGGAAGCTGCACATGGGACGTACTTGACATTCCAACATTACAATGATCCAAAACACAAGGCCAAGTCGACCTGTCATTGGCTGCAGCAGAATAAAGTGAAGGTTCTGGAGTGGCCATCTTAGTCTCCTGACCTCAATATCATTGGGCCACTCTGGGGAGATCTCAAATGTGCAGTTCATGCAAGGCGGCCCAAGAATTTACAGGAACTGGAGGCTTTTTGCCAGGAGGAATGGGCAGCTTTACCATCTGAGAATATAAAGAGCCTCATCCACAAATACCACAAAAGATTTCAAGCTGTCATTGATGTTAAAGGGTACAATACATGATATAAAGAACTGGGGTATATAAACTTTTGATCAGAGTCATTTGGAGTCTAGTTTCTGTTGCCATTATGATTTAAAAAGAGTAAACACAGTTGATCGATGATAAATGGCTTCAGCCAAACACTAACCATGAGTGAAATAAAAGTTTTTGTGTTATTCATATTCTCTGAAAAATGGGCAAGAAATCATAAATTCTTCCAGGGTATGTAAACTTATGAGCACAATTGTATGTCATCTGTGAGCTGAAAGGAATCCAGAAGAAGAAAGGAATCCAGCCAGTAAGAAAGGGGCCTAAAGCCTAGTACACAATGGTAGTTTTATTTCGTTCAACTTAGCAGGGCTGAAAAAAAACCTGACAGCTCAGGAGGAGCCACTGTACTAACTATGTGATGTTAGTACAGCGATCTCCCTTGCTGAGCTATTGTGTTCTGACAGGGAGACTGCCCCCCGTCTCAACACTCCGGTCAGCGCTCTTAGCCTTTTTGACTCATTCCCCATCGAAAGAAGCCGGCCAAACGTCTGGCTTCTGTCAGACCAGCTGCAGTACACACGGGCCAAATCTTTGCCGGTTTCTATTGAACCGGCCGATGCCACCTGATGTTTGTTTACTGGGCTTTACTCAGTAGCGGCGTGTGGGACCACTACAGAGAGACCACTGCTTCCATACAGAGAGCAAGGGTCCCATGCAGAGGACATGCTTTTCTGATCAGGCTGGGACTGCTTTGAACAACATTAAACATCTTTTTTTGTTTTGTTTATGCAGCTGGATTGTATTCAGTTTATTTAAACTAAAGGTTTCGATTGTAAAGGCAGAAGGCTTTTTATCCTTATGCATTAAGATAAAAAGCCTTCTGTGTGCAGTAGCCTCCCCTAATGCCTGAGGTCCCCCTAGATCCAGAAATATTGCAGGAATGTCTCGGCTGCCAGGACTCCCCTCCTCATTGGCTGAGACAGTAGCGTGGTGCCATTGGCTCCCGCTGCTGTCAAAGTCAGTCAGCCAATTAGGAGAGAAAGGGGCGGAGCCAGGCCACAGCTCCATGTCTGAATGGACACAGGGAGCTGTGACTCGACTCGGGTGCCCCCATAGCAAGCTGCTTGTTGTAAGGGCACTCAACAGGAGGGAGGGGCCAGGAGAGCAGAAAAGGGACCCGATAAGAGGAGGATCTGGGCTGCTCTGTGCAAATCCACTGCACAGAGCAAGTATAACATGTTTTTTATATTTAACTAAAAAAAAAAAGAGACTTTACAATCACTTTAAATAATCAGTGCTCTGCAATGTAACAAAGCCTGAATGGTTTACAGTGCTCCCTTCTCACCCTGAATGCTGCCATAGAAGAGATTACATTAAGACATATTCGGCTATTTATTGATCTTTCTGATCAATTCATACATTTTTTTTTGTTATATCAGACCAATACTCAGTTTAGGTTTATATACATCCATCCACGGATGTCTTTACAGTCCGTTTTGCATAACACTGTTTTGTTACCACCGATGGCATAAGGTAAAAGTCTAAAGTAAGACATATGCAGTGCATTTCTGTAACACATGCACATTTTCAGTTTTTGTTTTTTAAAATGCTGCAAGTACTGAAAAAAAGGATGATCCTGCCAGAAGTCCAGTGAGCTTTTAACTTTCTGTAGTAAGCTGACAACACTGCCTCTGATGCACTGAAATTCAAAGCAGTGTTATTCCTGAGTTCTCACCGCTGAATTGCAAGACACCCTCCCCCCCCCCTTCCCATCTCCACAGGATCAACAGGTTTTTTTCTGTACAGTACTTGTCATGTTTTAAAAATCAAACAAAACATAGGGGAATGTGCATGTATTGTAGAAATTTAAGAAAAGTTTAATGTTTTATTTTGTCCAGACATGCATTTCAAGTTATCTGAATTAATAATCATTCATCTGTCAGCTTAGCTTAAAGGGATTGGATCACTGTCAAATGGTGAGATCACTTCTTTATTAGTAATCTGCCTCTTGATATTTTGTTTTCAATATCCCTTTTCTTAAGCCTCTACAATTTTAATAGTGCTGTCATATTTGTCAGATGATTTAAGATATAAAAAAAAGTCACCAGCTGTCCTATGTGACCCCCATCTTGGAAAGGTTTATATCAAAGTAATTTAAATAATTTCTACTGATGAACCGAAAATTTAATTTGTCTGGGAGAATCATTACTGTAATACTGCATACATATGTCAATGGCCATTTCAAACAAAAAAGTGATGTTTTAGTTTTGGATAGATGCAGTGTACTTAAATATTGCTGGCTTACAGTATTACATTTCAGGCCCACTGGGATGGAGCTCTCTCTGTAATCAAGTTCCCAAGACTGTCCCCCATCTTTAATGTGATCATTATATGGGATTATGTCACACTGCACTTATACATTGAAAGGCCTTTTGGCTAAGATCTTGTGTAGTATCTGTTCCTATCAGTTTCCAGAGGAGGCACTGTGCTGCTCCCAAAGAGGAGGGCTATGCAAATCCTCTGGCGTAATAGTATCTGGATGGTCTGTCTCGGCAGGGGCCGAACCTGGCGCTCCTCGGTATTGGAGGCTAGTACTCGGTCGAGTCTGAGCGGGCCAGAAGGGTGCTCCTGGTGGGGATGGGTGCTGCGCTGGGTCTGGCCGAAGGGCCGATCCCTGGCCTTCTGGCCTAGATTTGGTGCGGTTTCCGCCCTTGTCAGTTTTTCAGAAAAGAACACTGGCCCCTCTTTCCCACCGGGGGGGGGGGGGGGGCGGTTAGTATTTCCCGAATGTAATTAGGTGGGAGCGGTGGTCGAGCCTTTCCTCCTGGGGCTCTCCCTAAGCTCTCTAAGTTCCATGCCTTCCTGTTGGGGACGGGACTGCACTGGTCTGGCTGGTGGGCCGGGGTTGAGAGAAGCCTGTGGTGTATGTGCCCCTGGAGTGGAAGTCCAGGGGTGCTGTAACTTCACTGTGAGTGAGGGTCACTTTGAATTATGGCACCAAGGTCACTGCACTTTGTACACTCTTTACACACCTGCCTCCTGGGCTGGGCCTATTGGCTGGGACCATAGGAATTTTTTATTCCTGGCCGAAGGGCCGGCCATTGTATTGCACAATGGTCACTTTCACTTATCCTCCACTTCCTTCTTCCCCACTTTTTATTTATTAGCCCTTTGTTTGTCAATTTGTCTTTTTTTGTTTGTACACGATTTGCACGTGTGACTGGTAGGGTGTAGGAAACCCAGGCCTGCCCTGAAAGTCTTGGGAGGGTGTAGACATGGCCTTCTGGCTTGGTTTGCCCTCTCTCATTGGGCTCTTTAGGGGAGCATCACCTAGTACTTGGGTGGGTCTGTTTTGGCAGACCCTCCAAAGAATGGGGTCCGTCTGGTTTCGGCCACATGGACCAAGTGTAAGTACCACAGTCCCTGTATGGAGCTTAACGCCCCGGGGGACCAGGGCAAGGTCCTTCGATTCTGGAGGACTGTGTGTACACCCGTTGCACCTTTTGTGTATCACTCTTTATGTGCGTGCACTTTTTTTGGCAATGTGTTCACACACCATAGGCTTTTAAAAACAAAATTGTAATATGCACCCCTGCCATTGTTATAAAGACCCCAGATACAGAAGGAACCCACTGCTGAATCCCGTGACCTGGCTGTTGCACAGAGAAACTCTTGTTATACTTTGTAGCTGGATGTTGGCATATAGGTATTGCCACCAACTCCATGAAGGCATGAACATAGGCAGTAGTATTGCGACGTTCCCTCTGCATCTTAAAGTGGTTCTAAAGGCAGAAGGTTTTTTTATCTTAATGCATTAAGATAAAAAAAAATCTTCTGTGTGCAGCAGCCCCCATCAGCTCCCCTAATACTTACCTGAGGTCCATCTAGATCCAGCGATGTTGCAGGAGAGACTCCGCTGTCTGGGACTCTCCATCCCATTGGCTGCTGTCAGTGAGCCAATAAGGAGAGAAAGAGGGCGGGGCCAGGCCAGGCTACGGCTCTGTGGCTGAATGGACACAGGGAGCAGCAGCTTGGCTCAGGTGCCCCCAGAGCAAGCTGCTTGCTCTGGGGGTGCTCAACAGGAGGGAGGGGCCAGGAGTGCCAAAGACAAAGAGGGACCTGAGAAAAGGAGGATCGGGGCTGCTCTGTGCAAAACCACTGCACAGAGCAGGCAAGTATAACAGTTTTTTTTTCATTAAAAATAACAAACAACAAGACTTTAGTATCACTTTAAGTCTTTAAAAAAACATGAAATCATTTGAGGACAGGGAGTTGTGTAAAATACCCTGTCTAATAAAAGAATACTTACTTTTCAGTCCTGATTCAGACTGTTGCGGTGCAGGAAACCGCAAGTGATTCGGACAGGAATCGCACTGCATTCCTGTTAAAATCACATGCGATTCTTTGCAGTGCAATTTGAGCCATTCATTTTGGCAGGAAAGGTGCAGACACCTTTTTTTTTCTACACTGGAATCTGAACACCCATGCAGTCCAATTCAGTCAATCGCACTGTGTTTTGCGAACTGCAATAGGTGTATGCACATTTAAATTTCATTTCCTACAGGTACTTATATAGCACCATCAATTCACACAGCATTTTACACATAGAATGTAAATTCACATCAGTCCCTGCCTTCAAGAAGCTGACAATCTAAGGTGCCCTTTCACACTGGGGCGGTAGGGGGCGTCGGCGGTAAAACAGCTCTATTTTTAGCCCTGTTTTACCGCGGTATTTGGCCGCTAGTGGTGCGGTTTTAACCCCCCGCTGGCGGCCGAAAAAGGGTTAAAACCCCTCGTATAGCGTGGCTATAGCCGCGGTATTACCGCGGTATAGCCACGCTGTCCCATTGATTTCAATGGGTAGGAGCGGTTTAGGAGCGGTGAATACACAGCTCCTTCACCGCTCCAGAGATGCGGCTCGCAGGAGATTTTTTCTTCTCCTGCCAGCGCACCGCTTCAGTGTGAAAGCCCTCGGGCTTTCACACTGAACAAACAGTGGAGGCTGTTTATGGGCGGTTTGCAGGTGCTATTTTTAGCGCAATAACGCCTGCAAACCGCCCCAGTGTGAAAGGGGCCTAACTTACATTTATACGCACACATACTAGAACCAATTTCGATAGGAGCCAATTCATCTACCAGCATTTCTTTGGAGTGTGAGAGGACACCAGAATACCTGGAGGAAACCCACGCAGGCACAGGGAAAACATGCAAACTCCGTGTAGGTAGTGCCATGATTCAGATTCGAACCAACGACCCTAGTGCTTTCCACTTAACCACTGTGCTGCCCATTTTTATAGTATTCCTAATGTTGTAGTGTGCAAAACCATTGTAAGAGGAGTTTGACCTGCTTTGCAGGGAGTCTTTTTTTAACACAAAAGGTTCCAATAAAAGCTGTTTGCATTGCAGGCAAAGCAGGTCAAACACAACCTTTGCTGGATTTGGCATTCTACATTTTTGAATAGTGCTGGATTTGAACGCAAAAGGCAGGATTTCTCAACAATGCCTGTCTGCCCTTTATCGTGTAAATTAAACAGGGCTTAACCCCTTGGTGCCAGCCACACGCAAATATGCGGTCTCTCGGCGCCTGGTCCTTGGCACTGAGGGGTCGCATATTTGCGTGAATTGCTGTTCATACAGCGGCGCCAAAAGCGTGCGCAGTGTGTGCTCCCAACATAGCTACCAGCGCCTAACCGAACGCTACCATTCGCAAGCAGTCTTTGGATCACGTGACCGCCATGACAGCCAATCACTGCAGTCACAGGCTCTAAAGCCCCACCTCCTGGCAACTTAAACCTCTTAAAGGGCCGGGAGGCACCAGCGTTAAGAAGTTATAGCAAAACTAAATAAAATTGCGAACAAGCAGGCTTTTTATTGTGGAAGGGACAAGCAAAGTGTCTTCTGCAATAAAGTAAACATACCTACCTGTTTGCAATCCTCTGCGGAAGAGCTTAGCACTGGCAGTGTGCTGGGATGACTGCTCTCCCATGCGTGTCAGCCCACGCTGGCCAATCAAAACGGAAAAAGATGATGCCGGTGCCAGCAAGGGACCTTGCGGGGCTCCGACCATTGGAACTAAGGTAACTATTGGTGCCTTTAGTTCCTTTTAAGGTCTTTTGCCAGGAACTCTTGCATCCAATATTGCATACCAGATGGACAGTAAACTATGCTCTGACCTTTATCCAAAGTACACATCAATACATAGCAACAGTTAAGGAGACGGCTACTAGGTTTTAACATTGGCTTAGACGAGTGGGCACCAACCTTTCAGACCTCACAGACCACAAAACAATGCTCCAGATCTCTGGCTCCCCTCCCCCTGGACCACACTGCTGCCTTATACAAGCAATGCTACGGCTCTCTGCCCCACTATGCCACCCACCCTGCACTCTTCATCACACTGCTTCCTTGCATAGTAGACTCATCATTGGATCTCACCTCCTTATCCAGCCATGTGCTTGAGCTCCGTTCTCCCCCCCCCCCACAGTCTGATCAGCGGAACTACAGAGGAGGCATTGAGTATCCATGTGCGCTGACAGTATTGATTAGTTGTCTGTAGTAACTGGCTTGGGTGTGTTCAGATCGAACCCGTCAGGAAGCCGTCACTCCACACCGCCAATTATAGGCAGTGAGGCATTTCCTGACCAGCAGCTGCACGCTGCCTATGATTGGCGGTGTGCAGTGCCGGCTTCCTGGAGGGTTTGATCCAAACACGCCCGAGCCCATTCTTAGTTGTCTTGTTGGCAACCACTGGCTTCGACAACGTGGTCCTTTGAAATAAAAAAAAACTGGCCTTTCAAGTAACACCTTCCTGCTGTTAGTACTTAGAATATGGAATTGCTGACACAAGAAGAAGCAATAGTAAAACTAGCAAATGAGTAAATATTAATATTAATTAATAATTAACCTGAAAAACATTTAAGAGTCAATGATATGTTCCTTTCCTGGGTAATTTACAATAATATAATTTATAGAGGTAATGTGCTTAAATCACTGGATATCTCACCCACTAGGACCTAAAATCTTACATACTAGTCCTCTTGCACACTGCTGCGTGAAAACGCTTACCAAATTTTTCAGGCATACAGGCATTTTTTTACTGATCCAAATGTAGCCCATTGTTTACAATATGCCTGTACACCCAGGCAAGTAAAACACGCACTGCGTATTGATCAGAAAAAAAAAAAGTATTTTTGCGTGTATACTCACAAATAAGTGCAAATACACACAAAAACTTGCAAATGCAATGCTTCCTGCTTGTGTGTGCATACTCGGAAATACACACAAATACTCGGAAGTGATATACAACCCATCCTTGCGTTTTTTCTGCCAGGAATGTCTGATTCTCATACATCAGTACAGTGTGCAAAAGGCCTTATTCTTTTCCTTTAAAGCAGGGATATGCAATTAGCGGACCTCCAGCTGTTGCAGAACTACCCATGAGGCATAGCAAGACTCTGACAGCCACAAGCATGACACCCAGAAGCAGAGGCATGATAGGACTTGAAGTTTTGCAACAGCTGGAGGTCCGCTAATTGCATATCCTTGCTTTAAAGTGTTAATTTAACTTTCCCCAACCTATAGCCTGCAGAGAGTATATGGGAAAGATAGCGTAAATGTTCTATACTGGTTGCAGATAAATATTGTCTCCAAATCACGTATTGCTTCCAAAGCCTTTGAGTATCGAACCTAGTATATACTACATTTCTGACCTTCCTATAAATTCATAAATTGACTAAGTACACCTGATAAGAAATAAAAATGCCAAGTGCTATTAAAGTGCCCCAAAACACGGAAGTGCTATGCTGCCATAATGCAAAGTGTACAAAATACATGTATAATGGCAGCTGCTGCACCACACACACACACACACACACACACACACACGTCACTATGCTAAGCATACGTACAGATTGATGCGACAATGCGCACGCATATCAATACATCGGTAATCCTATTTATTGTTGTAATTTTCAGCTCTAACATTGGCAATAATTTATTTAAAGGGTCCACCAGTTCCTTTTCTTTCTTTTATATGTATGTATATATGTATCCATCACTAGTAATATGTCTTAAAATAAAAACAAAAAAACTTTGCGCTGAGTAAAAAAATCATATATAAAGGATGCAACACTCTGTCGAATACAAGACAAAATAAATATATACAGCAATAGGTGTGCTATCCCTTTAGGAAAAAAAAAATCTGTGAAACAAAATATATGTGAATAAATACATACGCCACAATATAAAGTGAAAAAAAATCATAAATGAACTTTGTGACAAAAAAATCAGTGCATAGCTCTTATCATATGAGCAACAGTTCTTGTATATGCACACAATTCCAATTCACGCAATGTGAAATTCTATACAGTCCACTGCTTCCTTCACTGCATCACACTACAAAGTGACCTCTATATTATAAGAGATCTGCAGCGCTTGGGATAATGGATATCACAATCAACACAGATCAACCTTCGCCGTCATTAGGAATGTAACCTCAGAGAGTAGAGAACAAGGACAGACCACATCACGTGATACCGCCTAAAAATCCATACATTCCATTAAAAGACAGGCATTCACAATATGTAGATAAGAGACCAAGCATATAAAGCCCTTCCGCTATCCAACCCGTCTGCGTGATGACATCATAGGCCAGGGCTTAATATTATGGCCATCATTAAATTTGGGATTTACCTCATATTATTTACAATCATTCTCAATACAGCAGATGCATTCAGTACTCATCACCTCAATTATAGCTACAGTGAAAGAATCTTCTCAGTCTGGATTTAACAGGGTAATTAATGTAAATGTCAATTATGCCTCTGAGAAAGAGTTAAAGCTGTTCTACACAAATCCTGCATTGAAAAATATCATGCGATTTCAAATAAATCTGCTGTGCCTTCAAAAAGCAGCAACTACGGTTCTAGTTCACATCACCTTGTAGTCTCTTCTAGTCTTATGGTATTAATAAAGCCTGGAAAATTAGATATATGGCAGGAACATAGCTTTTGTCTCCTCACCATCTGTTGTGGAATATTTTTGTCTCTGTCTATGTGTTTCTGTGAATACACAGGCCCTCCCCATTAACACACTAGAACATACCGTACACTGCTGCAAATCAGTCGTTCATCAGTGTCCAATTGTCCATGTTCACCAGTCCACTTTGTTTATCCATGCAAACTAGTTTGTCCATTTGTATCTGTCAACCTTAGTTGGGTTATATGAGTCTGTCTTTTCACTTTATTACATTTGTCCTTATTGCTTTGTCTAAAAGAAATGACAAATTTGTCCTTTAAAGCGGAGTTCCACCCAAAAATGGAACTTCCGCTTTAAGGGAAGGTGACCCCTTGACATGCCACATTTGGCATGTCATTTTTTTGGGGGGAGGGGGGAACCCTCTTTTTAGAGGGTTTCAGCTCCCACCTCCTCCCGGGGCACCGCGGCGCAGGAAGTAAGTTCACCCCTTCCTCTCGGCAATCATCTGGGACACATCACATGCACATGCGCAGTGCATGCCTGGCTGTGAAGCCACAGCCGGGCGCCCACAATGACAATGCCGGCGCCGCAGAGAGGAGGGGGAGACGAGCGGGGCTTTGTTCCCCCACATCGCTGGACCCTAGGACAGGTAAGTGTCCGATTATTAAAAGTCAGCAGCTGCAGTATTTGTAGCTGCTGACATTTATTTATTTTATTTTTTTGTTGGAACTCCTCTTTAACCACTTGCCGACTGCCTCACGCCTATATACGTGAGCAGAGCGGCACAGGCAGGCAAAATCACGTACCTGAAACGTGATTGCCTTCCCGCGGGTGGGGGGTCCGATCGGACCCCCCCCCGGTGCCAGCTGCGGTCGGCATTTGGTTGGGAGCGATGAGAGACGAGGGGGAGACCATCCGATCGTGGCCCCCCCCTCGCGATCGCTCCCAGCCACTGACAAACATCCCCTGCCTCTGTATAGTACACAGAGGCAGAGGATGTGATGTCATCTCTCCTCGGCTGTCAGTTTCCGTTCCAGCGCCGAGGAGAGATGACATGTAAGTAAGTGCACAACACAAACACACACAGTAGAACATGCCAGGCATACATTACACCCCCGATCCCCCCCCGATCGCCCCCCGATCCCCCCCCGATCACCCCCCCCCCTGTCACAAACTGACACCAAGCAGGTTTTTTTTTTTTTTTTTCCTGATTACTGCATAGTGTCAGTTTGTGACAGTTAGCAGTGTTAGGACAGTTACTGTAACCCCCCTGTAGGTCTAGGGTACCCCCCTTACCCCCCCTAATAAAGTTTTAACCCCTTGATCACCCCCCCTCACCAGTGTCGCTAAGCGATCATTTTTCTGATCGCTGTATTAGTGTCGCTGGTGACGGTAGTTAGGGACGTAAATATTTAGGTTCGCCGTCAGCATTTTATAGCGACAGGGACCCCATATACTATCTAATAAATGTTTTAACCCCTTGATTGCCCCCTAGTTAACCCTTTCACCACTGATCACCGTATAACCGTTACGGGTGACGCTGGTTAGTTCGTTTATTTTTTATAGTGTCAGGGCACCCGCCGTTTATTACCGAATAAAGGTTTAGCCCCCTAATCGCCCGGCGGTGATATGCGTCGCCCCAGGCAGCGTCAGATTAGCGCCAGTACCCCCCCTAATAAAGTTTTAACCCCTTGATCACCCCCTGTCGCCAGTGTCGCTAAGCGATCATTTTTCTGATCGCTGTATTAGTGTCACTGGTGACGCTAGTTAGGGACGTAAATATTTAGGTTCGCCGTCAGTGTTTTATAGCGACAGGGACCCCCATATACTATCTAATAAATGTTTTAACCCCTTGATTGCCCCCTAGTTAACCCTTTCACCACTGATCACCGTATAACTGTTACGGGTGACGCTGGTTAGTTAGTTTATTTTTTATAGTGTCAGGGCACCCGCCGTTTATTACCGAATAAAGGTTTAGCCCCCTGATCGCCCGGCGGTGATATGCGTTGCCCCAGGCAGCGTCAGATTAGCGCCAGTACCGCGAACACCCACGCACGCACCGTACACGCACCATACACCTCCCTTAGTGGTATAGTATCTGATCGGATCAATATCTGATCCGATCAGATCTATACTAGCGTCCCCAGCAGTTTAGGGTTCCCAAAAACGCAGTGTTAGCGGGATCAGCCCAGATACCTGCTAGCACCTGCGTTTTGCCCCTCCGCCCAGGCGAGCCCAGCCCACCCAAGTGCAGTATCGATCGATCACTGTCACTTACAAAACACTAAACGCATAACTGCAGCGTTCGCAGAGTCAGGCCTGATCCCTGCGATCGCTAACAGTTTTTTTTGTAGCGTTTTGGTGAACTGGCAAGCACCAGCCCCAGGCAGCGTCAGATTAGCGACAGTACCGCTAACACCCACGCACGCACCGTACACCTCCCTTAGTGGTATAGTATCTGATCGGATCAATATCTGATCCGATCAGATCTATACTAGCGTCCCCAGCAGTTTAGGGTTCCCAAAAACGCAGTGTTAGCGGGATCAGCCCAGATACCTGCTAGCACCTGCGTTTTGCCCCTCCGCCCGGCCCGGCCCAGCCCACCCAAGTGCAGTATCGATCGATCACTGTCACTTACAAAACTCTAAACGCATAACTGCAGCGTTCGCAGAGTCAGGCCTGATCCCTGTGATCGCTAACAGTTTTTTTTGTAGCGTTTTGGTGAACTGGCAAGCACCAGAGGCCTAGTACACCCCGGTCGTAGTCAAACCAGCACTGCAGTAACACTTGGTGACGTGGCGAGTCCCATAAGTGCAGTTCAAGCTGGTGAGGTGGCAAGCACAAGTAGTGTCCCGCTGCCACCAAAAAGACAAACACAGGCCCGTCGTGCCCATAGTGCCCTTCCTGCTGCATTCGCCAATCCTAATTGGGAACCCACCGCTTCTGCAGCGCCCGTACTTCCCCCATTCACATCCCCAACCAAATGCAGTCGGCTGCATGAGAGGCATTTTCTTTATGTCCTCCCGAGTACCCCTACCCAGCGAACCCCCCAAAAAATATGTTGTGTCTGCAGCAAGCGCGGATATAGCCGTGACACCCGCTATTATTGTCCCTCCTGTCCTGACAATCCTGGTCTTTGCATTGGTGAATGTTTTGAACGCTACCATGCACTAGTTGAGTATCAGCGTAGGGTACAGCACTGCACAGACTAGGCACACTTTCACAGGGTCTCCCAAGATGCCATCGCATTTTGAGAGACCCGAACCTGGAACCGGTTACAGTTATTATAGTTAGTTACAAAAAAAAGTGTAAAAAAAAAAAAACACAAACAAAAATATAAAATAAAAATAGTTGTCGTTTTATTGTTCTCTCTCTCTCTATTCTCTCTCTATTGTTCTGCTCTTTTTTACTGTATTCTATTCTGCAATGTTTTATTGTTATTATGTTTTATCATGTTTGCTTTTCAGGTATGCAATTTTTTATACCTTACCGTTTACTGTGCTTTATTGTTAACCATTTTTTTGTCTTCAGGTATGCCATTCACGACTTTGAGTGGTTATACCAGAATGATGCCTGCAGGTTTAGGTATCATCTTGGTATCATTCTTTTCAGCCAGCGGTCGGCTTTCATGTAAAAGCAATCCTAGTGGCTAATTAGCCTCTAGACTGCTTTTACAAGCAGTGGGAGGGAATGCCCCCCCCCCCCAACATCTTCCGTGTTTTTCTCTGGCTCTCCTGTCTCAACAGGGAACCTGAAAATGCAGCCGGTGATTCAGCCAGCTGACCATAGAGCTGATCAGAGACCAGAGTGGCTCCAAACATCTCTATGACCTAAGAAACCGGAAGCTACGAGCATTTTATGACGTAGATTTCGCCGGATGTAAACAGCGCCATTGGGAAATTGGGAAAGCATTTTATCACACCGATCTTGGTGTGATCAGATGCTTTGAGGGCAGAGGAGAAATCTAGGGTCTAATAGACCCCAATTTTTGCAAAAAAGAGTACCTGTCACTACCTATTGCTATCATAGGGGATATTTACATTCCCTGAGATAACAATAAAAATGATTTAAAAAAAAAAAAATGAAAGGAACAGTTTAAAAATAAGATAAAAAAATAATAATAATAAAGAAAAAAAAAAAAAAAAAAAAAAAAAAAAAAAAAAGCACCCCTGTCCCCCCTGCTCTCGCGCTAAGGTGAACGCAAGCGTTGGTCTGGCGTCAAATGTAAACAGCAATTGCACCATGCATGTGAGGTATCGCCGCGAAGGTCAGATCGAGGGCAGTAATTTTAGCAGTAGACCTCCTCTGTAAATCTAAAGTGGTAACCTGTAAAGGCTTTTAAAGGCTTTTAAAAATGTATTTAGTTTGTCGCCACTGCACGTTTGTGCGCAATTTTAAAGCATGTCATGTTTGGTATCTATGTACTCGGCCTAAGATCATCTTTTTTATCTCATCAAACATTTGGGCAATATAGTGTGTTTTAGTGCATTAAAATGTAAAAAAGTGTGTTTTTTCCCCAAAAAATGCGTTTGAAAAATCGCTGCGCAAATACTGTGTGAAAAAAAAAAATGAAACACCCACCATTTTAATCTGTAGGGCATTTGCTTTAAAAAAAATATATAATGTTTGGGGGTTCAAAGTAATTTTCTTGCAAAAAAAAATTATTTTTTTATGTAAACAATAAGTGTCAGAAAGGGCTTTGTCTTCAAGTGGTTAGAAGAGTGGGTGATGTGTGACATAAGCTTCTAGATGTTGTGCATAAAATGCCAGGACAGTTCAAACCCCCCCCAAATGACCCCATTTTGGAAAGTAGACACCCCAAGCTATTTGCTGAGAGTCATGTTGAGTCCATGGAATAATTTATATTGTGACACAAGTTGCGGGAAAGAGACAATTTTTTATTTTTTTTATTTTTTTTTTGCGCAAAGTTGTCACTAAATGATATATTGCTCAAACATGCCATGGAAATATGTGAAATTACACCCCAAAATACATTCTGCTGCTTCTCCTGAGTACGGGGATACCACATGTGTGAGACTTTTTGGGAGCCTAGCCGCGTACGGGACCCCGAAAACCAAGCACCGCCTTCAGGCTTTCTAAGGCCGTAAATTTTTGATTTCACTCTTCACCGCCTATCACAGTTTCGGGGGCCATGGAATGTCCAGGTGGCAAAAAAAACCCCCAAATGACCCCATTTTGGAAAGTAGACACCCCAAGCTATTTGATGAGAGGTATAGTGAGTATTTTGCAGACCTCACTTTTTGTCACAAAGTTTTGAAAATTGAAAAAAGAAAAAAAAAAATTTTTTTTTCTCGTCTTTCTTTATTTTCAAAAACAAATGAGAGCTGCAAAATACTCACCATGCCTCTCAGCAAATAGCTTGGGGTGTCTACTTTCCAAAATGGGGTCATTTGGGGGGGGGTTTGTGCCACCTGGGCATTCCATGGCCTCCGAAACTGTGATAGGCAGTGAGGAGTAAAATCAAAAATGTACGCCCTTAGAAATCCTGAAGGCGGTGCTTGGTTTTCGGGGTCCCGTACGCGGCTAGGCTCCTAAAAAGTCCCACACATGTGGTATCCCCGTACTCAGGAGAAGCAGCTAAATGTATTTTGGGGTGCAATTCCACATATGCCCATGGCCTGTGTGAGCAATATATCATTTAGTGACAACTTTGTGCAAAAAAAAAAAAAAAAAAATTGTCACTTTCCCGCAACTTGTGTCAAAATATAAAACATTCCATGGACTCAACATGCCTCAAAGCAAATAGCTTGGGGTGTCTACTTTCCAAAATGGGGTCATTTGGGGGGGGTTTATGTCATCTGGGCATTTTATGGCCTTCAAAACCGTGATAGGTAGTGAGGAGTAAAATCAAAAATGTACGCCCTTAGAAATCCTGAAGGCGGTGCTTGGTTTTCGGGGCCCCGTACGCGGCTAGGCTCCCAAAAAGTCCCACACATGTGGTATCCCCGTACTCAGGAGAAGCAGCTAAATGTATTTTGGGGTGCAATTCCACATATGCCCATGGCCTGTGTGAGCAATATATCATTTAGTGACAACTTTTTGTAATTTTTTTTTTTTTTTTTTTTTTTTTTTCATTATTCAATCACTTGGGACAAAAAAAATGAATATTCAATGGGCTCAACATGCCTCTCAGCAAATTCCTTGGGGTGTCTACTTTCCAAAATGGGGTCATTTGTGGGGGTTTTGTACTGCCCTGCCATTTTAGCACCTCAAGAATCGACATAGGCAGTCATAAATTAAAGGCTGTGTAAATTCCAGAAAATGTACCCTAGTTTGTAGACGCTATAACTTTTGCGCAAACCAATAAATATACACTTATTGACATTTTTTTTACCAAAGACATGTGGCCGAATACATTTTGGCCTAAATGTATGACTAAAATTGAGTTTATTGGATTTTTTTTAGAACAAAAAGTAGAAAATATCATTTTTTTTCAAAATTTTCGGTCTTTTTCCGTGTATAGCGCAAAAAATAAAAACGGCAGAGGTGATCAAATACCATCAAAAGAAAGCTCTATTTGTGGGAAGAAAAGGACGCAAATTTCGTTTGGGTACAGCATTGCATGACCGCGCAATTAGCAGTTAAAGCGACGCAGTGCCGAATTGTAAAAAGTGCTCTGGTCAGGAAGGGGGTAAATCCTTCCGGGGCTGAAGTGGTTAAGGATTATCTGGCATTACTGTTTTACCAGCTTCAGTCACTGTTACTGTAATCCTATCAGCAATTCTGTGTCTGTCTGCACTAATATCAATCACTCAGCCCATGATTACCAGTTAGAATGTCAATGTCAGTCACTTGGTCAATAAAGTAAGATGGTGGAGTGCTGGACTCAGGCCTAATGAGGCTATCTTGCACTGAGGCTGCTCTCTAGACCCTGAGGGGCTCCAACTTAGCTTTCAGAATGATAGTTTTAGACAGAATGAAAGGAAGACAGTTCTAAACTGTAGTTGACAGTCCAGATAAAGTTTTTTTTATCTATCATGTGAAACAAAATTTTAAATTCTGTATAAAACTGTACTACATTTGTATGCTTTGCTTATATACTGCACACTGTACTCATATATTCTGTACAAAGCACTAAATGCTTCGATTATGTATTCACATTCTTTTGACTGATAAGAAGCTATCCTGCCCACAATTGTAATATGAATGCGAGCATGGTTAGATAAAAAAAATAAAAAATTCAAAATGCGCTGAATAAACAGAACAGTTATTTGGAAAGATGCTGAGTGTATCATGTTGTGTCTGTCCCCTCCTGAAGTAGTATTTATTTGGAACCACTGATTAATATTAGGATAGGAGTTGCCTATCTATAACATTTCCAAGACAACCACAATACATTTTTTTATAAAAGACCAGAAATAACAAGTTTTCGTTGTTTTGCTGTGAGAAATCCTTCTTCATCAGGGCTTGAATAATGTTGAACGGATGATAATATGAACACTGGCTTTGATTAGCAGGATGGCAGCTTACTGGTCTAGCAGTTGTTTGGCAAATCAGCCAAGAAATGTAAAAGAAGTACCTTTATGTTTGCACACAGTAAAAGGGTAACTGGAAAAAGATTGAGGTACCTGATAAACGAGAGCTGTGTGTCCTTCTTTCGGAGTCCATGACGAAGATCAGTTAGAGACTTTAACTTGTCCGCTGACCCATGTTGGATATCTCTAATCAGGTGTAAAACCTTGGAAAGTACAAAATGAATCACAGGATAACTTTTAAACAATTTGCAAATGTACAGTATCTCACAAAAGTGAGTACACCCCTCACATTTTTGTAAATATTTTATTATATCTTTTCATGTGACAACACTGAAGAAATGACACTTTGCTACAATGTAAAGTAGTGAGTGTACAGCTTGTATAACAGTGTAAATTTGCTGTCCCCTCAAAATAACTCAACACACAGCCATCAATGTCTAAACCGCTGGCAACAAAAGTGAGTACACCCCTAAGTGAAAATGTCCAAATTGGACCCAATTAGACATTTTTTCCTCCCCGATGTCATGAGACTCATTAGTGTTACAAGGTCTCAGGTGTGAATGAGGAGCAGGTGTGTTAAATTTGGTTTTAATCGCTCTCACTCTCATAGTTCCTCCCAAATATATCCCACGTGCTGGCGTTGACGCGTTTGTGCAGGTCCCGGAAGGACGGGCTGTTGTAAAGAGCAGACCTGCTTATTTATGCGTGTTTTAACGCTTCCTTGTGTGAGTGTAACCTTTTTTATACTATTAAAACATCAAAAGATTTTATACTATGGAATCCTGTTTTCTTTTGGGGTTCTTATGTGATCCGGCTCACCCTTGAGCGGTGGATGCTCTGCAGTGTGATCCCCCTAGATAAATAAAGGCCCTGGCTAGGTTTATAGCCACAAGCGGGAAAGACATTCCGTAATGGGAGGTCATAAGGAGCTGGTAAGCAGCCATCCTTATGATGGAGGCCTTTCTGGAATTCACACACCATTCGGGTGAATGTTTAAGCGCACTGTGGGAAATATTGGATTCCTTATCACTTTATTTATTTTTTTAAATTTATAGCGCAACTTTAATTTGGAGTACTGGTAGTACAACATGATAACGACCCCAAACACACCTCCAAGATGACCACTGCCTTGCTAAAGAATCTGAGGGTAAAAGGTGATGGACTGGCCAAGCATGTCTCCAGACCTAAACCCTATTGAGTACCTGTGGGGCATCCTCAAATGGAAGGTGGAGGAGCGCAAGATCTCTAACATCCACCAGGTCCGTGATGTCGTCATGGAGGAGTGGAAGAGGACTCCAGTGGCAACCTGTGAAGTTTTGGTGAACGCCATGCCCAAGAGGGTTAAGGCAGTACTGGAAAATAATGGTGGCCACACAAAATATTGACACTTTGGGCCCAATTTGGACATTTTCACTTAGGGGTGTACTCACTTTTGTTGCCAGCGGTTTAGACATTAATAGCTGTGTGTTGAGTTATTTTGAGGGGACAGCAAATTTACATTGTTATACAAGCTGTACACTCACTACTTTACATTGTAGAAAAGTGTCATTTCTACATTGTTATTACATGAAAAGATATAATAAAATATTTACAAAAATGTGAGGGGTGTACTCACTTTTGTGAGATACTGTATATGCAGGCTTATACAATGTGTAGAGTAAAAGATAAATCTTTCAAGAATTTTCAAGAAATTTCAATAAATAACCATCATAAAAACCTATTATAAGATAATCCATGGCAGCCAAATCCTGGAGGTTTTTGTCAATGTTTTTGCACAATTGTATTCTTTAAAGAGAGTCACAATTACATTTTGGGTCTTCCTAATCCTGGCTATATTTAGGTCATTGCCTAAGGCAGCCATAAGGGATGGGATTGCTAACTTTTCAGATTTCACTGGCTGCTTGTCTGTTTTCTGGCCAGTAATGCTCGGAATAGTGAAGATCAAGTTAACAGTCTTCAACTTTAAAAGCAAGTCTACAATGGCAGCCCTTATATTTATATCCTCACAGTTTCAATTAAAGAACTATACAAGGTGGTGCATTTCTTGCAGATTTAAATCCAAAGCGACTCAAGGCAAAGCAAATGAGACAAGCAGCCGCACAAGATGAATGCCAGTATGAAATACAGAGCCACTTATCACAAATGCTGTCTGCTTGGCGTTTGTGTAAATGTAAAGGTTTTAGAAAGTACACCTTTAGGAATGAATCAAACACTTATACTTGCTATGAAATGGAATGTGGCATTTCAGATGAAAGAATCAAACTGCCTTACTTACTTAAGACTCTAAAAAACCTAACAGCACCATGAAGGTACTGAACAGGTAGCTACTGGTACCAGTACCTTTACATGATCCTCCAGAGGTGTCAAACCATTGTAAGATGCAAAACTTCCGTCATCTCTCATCTTCCTACTATCCCATTACTAGAATGAGCAGCCTTACTGGACAACAGAAACATGGAGGATAGCGGAAATGAGCCAACCATAAACAAGAGTAGCGTGAGCTTCAGGACCCCACTGGCACTGGTACGGTCAGGGATAAAGATGTGCGCAGGGTCTCCTGCATGTCTACACTGGACTTGCAGTCTATCAAACTCCTTCAGGGCAATTACTGGTTTGCTTTAAATGAAAAAATTTGAATTATGTTTCTGGCAATTTAGGACAGTGGTCTCCAAATGGGGCCTTTTGCTTGCCTTTAATCGGGCCCTTTCATCCATCCACTGACACCAACGAAAAGGGATACTGTTCCTCCCACTGACACCAAAGATGATGTATTATTTAATCTTGTCTGAAGGAAGGCTGAAGGAAAGTAAACTGGCCCTTTGTTTGGAAAGTTTGGAGACCCCTTATTTAGGACATTCAATGGTTAACAAACCTGCTGCTCAGAGAGGAATTGGTGCTGCAGATTTTCCTCCAGAAATTCTTCATCATCAGTGTGATCCCGCAGTAACCTTTTGCTTATTAGCTGCTGTTCTCTTCGTGCTTTCCTTAGGGCTAGTTGGACAAAAATACTATTATTGTTGCTAAGCACAGAAAAGTCATATTTACAGACTAAAGCAATAGTCCAATTTGCTTAAGCCGGCCATAGACGGAACGATTTTCATTCCTGCAACCAAGGGTGCCCTCATCAACACAGTCAATGTTAATGGGGAAATCTCTCCCGCTGAGCCATTGTGTTCTCCTGGCAGGTGGGCAGGGGAAGCCATCCCCACCAAGAGAAGACAGTGATTATTGTTAGTGACTATAACAGCCGCTAGCAATAATAGCATATAAAATCCGACAGGCTGGTTGTACCCAAGTTGATCGATCGATCAACTTGGGTACATTCAGCCGACTCATATATGGTTTGAATCGAACTGTCTATGGCTGGCTTTAATTACACATTTTTAGGAGTAACTTACTTCTCACCAACAGCAATGTTCTATCCCTTGCCTACTCTTATCTAAAACAAACATAAATGGTTTTAGAAGGAGTTGTACTTAAAGCAGCGTTCCACCCAAATTTTGAACAAAATCTGTATGTATTCTCTTCCTTGCCTAGATGCTGACATGCCGTTTAAAAAAATTTAAATCGCAGTAATTACCTTTTATTTTTCTATTCTTCTTTGCACTTCCTGGTTCTCCTCCCGTGGGAGTAGGCGTGTTTCCAGCCTCTCCCAGACTCCGCACAGTCTCCTGGGAGCTAGTCTCAGGCTTCCCAGGATGCCACTGAGCATGTGCGGGAACGAGCGGTGAATGCTGGGAGCACAGCATTCACCGCATCCAGGAAATAAATGCTTGTGGGCTTCAAATGCCCACAATGAAGATGGAAACCGCCTGCAGTGAATAATATAAGTTATTCTTTCCGACGAAATCTGACACAGGCTGACATATTACACACAATATGTGAGTATGTAATGCTGAGAAGAAAAGTTTGTGAATGAACTCAAAAAAAAAACAAAAAAAAACGATAGATAGGTGGACCCCCGCTTTAAATGCCAGATGACTTTCTGTCCTCCTCAACTGATGCAAACTATTCAGATTATTAACTCTCACAGTCCTTATCACAGGGTGGAGAACAGACACTGGCTAAGGCTAGCCATCCATTATACAATTTTCCTTTAGATTTACCAAAACCATATAATACAAGTTCCAACCTAAGCACTTTCAATTTGTATGCAGTCAGGCAGGCCCTTGCACTACATAGTTGAAGGTAAATCTAAAGGAAAATTAACAAGAAAATTGTATAATGTATGGCCAGCTTAAAGCGGAGCTCCGGAGCTCCAACCCCCCAAAAAAATGTAAAGTCAGCAGCTACATATACTGTAGCTGCAGACTTTTAATATTATGACACTTAATTCGGCACCCCAGCCGATTTTCTGGTCTCTCGGGTGCTGCCACCGCCATTTGTGGTAAGGGAAATTGGCAGGGAGGCCTTTCGGCTTCACAGTCAGTTCCCTACTGAGCATGCCCAAAAGGCAAGCATCTCAATACTTTTGGTAATATAGTGTAGTCCTTCACTGATGTGCACTGATGATGCTGTGCTGATTGGCACTTATGGAAGTGCACTGATTATCAGTGTAGGTGTCCCTTGTGAGAATCGACGGTTACCGGCTCTCTTCTCCTCACACTGTCACAGCGCGTTAGGAGAACACTACCGATAACTGTCAAGTCTGTATATACTGATCAGCTGTGATTGGATTGATCACATGGTAAAGGGACGCTGTGACTGGCCCTTTACCTGGGTCCTAAGGACACATCGGTCACAGGACGCGCTGATGCTATGCCAGTTACCTGCTTCTCGTTCTCTTCGCTGTACCCTTAACTCTTCCAATCCCAGGTGTGATGTCTTGCCAAGCTTTCTTCTGCGCCACATATTTTATCATAAGAGTCTCACATAAATAATCCTGCAAACATTCTTTCCTGTATAGAAAATAAAAACAGCAACCAAAATATCAGTGTAAAGCTGGCCATGTACAATCTAAAGTGATTGGGTAGTACATACATTATCAAACAGCTAAATAATCTTACCTTGTAATGATGTACAGTCAGGTCCATAAATATTGGGACATCGACCCAATTCTAATCTTTTTGGCTCTATACACCACCACAATGGATTTGAAATGAAAATAACAAGATGTGTTTTAACTGTAGACTTTCAGCTTTAATTTGAGGGTATTTACATCCAAATCAGGTGAACGGTGTAGGAATTACAACAGTTTGTATATGTGCCTCCCACTTTTTAAGGGACCAAAAGTAATGGGAAAATTGGCTGCTCAGCTGTTCTATGGCCAGGTGTGTGTTATTCCCTCATTATTCCATTTACAAGGAGCAGATAAAAGGTTCAGAGTTCATTTCAAGTGTGCCATTTGCATTTGGAATCTGTTGCTGTCAACTCTCAATATGAGATCCAAAGAGCTGTCACTATCAGTGAAGCAAGCCATCATTAGGCTAAAAAAACAAACCCATCAGAGAGATAGCAAAAACATCAGGTGTGGCCAAATCAACTGTTTGGAACATCCTTAAAAAGAAAGAACGCACCGGTGAGCTCAGCAACATCAAAAGACCCGGAAGACCACAGAAAACAACTGTGGTGGATGACCGAAGAATTCTTTCCCTGGTGAAGAAAACACCCGAGTGAATACAGAGGGTTCACCACAAGATGTAAACTATTGGTGAGCCTCAAAAACAGGAAGGCCAGATTAGAGTTTGCCAAACATCTAAAAAAGCCTTCACAGTTCTGGAACAACATCCTATGGACAGATGAGACCAAGATCACTTGTACCAGAGTGATGGGAAGAGAAGAGTATGGAGAAGAAAATGAACTGCTCATGATCCAAAGCATACCACCTCATCAGTGAAGCATGGTGGTGGTAGTGTCATGGCGTGGGCATGTATGGCTGCCAATGGAACTCGTTCTCTTGTATTTATTGATGATGTGACTGCTGACAAAAGCAGCAGGATGAATTCTGAAGTGTTTTGGGCAATATTATCTGCTCATATTCAGCAAAATCCTTCAGAACTCATTGGACAGTGTTTCACAGTGCAGATGGACAATGACCCGAAGCATACTGCGAAAGCAACCAAAGGGTTATTTAAGGGAAAGAAGTGGAATGTTATGCAATGGCCAAGTCAATCACCTGACCTGAATCCGATTGAGCATGCATTTCACTTGCTGAAGACAAAACTGAAGGGAAAATGCCCCAAGAACAAGCAGGAACTGAAGACAGTTGCAGTAGAGGCCTGGCAGAGCATCACCAGGGATGAAACCCAGCGTCTGGTGATGTCTATGTGTTCCAGACTTCAGGCTGTAATTGACTGCAAAGGATTTGCAACCAAGTATTAAAAAGTGAAAGTTTGATGGATGATTGTTAATCTGTCCCATTACTTTTGGTCCCTTAAAAAGTGGGAGGCACATATACAAACTGTTGTAATTCCTACACCGTTCACCTGATTTGGATGTAAATACCTGCAAATTAAAGCTGAAATTCTGCAGTTAAAGCACATCTTGTTCGTTTCATTCCAAATCCATTGTGGTGGTGTACGGAGCCAAAAAGATTAGAATTCTGTCGATGTCCCAATATTTATGGACCTGACTGTATGCATAAAGCTGGGCACCCTGGTACCAGTTTAATCTATACAATAGCAAACAGGAGGAAAATATATAAGTCTGCTAAAATACTCCCCTCCTCAAGATCTTTAGAGTAGCCCATAGACTGTTCGATTTTCCACAGCAGTTGGAAGTAATAAAAAAATCACTTGTGTCCCCCATCAACACTGTCAGTGTTGAAGGAAGAATGCCTCCCTCAGCGCTAATGTAAAGGGGGGGGGGGGGGGTAATACAATGATTACTTCTGGCCTTTTTGCATGCCCATGGAGCCGCAAATTGGCCATGTGAAGCCTTTTTGTTAGGTTCTCAGCTTTAGGAAAAAATATATAAACTTGTCTAAACTTGCCTATTTTTGTATGTGTGAAAAAAGGGCTGACAGTGAGGTTAAAAACAAACAAATGAAATGCAAATTCAGTTGCTCTGATGTATGAAGATACAAAAAACAGCCAAATAACAATTTCTTTGTGAATGACTGACCAGAGTGTACAGAAGATGCTCATAGACATGGTGAACATTTCCCAGTACAAACAAATATTTCATCTCTTTGGGCCAATGTACATCAGCCATAACTTTATGAGCACCCATCTAATATTGAGTAGGTCCCCCTTTTGCCACCAAAATAGCCCCCAGTCATCGAGGTACAGACAGCACATCTCTGAAGGTATGCTGTGGTATCTGGCACCAAGCCATCAGTAGCAGATCCTTTAAGCCCTGTAAATTGCGAGGTGGGGCCTCCATGGATCAGACTTGTTTTTTCCAGCACATCCCACAGATGCTCAATTGGATTGAGATCTGAAGAATTCGGAGGCCAAGTCAGCACCTTAAAGCGGAGTTCCACACATTTTTTAGTTTATTAAAAGTCAGCAGCTACAAAAAGTGTAGCTACTGACTTTTAATAAACAGGCGCTCACCTGTCCCACAGTCCAGTGATGTGGCCGCCCGAAGCCTAGATCCTCACCCCCTCCTCTCTGCCGGAGCCATCATAGCCACTGTGGGCACTGCGCATGCACGAGTCGCGTTACGCTCTTCTAGTGGCCAAGCAATCTTCTGGGACCTGTCACGTGTCCCAGAAGATTGCTGGCAGGGAGGGGCCGCCTAGGGGGAGAGGACGAGTCTCCTAGGCAGCTAAGAAGTTTGGACAGGAAGTCCCACTCTAAACTAAGTACCCCCCCCCTCCAAAACAATGACATGCCAAATGTGGCATGTCAGGGGATGAGGAGTGCTTAAAGCGGAAGTTCCACTTTTGGCTAGAACTCCACTTTAAACCCCTTGTTGTGTTTTTAAAACTATTCTTGAACCATTTTTGCAGTGTGACAGGGCACATTATCCTGCTGAAAATGGTCACTTCCATCTGGGAATACGATTTCCATGAAGGAATGTACTTGGTCAGTAACAATGTTTAGTTAGGTGGTGTGTGTCAAAGTAACATATGATATGAGGGGGAGATGATTAACATGTACAAATACATAAATGGTCCATATAGTGAACTTGGTGTTGAGTTATTCACTTTAAGGTCATCAGAGAGGACAAGGGAGCACTCTACAGCTAGAGGAAAAAAGATTTCAAATATGGAAAGGTTTCTTCACAGTAAGAGCTGTGAAAATGTGGAATAGATTCCCTCCAGAGGTGGTTCTGGCCAGCTCAGTAGATTGCTTTAAAGAACGCCTGGTTTATTTCCTAAATGTACATAATATAACTGGGTACTAACATTTATAGGTAAAATTGATCCAGGGAAAATCTGATTTCCTCTCGGGGGATCAGGAAGGAATTTTTTCCCCTGCTATAGCAAATTGGAGCATGCTTTGCTGGGGTTTTTCTCCTTCCTCTGGATCAATTGTGTATATGGATTGTATGATGGTTTTTTTTTGGTTGAACTAGATGGTCCTCGACTATGTAACATCCACATGAATGGCAGGATTCAAGGTTTCCCAAAAGCATCACACGGCCAACATGCCTTCTTCCCCAGGTAAGTGACATACATGTACCCAGGCTTCAGCATGAAGTAAAAGAAAATGCGAATCATCAGACCAGGCCACTTTCTTGCATTGAAATTAAAAATGTCCATGGCTGCTGGTAAAAAATAACTACCTCGATATGAAGTGTACAGAACTGAAACCAAAAATGTGTGGTACCAGTGCCTAGGTAATAACTGGCACTCCCTAAAACGTGCACACAAATAAATTACATGTGATAAGACTAATGAGCAGCGCTTCCTCAGCCCCAGACCGTGACCAAAATAAAACAAAATTTGACATATATACAAATTCATTAAAGCGGTATTCCCTCCCTGAACTAAAAAAAAATGTAAAAGTCAGCAGCTACAAACACTGTAGCTGCTGACTTTAAATAAGTACTTACCTGTCCTGGGTGCCCGCGATGTCGGCCACCCGAGGCCGACCCGTCCCTCGGCTCCCGGCACCGCCATCCTAAGTAAGGGAAACAGGTAGTGGAGCCTTGCGGCTTCACTGCCAGTTTCCTACTGCGCACCCACGAGCGGTGCGGCGATCTATGAATGGCCCCGTGGTTTTCTGGGAACACACACAGTTCCCAGAAGGCAACGGGGGCGCTCAGCTAGGAGCAGAACACGCCGCGGAATAGGAAGAGGCAGATTAGGAAGACCACCTAGCAACAAGGGTTAGGTACGTTTTAAAAAAAAAAATTTCAATTTTTTTTTTTCATTTTTTTAGGATTTTTGGTGAAAATTTTTTTTCAGGGTGGCCCTTCACTTTAATAACAGATATTCCCAAAAATTTCCAGTGCGCCAATGTTAATGTCCATAAACACAATCTTGTGCTCCATAAAGTCCATATGGTTCCAAACAGACTCCGTGCTCAGTGCTTACCAGAAAGTAATGACCTTTGGCTATAAATCGGGTCAAAACACACTAACTTAAACATAGGATGCCTCAGTACTAGCATCAATATTCCCGGGACATAGCCTGTTACGCTGGAGATGTGGTACCCAGACTGGCACACTACTCTTCTGGGACTGTCTGAAGCTGGCCTCATTCTGGCAACAGCTCCTGCAGATTGTTTACAATCTTACAGACGTGTTTCCCTTGATGATAATTTGTCAGAAGTGCTCCTAAACTTGACCCCAACATCCAGTAAGCGATACCGTAAATCCCTGCTGAAACATCTCCTGAATGCAGCTAGGGCATGCAACCCCCAGCATGTGGAAACAGCAATCTCCACCTATGATCCATCCACCGGAACGCAGGAACACAACACATGCTGGCTATACTAGGACATATTCTGGTTTTCAGATGAATACTTGACATAGCGACAGTGATTGTAAAGTCTTCTTTTTGTTTTTTTAGTTAAAAATAACAAACATGTTTGTACTTACCTGTTCTGTGCAGTTGTTTTGCAAGTAGCAGCCCAGATCCTCCTCTTCTCTGGTCCCTCTTCGGTGCTCCTGGCCCCTCCCTCCTGCTTAGTGCCCCCTACAGCAAGCAGCTTGCTATGGGGGCACCTGAGCCAAGCCACAGCTCCCGGTGTCTATTCAGACACGGAGCCGTGGCACGGCCCAACCCCCTGTCTCTCCTCATAGGCTGACTGACTTTGAGTGACAACAGCGGGAACCAATGGCACCACGCTGCTGTCTCAGCCAATAAGGAGGGGAGTCCTGGGCAGCCGAGAGACTACTACAACTTCGCCGGATCAAGATGGGGCTCAGGTAAGTATTAGGGGAAGGCTTTTTATCTTAATGCATTCAAAAAAAAACCTTCTGCCTTTACAATCACTTTAAGCAGGTCCCTTTATGGGATTTTGAGGCCTCATGCCGTGGACCCCGCCAAAGCTCTTCACCCTTCCTCCTCTCTTAATTCTTTCCTACTCTTACATCTCCTTCTTACTTCCTACCTAGGGAGTCGTCCTTTTTCTTTACTACACAGAAAAAAAATCTTTTGGTATGCATTGATCATTAGGTGCTGTTGCTGTGAGGATTGGGGCTGAGAGCCATATTTTGTGCATCGTCCATGTTTTGCTCCCTACCTCACAGTGGTTCGGTACCTGCTAGTTAGTGTTTTTCCCTTTTTTTTCCTCCCGGTATGTTCATGACAAATAAATCTCTCTATTAGTCTTCCACCACACTACAGGTTATAAAACAGGATATACTTGTGGTAGAGGCTACTGCCCAAAGTTTACCGAATACCTTATATTGCTGTACTGGAACCTTGTCTGTTAATTCGGTGATATCCATTGATTCTTTGATATTAATGGATGTCATTGACTATGGTATGTCATGCCATACTATTATGTTCGAACACATAACTTAAAGGGTAATTTCACCTTTACAGAAAATCTGTAAGGTGAGCTTACACTGGACCCCATGCCCCCGGGTCCCCCTGGGGGTGATGGGGAGGGGGTCCAGTGTAAGTCCACCTTACAGATTTTCTGTAACAGTGAACTTACACTTTGAATAAAGATTTTTTTTTTTTTACAAGAGAGGGATTGAATAAAGAATTTAAACAAAGGATGCCATAACTTGAAGATTTTGGTGTCACTCCTGCCACTGGGACTCTTGCTTGTCACGAGTGCAGTTCCCATGTCTGAGCTGTATTATGGGCACAGAGCCTGAGGTGGAGAGTTACATTCCTGGTCCTGGTTAGTAAGGATGAGCTCAGGCGTGTTCGCAAACAGCACATGCAGAACCCGCCAGGAAGTTGGCACTGCGGAGCGCTAATCACAAGCAATGAGACATTTCCCGATGTGCGGCTGCAGAGATCGGGAAATATCTCACTGCCTGTGATAAGCGATCCACAGTGCTGACTTCCTGGCGGGTTCTGCATGTACTGTTTGCGAACACGCCTGAGCTCACCCTTACTGGTTACTTATGGTCCTTGTCCTGATACAATGCTGTGGCATCCTATGTTTAAATGAGCGTGTTTTGATCCGTCTCTGGTGAGTTTGATACTTACATGGGGCACATGGCATCACTATACTGTTTTGTAACAGTGCAGCACTTGAAGCACTGAGCACAGAGTCTGTTTGGCACCATATGGACTTTTTGGAGTACAAGCTTGTGCTTATGGACACCATCATTGGAGCACTAGAATTTATCTGAGATATCTGTTATTATTGAATTTGCTTATATTTTTATATTTATTTTGTGGCTGAGGAAGAGCTGCTTATTAATATTACCACCTGTATTCTTCCATTGCTCCATGGTCCAGTTCTGATGCTCACGTGCCCATTGTAGGCGCATTTGGCTATAGACATGGATCAGCACAGGCACCCTGACCGGTTAAGGCTACACAGCCCCACGCACAACAAAGTAAAATGCCCACAACTTCAGGGACAACATGTTTACTTGCTGCCTAACATATCCCACTGCCTTTCAGATGCTATTGTAACAAGATAATCAATGTTATTCACTTTAAAGGGTTCTCCATTCTGAAAAAAAAAACAAAAGGTCAGCAGCTACAAATCTTGTAGCTGCTGACTTTCAATAACAGGACACTTACCTATCCAGGGATCCAGTGTTTCTCACCAGCTTTTGGCTTCCTGGCACTGGCATCTTTACTGTGGTCATAGTCATAAAGTTATGGCTGATCGGTGGAAATCTATACATTGTGGCACCATTCATCCTGAACAGCACCCCAATGTACTAAGACAACACACACAACTGCATGGTAACATATCATAGTGCATTGCGGCAAACATTTGATGACGTCTGATTTTTTTAGATGTTTCGGTGCATCGGAAGCCCTTTCATTTTAATGGAATGCCCTAATGCATCGTCAATTAACACACCGTATATATGTAATTAGGTCATTAGTGTATAAAGTGCCTCTCCAAAGCACTATGCAGTTTTATTACAATCAATCTGTATATAACAACAGAAATGCATTTGACAATTGCTATGTAACTCCTTAGCTACTATCTGCTAAATAATCGTTTTCTCATAGTTCCCCCTCACCAGCACTGCTAGATCTGTTCTTCCTTATTCATGAAGTCAGGATATTGAGACATACCTTCACACATATGCTTCCTAGGTTTATGCTTTGTTACGATCTGTAACAAGATCCTAACACTGTCCAGAAAAAGTTAACGGTGGCGGCCATTTTTTTGTAGACTGTAAGTCATTGTAGCCTACGAGACTGGCTACTATAAAATGGCATCTCAACAGCATACAAATTGCTAACTACGTGAGAGCTCTAGTGTTCATGATGTGAAATGCCTACCCATTCCTACATGTCATTAGAAGTGGAAGATGATTTTGAGCGTTTGAATGTTTTTATATAAAACCTGTTGCAAGATTTGCACTGAAAAACAGACAACCTGTATACTGACATACACATTGCAGACAGACATTGAAGATAAACCTTTTATCTACAATCCTTTAGCCCCCCCATAAGGCTTCATGCACAGTGGGGCTCTATTAACCTCTTAAGGACCAAGCCTCTTTTTGAGATTTGTTGTTTGCAAGTTAAAAAATTTTTTTTTTTTTGCTAAAAAATGACTTAAAACCCCCAAATATTATTTATATATATATAAATCTTACAAGCGCACTTTTTTTTGGAAAACAATACACTTTTTTAATTAAAAAAATAAGACAACAGTAAAGTTAGCCCAATTTTTGTTTATATTGTGAAAGATAATGTTACGCCAAGTAAATTGATACCCAACATGTCACACTTCAAAACTGCGTCGGCTCGTGGAATGGCGACAAACTTTTACCCTTAAAAATCTCCATAAGCGTCGTTTAAAAAAATTCTACAGATTGCATGTTTTGAGTTACAGAGAAGGTCTAGGGCTAGAATTATTGCTCTCGCTCTACTGATCGCAATGATACCTCACTTTCATATGCAGGCGCTACTCACGTATGCATTCACTTCTGCACACGAGCTCGTTTAATCTTATTTATTTTACCTTTTATTTTTTATTAAAAAATATGTAAAAATGTAAACATCCCTTGTAGTAGAAAAAAAAAAACATGACAGGACCTCTTAAAGCGGAGTTCCACACATTTTTTAGTTTATTAAAAGTCAGCAGCTACAAAAAGTGTAGCTGCTGACTTTTAATAAACAGACACTCTCCTGTCCCACATTCCAGCAATACGGCCGCCCGGAGCCTCGCTCCTCTCCACCGGCACCGTCATAGCCACTGTGGGCACCCGGCCGTGATAGCTTCCGGCTTCACAGCTGTGCGTGCACTGCGCATGTGTGAGTCGTGTTGCGCTCTGCTAGTGGTCAGGCAATCTTCTGGGACCTGTCACGTATCCCAGAAGATTGCTGGCAGGGAGGGGCTGCCTAGGGGGAGAGAAGGAGTCGCCTAGGTGGCCAAGAGCAGGAAGAAGGAAGTGGGACAGGAAGTCCCAATCTAAACTAAGTACCCCCCCCCCCCAAAAAAATGACATGCCAAATGTGGCATGTCAGGGGGTGAGGAGTGCTTAAAGCGGAAGTTCCACGTTTGGGTGGAACTCTGCTTTAAATATGAGATCTTGGGTCAAAAAGACCTCGGATCTCATATTTACACTGAAATGCAATAATTATATATATATATATATATATATATATATATATATATATATATGTAAAATGTTGTCATTTAAATTTTTTTTTTTTAAATGGCCCTTTAAGAGCTATGGGCGGAAGTGATGTTTCTTCCCCTCACTCGTCTTCATTCCTAACACCAAGAAGGATCCAATCGCCTTCACACGCTACCGACGGCTCTAGTAAGCGGCGGCGGGGGTCCTTCTCCTGCCGCCGATAAAAGTGATCTCTCGGCGAATCCGCCGCAGAGACCACTTTTATCACAAGCCGGACCACCCACCAAAGAAGGGGATACCGGGGTTATGGCAGCTAGCTGCTGCCATAACAACGATATTTCTCTTCAAAGTTAGGACTTATATTGGCGTGCGGCGGTCCGGAAGTGGTTAAAGCAGAACCCCAGCCAAATTTTTTTTTTTCATGTCCTTGTTGCTGATCTTCTACCTTCTCCAACTTTGCCATCCATGATCTTCTGAGCTCTGTAGTTCCTCTGTAATAGGCTGCTGAACTTGCTGAAAAACCGTTATTGCCTGCTGACTTCCTGTTTGTAAGACCATTGGCTGCTATCCCTCTCTTAAGCTCAGCCAGCAGTCTGACACACCCTGTTGTAGTCCTCTGAAAGAGCAGGGAGGAAGCAGACATGTTGTAGTGGGCGCAGGGGGTCTCACAGCCCCCGGTTTGTGCCGTCCATGGAGGTGTTCTCCTTCTCTCTCCTCCCTCCTCCTCCTCCCTGCCAGCAATCCACCCCTCCACTCCGCCCCCCCGCCACCGCCCACCCACTATTGTTATCTCCGTGCACAGCGGGGATTATTATTAGAAATCAGTTGTATGACACAGCAGGGATGTCCCGCTGTGTCAGGTATAGTATATCAGAACAACGATCGCTGATGTCCACCTACCTCCGGTATTGGCACAGTGCGCTGTCAATTATAATACCGGGAGGCGGGACATCAGCTCTAGGTGTTCTCATATAACAATACCTGACACCGCGGGAGAGCCAAAAAACAGTTTCATGCATTAAAAAAACAGTAAAGTTAGCCCAATTTTTTGTATAATGTGAAAGATGATGTTACTCTGTGTAAACAGATACCTAACATGTTACGCTTCAAAATTGCGCACACTCGTGGAATGGTGCAAAACTTCGGTACTTAATCCCCATAGGCGACGCTTTAATTTTTTTTTATAGGTTACATGTTTTGAGTTACAGAGGAGGTCCAGTGCTAAAATTATTGCTCTTGCTCTAACGTTCACAGCGATACCTCACATGTGTGGTTTGAATGCCGTTTACATATGTGGGCGCGGCTTATGTATGCATTCGCTTCTGTGAGCAAGCACGCGGGGACAGTGGCACTTTAAATTATTATTATTTTTTTATTGTTAATTTTACTTTTAGTTTTCTTTTTTGACACTTTCTTTTTACATTTTTGTTTTTTTATCACTTTTATTCCTATTACAAGGAATGTAAACATCCCTTGTAATAGGAAAAAGGATGACAGGTCCTCTTTACAGTGAGATATGGGGTCAATAAGTCCTCACCTCTAGGCTGGGAATCCTGAAATAAAAAAATAGATCTCGGCCTCCCAGCAGAGGCTGTGCCATTTTGTCGAATGCAGGGGCCGGGCGTGATGTCATAAAATCTCACCTGGCCTCCAAACGATCATAGAGACTCAAGGGACCATCTCTATGGTAAGCGCCTGGGGCAGCGGATCCCTTCAGGGGCGAGCCCGGAAAAGCACCGGACTGCGGCGGGAGGGAGGGGATGTCCCCTCTCGCCGCCTATAAGAACGATCAAGCGGCTGAACAGCCGCTATGATCATTCTTAAGGTGAAGGGAATCGCCGGCTCTAAAAGACGATATCTGAATGATGCCTGTAGCTGCAGGCACTATTCAGATATCACCGCTCAAAGTCTGCAAAGTCATATGACGTTACGCGGGCGGCAAGCGGTTAAATGACACTTCACACAAAGCAAATATATTTATGTTATCTCATCTTTTACTGAAGTAGAAAACAAAGAGTATATTGTAAGTGTAGCACCCTCTACTTTTAGGTAGGTGCTAGATTAGTATTTTTCTAGTTGCAGGACTAGTGGCAGGTGAATTTAGCCAGGCCTGTGTTTCTATTCCAGGCCTGGTTGTTTTGATTTGGTAATGGGAGTGTTGGTGTAGTGGGGGGTGTGGCCACCTACACTCTGGCTCAGAGATAATCTCCTGCTTTCAGTGGAATTGTTTTATAAGGGAGGCTGGACTTGAGACCTGAGTGGCAGGCAGCTCATGTGGGGGGCTCTGATCAATCATTAATTTGCATTGGCGGGGGCAGGCCTCCCATATAAGCTGGGGTCACATGCTTCCAAGGAGGAGTTGGAGAGCACAGGAAAGACAGCATGGCATGCTGAGGTGCTATACCGGACATCCTCATGCGGGGATGTACCGTGTGCGCAGAGGAGGAATGGAGGAGCCACGGGGAAGGAGTTAAAGTTGAGGATCTTCATCTCTGCGTAGGGTGCCCATGTGTCCCGGATTGCCCGGGATTGTCCCTTATTTCAGATTTTTGTCCCGTGTCCCGGGCACCTTCATTCCGGGACTACACAGTGTCCCGGAATGAAAAAAAAAAAACACACCGCCGGCACCAGTCCGACTCCGCCACCCTTATAATCATTATACACAAGTGAGTAACACATAACACACATCATATGCCTGCCTATTGCCTAACTGGTTGCTAGACTAGGGCCGCCCGCCCCGCGTCTAGCAACCAGTGACGTCAGCTGACACCGTCCGTCACGTGGGCAGTCAGCGCAGTGGGCACGGGCTACGGCTGAGCGGCGCGCCTCCGAGAGACAGAGAGAGCAGCCGCCAGCCTGGCCCAGGCGGCCACACTTACTTACTAGCCTGTGCCCAGTCAGCTCAGCTGTGCCCACTGCCCAGTCAGTGCCAGTCCCGGGGCTGCCAACTACTCCAGCAGCCGCCAGCCAGTGCAGCAGCAGCACATTGCCAGCAGCACAGCCCGACTCCGAGCTGCCCGACTTCTCCAGTCTCAACTTCTCTCCTGAGCCTCGTCTGAGTCCTCCCTCCCTCCAACCCAGGAGGTCCATGAGTTTGCCTCCCGCCAGACAAACTTCCAGGTTAGTGTAACTTACACGTCTTTGTTAAAGTGAGCACTGAAAAATGCATGCTCCCCCTCCGTTCTGCTGCTGTCCCCCACCCCCCTCCGTTCTGCTGCTGTCCCCCACCCCCCTCCATTCTGCTGCTGTCCCCCACCCCCCTCCGTTCTGCTGCTGTCCCCCACCCCCCTCAGTTCTGTTGCTGTCCCCCACCCCCCTCCGTTCTGCTGCTGTCCCCCACTCCCCTCAGATCTGCTGCTGTCCCCCCACCCCCTTCAGATCTGCTGCTGTCCCCCACACTCCCCCTCAGTTCTGCTGCTGTCCCCCACCCCCCCCCAGTTCTGCTGCTGTCCCCCACCCCCTTCAGTTCTGCTGCTGTCCCCCACCCCCCTCAGTTCTGCTGCTGTCCCCCACCCCCCTCAGATCTGCTGCTGTCCCCCACCCCCTTCAGTTCTGCTGCTGTCCCCCAGCCCCCTCCGTTCTGCTGCTGTCCCCCCCCCCCACTCCCCCTCAGATCTGCTGCTGTCCCCCCCACTCCCCCTCAGTTCTGCTGCTTTCCCCCTCCGTTCTTCCTCCATGTCCCCCTCCGTTCTGCTGTCCCCCTTCGTTCTTCCTCCGTGTCCCCCTCCATTCTGCTGTCCCCCTCCGTCCTGCTGTCCCCCTCCGTTCTTCCTCCGTGTCCCTGTCCGTTCTGCCGCTGTCCCCCTCCGTTCTTCCTCCGTGTCCACCTCAGTTCTGCTGCTGTCCCCCTCCATTCTGCTGTCCCCCTCCGTTCTTCCTCCGTGTCCCCCTTCGTTCTGCTGCTGTCTAAGTGACTTAGTTAAAGCCGGTGCACAATGCATACCACCTATCTAAATTGGTTACCACTGTTTGCTTTTTCCCCCCAAAAAAATTGGCAAAAAAAAGTATCAAAAACCATCTTTTTTTTGGGGGGGGGGGGGGTGTCCCTGAATGGCAGTTTGGAAATGTGGTCACCCTATCTCTGCGGAGTGGATCAGGTTTCTGTGACCGGGGAACACGGTGCTTGACTGTAAAGAGGATCAGGTGGAGAAAGTAGGAGCAAAGCGGCGGAAGTAGACCAGCTTCTGTGACCGGGGAACACAGGACTTTGATACAAAGGAGATGGTCAGTGTAAGGTTGAAGAAGCAGAATTACTGGAGAGAGTAGTTCATGTTTGCAACAACTTCCAGAGACTGTGGGGCGGTTAGTTCATTGAGCCATGGAAGATAGGCGGTATAGGCCTTTGGCTCTCTGTTTTGTAGCCGGAATTCCACATCAGTCAAATACAGGAGAATTATTTAGAGTGATACACCTTGTTTAACTGGAAGCCGTGAGTAGTAAATCTTCGGTCAGATAGATAACAGAAGAGGCAATAGTCTACAGTGAGGACTCTGCATGGGAAATCCATTAACAAGGCCAAGGCCATAGATGATAACCTATCCTTCTAAAATCTTTATGGGCATCTCATACATCCCTAATATGTCTCCAAGTTTATTCCACAAATAAAAGCAAGAAAACGGAGCAACTGACTGATTATTGTCTTTTGGGTGATTGATGAGGGGATGGCAGCAGGGTGATTGGCGGATTTCTACAACCACACCCGCAGCCCATATGGGGGTACCGCTACATTTTGGAGGTCCCACCGAGATCTGCCTTCACAGCTAACTTGCTGGCCATCGCCCCTAGCAACAGTTAATCGTTGGAATGCACCGAGAGGAAGGGACTATGTGTTTGCTTTAAAAATGATGTGCTACAGGTTGTTACCCATGACAACCAAACCGGACTTGTTCTCACAAAAGTAACAAATCCTGCAATTCAGTGACTGTAATCATTGTGCTGTCATACGTGGCAACCACAGCAGCATTGTGCCTTTTGAATTACAAATGTGTCTGGCGTGGGTACAGCGCAGACACTACCCACTGTTTTGCCTTTAACTTAATTATCCTGCTAACACAGTTGAAAATGTGGAATGAGGTTATGGATGTCTCTGTTGCCCTTAGTAACAAGGACACAAGGGGGTGTCACGGACGGGGACTGCAGGGAGTCGGTCTCTTGCAGTTGGGACATCACATGGAGGCATTTTCCTTTGTAATCGGTGACTGCTGCCAAGTTAGCCTGCAATTCAACAGTGCCGGCCGCCAGGTGTCGCTGGGGGGCACTTTGAAAATGTACAGCTACAGTTCCTCGCGCGCTGAACCAACAAGTGGGGGGTGGAGCCACGCCCCGGAGGAGAAGATCACCAGCGTTCAGCGTGCCACGCGCTACACCCAAGGCGGAGGAAGATGGTGGAGGGTGTTCAGAGCGCACCCACCATGCAGTGGTTACCTGAAGTGCAGGATCGGGTCCTAATTGACACTGGTATTCGGTTAGAGCTTACCGGAGGACTGGCGCTGGAAGTGATCGGAGGTGTGGAGAGATTGTGCATGCTGTGTCCTGGATGTCGAAAGCCTACGGTCGGTGTTAGTGTTTGGGCCCGGTGCGGACATTGTGGCATCTTGTTAACCCATCTGGGACTGGTACTGCAGGACGTCCAATATTACTCCACCAGTCTTACAACCGGACTTTGCCGCAAGTTCAGGTGACCCAGAGGGCCGGAGAGGGTCGTGTGTCACCTGCTTCAGCAGTGAAGGAGCTCCCGTCTGATTCGGCTGAATCGGAGATACCGAGGACCAGGTAGGAACTATTGGGGAAGCCTGTAGCCTGGCCAGGGACCCAGATGTTGTCAGTGTTAGTGGGCAATCTCTGGAGGAAACCCCTGAGGAGCTGGCCGGGAGTAAGTCCTATGCTGTGCCTGTCCGGAAGGAGCCGTAGTCACCGGAGGGGGATTCCTCGGGTGAGCAAGGGCCGGGCTGTGGACTGGGGGTCACCTGAATTATTGGAGAAGTATGGGTCCCTTGAAAATCTCTTTGAATGGTCATCCCCGGAAGAGGTTGAATCCAGTGATGAGGAGCCATGGGTTTTGGAAAGTTCCGTCCCTGCGGGAACTTCCGTCGGAGTACCGGGGGGACCATTAAGATCCCCACTACCCCCAGTACCCCCCTTCAGTATTGTGTCAAAGGCTCTTCCTACCAGAGTGTCAAAATACCAGCAATGAGTTAACAAGGCCACCGACTCTTGTGTTCTGCCTGGGCGGGGAAGGCCCAAAGAACTGCCGAGACTCTCGTTTCCAAAGGGATGTATAGAAGAGAGTTGTTCAAGAGTGGGGCCTGGATTACCCGTATGTTCCAAACCACATTATGGAGATAATTGAGAGTTCTCGGGAACAATGGGAGAATGACTTAGTTTGGGACTAGCTTCATGTCCTGAAACCCCAGCAGACGCCAGAAAGTGAGGTTTGGGTCCGGTTCGAAGACATTCACAGAGAGTGGAAGCTCGGGAGGGCCATCTATAAAGACAAAGTTCTGGTTTCCAAGGCTAGGCAGCATAACTGGAGCTACTCAATTTCTGTAAGAGGTGAAGGGGACAGTCGCAAGAGATTGCCGGACCCACGTTACTATCTGTGAGCAGGACTACTGGTGAGGTAGCCACAGAAGTATTCAAGTTTACCCATGTTTGACTACAAGAGGGCAGCTGGGTTAAGGTTGACTTTCCCAATGCCTGTTTTACAGGGCTGCCACTCAGGGTGCCTGACAAGGACAAGTCATGGACACTAGGGTGTGCTGTCCCTGTTCATTGCCTTTGCTTCATTTGCTAAAAAAAAAAAAAAAAAGAGAGAGACTTCTGTTTAGGAGCCAAACAGAAAGTATATTGGCCTACGGGCATTTATGCCTCACCATTGGCATGTCTGTTCAGCTTGCATCCTGCAGGAGGTCTCTTAGACTCCTTTTGAGGGGGTGACAATCCTGGCAGGGAAACCCATGCCACTTTGATCCTTTATTGTTCTGTAGCAATAACTCTCGGTGGAGCTGCTGGTTTAAAGCGGGCTGTTACCATCAGCTTCGTAACCTCTATTTCACCAGAACCGGGTCTAGGGTCCCGTTGAGTTTAATACCAGACAATGTAGGCACTTGAGTATCTTTTCCAATGCTTTAATAAACGTGAATTGAAGGAAGTAGCAGGAAAGAGGTAGAAGGAGAGTTGCAGGGAAGTTCAAATACCTTTTCTTAGTGTAATATCAGGAATTGAAAGCTTGTAGATGAATGTACTCTCTTTTTAGAGCTGAATCTTTGCATGCCTAGACTAGCTGATCTAAAAGACTACCGGTCCCAGCATCCTCCTGGCTTGGCTCACAGATATGATCACAGTTACTGGCACCCAGCACTAGAGGGACATCAGAATAGATGAATAATAATGAAGGTGGTCTGTACAATAATATAATTGTAGTCCACTGTTGCTACAATACACTGAACCAGCTTGGACCAATGTAGGTATACATATTCCCCACGTGGCCAGTCCCTATGAAAGAGAAAAATCACTGTAGTAAGCACTGATACTCTATTTCCACAGAGATTGGCCACGTATGGAAAATATATAGAGTACTTTTATTGAGGCAAACCTTTTCTCAACTGGAGCACCAACTAGAGTTCCAATTATCTGTAGTTATCTGCCTGCTTGAGTAGGAGATTTATAAAATGGAAGGTATATGAAATGTGATGTATCCAGAAAAGAAACTCACTGGGGAGAATTAAAGGAGAAGTACATCCAAAGCTTGTTTGGCTGTACCTCTGTGGATCACAGCAGTGCAGTTAGGTCGGCACTCCTGTGACCTGTTTTCAGCAGACAGCGGGCCGAAAGCCCGCTGTCTGCTGATGTCACAGAGCCGATCCAGGCTTGGGATAGATTACGAGCATATGGACCATGCACCTGGTCCAGCACCCGGCTCAGCCTCTCAGTGAGCTGCTGAGAGGCTGAGCTGGGCAGCTCCTGCCCCCTCCACAGCCCAGTGCTTCAGTGAGTGCAGAGCAGAGAGCTGGCAGTCACCGGCTCTCTGCTCAGGGAGCTATGAAAACAGAGCAATTAGCGGTGTTTGATCACTCAATTCTCAGTCTCAGTGCCGGCAGGGGACAGATGAAGCATCGGACCGATGCTGCATCCACCTAGGTAAATATGATTCCCAAAAAAACTTTTAACAAAGCTTCTTGCACCATTATAATGGCTATATTGGCACGAGTGGCATGTGTCAAGTAAACAAAGCTGATAGACCTGTTTCAGGTCTATCTGTGCCACCCATGCTCATTTCTATTTCAGAGTGAAATAGAAATTGGCATGGGTTTGTTCCTAATCAACAAAGAGATGTTGACACACCCACAAGATAATGCTTCCATTTTTAATACGCCTTTAAATAATTAGTCACAAACATTTGTGAAAAAGGAGGTAGACATTCAAGGAATAATGACCAAATGAACAGGTTTCAAAAAAAGAGATACCAAGATATACACATACATAATTAGGAGGGATGCCTTGAAGGTATCAAGAAGATAAATGTGGTATGCCCACCGAACACATGGAGGTTTATCCAAAAAGGGGATGTATGGCTTGTAGTAATATACACTGAATAAATATATGTCCTTTTCACTGCTCATGTTCATCCAGAAATTAATATACCATGCTCCATCAGTGCATTCTGTAAAGATTACAGAAAAATTCTATATTTGGCGTGGCAGTCATGCCCTCTATGTTTCCCTCCTTGTTGGGCACCAAGGAAGTGTCTCATGAGGGGCCTACCCCAGAGTGGGTTCTTCTGGTTGCTCTAGGCACCTGGTACAGGGTTACTTTCTTTTGTGCCATTTTCATCAATGCAGATGTTGTCGGAAATTCCGAACGTCAAGAACGCGGTAATGTACAACACGTACGACGAGCCGAGAAAAAAAAAGAAGTTCAATAGCCAGTGCGGCTCTTCTGCTTGATTCCGAGCATGCGTGGAATTTTATGCGTCGGAATTGTGTACACACGCTCGGAATTTCCGACAACAAGTTTTGTTGTCGGAAAATTGAAGAGCCGGCTCTCAAACATTTGTTGTCAGAAATTCCAACAGCAAATGCCCGATGGAGCATACACACGGTCGGATTTTCCAACAACAAGCTCACATCAAACATTTGTTTTCGGAAATTCTGACCGTGTGTACGCGGCATTAGGCTGTGTGCTGCCTCGGCATACCAGGTAGTGTTCGTGTATTACAGAGTCTATCAGAGGCATTCTTTCAGGACTGGTCTCTTCGGAGCGAATCCCAAGTTCTGATGACTTTACATCTAGTAGTGAACAACATCCTTCTGCTCCCCACGGGTGTCATTCTCTGTCTCACTCTCTTATGAGCATCGTTCTTAGCTCTCCACTAGGCCTTTTTGGGAACATGTTGGAGGTAACCCAGCTCGAACTGACCCTGGCTGGCTTCTCTCGGAGGGAACCCTTTGTACTAGACCACTTTCCCATATTTCTATCAGAGGATTAGTGGGCCAGACCAAGAGAAGAACCCACAAAAAAAACAAAGAATCTGGAAAGGCAATAACTCTTACCCTCCCGGCCAGGACAACACCTAACTGGCTACAGTATTTCAACCTGCTTACAGACATAAGCTAATACTGCATATGTAATAGCTATCCAACCCCAACACTGTAATAACTAACTACAGCCAGTTTACATACTGTATATATTCATAAGTGAAAGTTCTTCACTGTTTACTTTAAGGAGTGTTGCATATAAGTAGTATTCCTGAAGTTTTTGTTGCTGCATGATGAAGGTGCAAACTAACAAGTTGAGGGACACATTTTACGCTTTATGCACACAGACTTTTAGCAGTCAAGGCATAAAATCTCCAGTGCTTTTTTGCTTTTTGACTCCCAGGGAGCTGCACATGGCACATACAGCCACCATTATAAATAAATGGCTGTAAGCAGCCATCCTTGGGTAAAACACTCAACATCAGCGTTTATACTCACATGTATTTATGGTGTTTCTCCCCAAATGCGCCATTTTCACATTCTGGGAAAGGAACTGCATGCAAAAGTGTGGGTAACTGCTAATGCCAAAATCTTCTACTATAGACGAATACAGTCATTCATTTGTATTGGTAGCTGTACACTGCATGTGCAGCTTCCCAGGCTTCAGAAAGCATCAGAGATTTTACTACTCCGCACACAGGAGCTGCTAGGTGTCTGTGCACATAAGCCCTTATGCTTCGTACACACGGCCTGATTGTTGGACGACCGAGCATCTGATTTTTGTCAAAAGGGTGTATGCCAGACTTTGTCTAGCATACTAACGATACGCAAATTGTTTGACAAACAAGAACGTAGTGACGTACTATGAGAGTATAAAGAGGAAGTTCATTTCTCAAGCGCAACCCTTTGGGCCCCTTCTGGTAATTTCATGTTAGTAGAAGTTTGGTGAGCGCAAATTCGCGATTTTTAGATCGTACAAAACAAATGCCTTTTAAAATACGTTTGGCAATACTACATGCATCGCAGCTTCATCATTATCCCATTAAAGAAGATGAGAATTTTGACACTTCTTCAATTGCCGCATCACGAATGTTAATTCTTGATTACGAACAGTAGTTTACAAGACCGAACTCTTCCCAGTTGTTCCTTGATTCCGAGCATGCGTGTTTGTGCTTTCGACTTTTGCGCTACGGATTTCTGTACTGACCATCTGAAAATCAGACATTGAGTTCACATCAGACAAAAATTTTATAGTCTGCACATCCAGCTTTTGTCTGATGTAAAAGTCAAATTGCCTGTTGAATACACCGTACTAATGATCCGAAAATCCTCAGACAGCTTGTTTTCAGACTTTTCCCTTCTGATTTTCGTACCGCGTGTACAGTCAATAAACTCTCCAGCATGTTATCTTATGTGTCCATGCATACATAGGCTGTTATCAACTGTTTTTGGCTGGGCGTTTTTGATCCTTTGGAAAAAAAAAAAACTCTTAAAAACACCAACTCTAAAAAACGCTAAAAAAAACGCTATTGCAAAAATATTGAAAAACGCTGAAAAACTCTGCAAAGCTACTGGCGTTTTTAAAACGTTATTATAACGTCCAGTGTGCATGAGGTCTTAAATACTATTCAACTGTGCAAATAGTATACTTGTATAATAATAATAAACAACCTTTCAAAGGTGAATACATAAATTAACAGCGCTAGCAGAATATAAAACATCAACTAGATAATGTGCTTGTAAATTATTGACTTTGACAATATTGACAAGTTCTATACATATATAATGAAGAAAGTGCTAAGTGCTCCAAATGCAAATTCTAGTGCTTCATGGTTCAGGATAGGATTTTTCAAGTGCCACACTCCCCTCTTGTGACCCCACTCACCAGAGTTAATGGACCCTCAGCTTTGCAGTCTAGGGGTCAATAGGGCTACGATCCAAAAGATCTGATGTGTAAAAACTGGACTCTCAGAGAATCTTCAATGCAGATATTCATGTGGATGGACCGAAGTAGATCATTCATAATGGGAAACAGAGGTAAAAAATCCGATAGTGGAGTACTGCTAATACTAAATCAAATACGCAATCAAACAAACGCCACTCACAAGATGGCTCTGTAAAAGAGGCATCAGTAAGTTCCGGGTTCGCCACTGTACGGCGTGCATTCCACGAATAGCGGAAGTTGCGTCACTGGTTAAAACCGGAAATACGTCGACGCGTTTCACCCCTCCTATATTCTTCTTTTTCTCTAGTTGTTGCAGGTTTTAAGCATCACAGATTGTCCAATCATTTTAGATTGTTTCACAACAGTGATCCCAGGGGTCTGACGTTTTGTGGAATAGATAAAGTGGAGGCTCATTGGAGAGGTTCCAATCTCAAGAAAGCTATCTCACAAAATGAGACCCAATGGATAGATAGGCTGGGTAGTATGAGTCCCTTTGGCTTAAATAATGAATTGGATTTGAACTGTTTTTTTGTCTAATTGGTAATTGTGTTCATTGCATACATAAATATATTTATATTTATTTTCGTTTTATTTCAATTTTTATTTTTATTTTTAATTTTACTTTATTTTATTTTTATTATTACTCATTTTTATTTTATTTTATTTTTTTTATGTAAACAATGACTTCGTATAGAATTAATGAATCATATAATTTTGTTTTTCCTCTTCATATATTTTAAAATAACCAATTTATGTACGTTGTTTTTAAAGTATTTGTATTTCGCAATAAAGTTTTTTGTTATCACTTGGCAATAACAGGAAGTGATTTTATCAAATGGCAGTTGGTGTTTGATTGCACCAGATGGTCTTTGTTTTCTACTATTGGCTAATTGGAGACGAGGTGACTGCCCTTTGTATATAAATTACACCATCCGAAACCGGAAATGATGTCCTTGATGACGCCCTGGAGGAGGGGTAAAACACGTCGACATATTTCCGGTTTCACTAACCAGTGACGCAACTTCCGCTATCTGTGCAATGCACACCATACAGTGGTGAACCCGGAACTTACTGATGCCTGTTTTACAGAGCCGTCTTTGTGAGTGGCGTTTGTTTAATTGCGCATTTAATTTAGTATTAGCAGTACTTCACTATCGGCTTTTTTATCTCTGTTTCCCATTGTGAATGTGTCAGGGCTGGCTCAGCCCTTCCTTCTCTGAGCTGGCCGCTCAGCTGTCGGCTAATAGCCTGCTCTCATCTCTCTCCACAGTTAACCAGCCTTTGTGGATATACTCCTCAGTCCCGCCTACTTAAAGATCTCCAGCTCACTTCATTCCTGCCTTCACCTTGGTCACATCACAAGAAACCATCTCCTGTGTTCCTGTTTAAAGACTGGCTTTGCTGACATCCCTTCTGGCTCCTTATCCTGCTTGCTGTTCCTCTACTTGGATCCCTGACTTCTGGCCTGGCTGATTACCCGATCTGGTTACTGAACTCTGGCTTGGCTGATTACCCGATCTGGTTACTGAACTCTGGCTTGGCTGACAACCCGATCTGGTTACTGGACTCTGGCTATGCTTTGACTACGCTTAGTCTATTTACCTTTTTATTTTTATTAGTAAACAAGTGTGGTTTTATTGTACTTCTGTCTTGGTCTGGTTCATGGTTTCTGACAGTAGGTAAAGGCCATGAATTCAGAAGATACAGTCAATCCACTTGTTGGTAATATTTTTTCCAGATCGGATGAGCAAGATCACTGCATGGATCAGTTTGCCATGTCGTTACAAACGCTCCTGAGTCACACGGCTCACCTGAAATCCCCACTGTGGCTACTCCGGTAAAACCTGAGTTGCAGGCTGTCCCTGCAGCTGCTCCAGTCTCTGTGAGTATTTCCTCTATAAAAGGTATGTCTGGTTCCGCCCCGCTTCCCCAGCAATTTGGGGGCAATCCAGTTCAATGCAGAGGGTTTCTCAACCAAGTTGAGATATACTTTGAGATGCTGCCCCAGGCTTTTCTCACGGACAGAAGCAAAGTAGGATTTGTGAAATCTTTGCTTTCTGAGAGAGCCTTGGCCTGGGTTAACCCTCTATGGGAGACGCAAAAACCTGTTGTCTTGAGTTACCCTTATGCCCCGTACACACGGTCGGACATTGATCGGACATTCCGACAACAAAATCCTCTGATTTTTTCCTACGGATGTTGGCTCAAACTTGTTTTGCCTACACACGGTCGCACAAAGTTGTCGGAATTTCCGATCGCCAAGAACGCGGTGACGTCAAGCACGTACGACGAGACTAGAAAAGGCCGGTTCAGAACCAAGCGCAGCACCCTTTGGGCTCCTTTTGCTAATCTCGTGTTAGTAAAAGTTTGGTGAGAGACGATTCGCGCTTTTTCAGACTCGTGGCTTTCAGATCGTTTTCTGCCGTTCAGTTTGTGCTTGTGGGTTTGTATCTGCTCTTCAGTGCGTGCAAGCAAGTTCCGCGTGACTTTAGTCACTGTATTCTTGTTCATTCGTTACTGTTTTTCAGGTCGCTCTTCACAGGCCTTGCTGTTCTTCAGTGCGTTCTGTTACTTCGTTCTGAGCAGCCGACCGTTTTCTAGCCATGTTTCGTATGCGTACTCCTCGTAGAGTTCGTGCTGTGCGGGGGCTTGGTGTTGGGGTCCTGACCTTGACACAAGTCCAGTCCATGAACAGGGTGGGGAGGAGTTCATGGACCAAGAATTGGTTGCTTCAGCGTGACCAGTTCTGTCATATGCCTTTGCTCCGTGAGATCCGTGAGAATAATCCTGATGATTTCAGGAATTTTCTCAGGATGACGGACCCCGTATTTCACCGTTTGTTGGCTTCGCTGACCCCCTATATTAGCAGGCAGGATACCTGCATGAGGCAAGCAATCACTCCGGAGCAGAGGTTGGTCGCTACCTTGCGGTATTTGGCCACAGGGAGAAGCCTGCAGGACCTCAAGTTCTCGACAGGCATCTCCCCCCAGGCTCTGGGGATCATTATCCCAGAGACCTGTTCTGCCATCATACAGGTCCTACAGAAGGAGTATATGAAGGTAAGATTTTTATCATTTTATATCACATTTTATTGTATTGAATGTTTGATAATATATTGTATTTCTTTCCTCATTCCCTAATTACCATGATTGTATTATGCTGTGAATGTCCCCTTTGTCCTCATGCATGCTGGATTTTTATGTAATTATTATTTGAGGTCCTTCATACATATTTGCCCTTCAATAACCTCCCCAGCATGGTGTCCCCTGCCCTATATTCACCTCATGTAGTTACTTAACAATGTATTTTATCAGCTCCATAGTAGTGCTTTACCCCAAACACCCCCTAAAATGTTTGGAAATGTTATTTTTGATTTAAATTCAGACAGAGTGCCATAGGCTTTTTTTTGTGGTGTCCCCAAATTTTTTGTAACCCTCCCTCCCCCAACTGCTAAGTCAGCTGATCCCAATTCTCTATCCTCAATCATCTATCTGCTGACTTTGCCAAACCCATACACACTATACCCACCTCTTTAGTGCTCAGATTTATGGATGAATTCCCCAAAGCATGTAGTGCAAGGACCTGCCTGTATACTTTCCAATGGTACTGTTTAAAGTTCTTGTATCCTATTATGATCTTGATAGGTAATAGCAGAATGTCCAAATGTGCTCAAATGTGTACAGTGTGTATTTATATCTTTGTATTATGACACTTCTTACCTGTCCAGTGGGCTGCCAATAGTGTAACTAAGGAGGGGCTGTTCCAAGTAATACCCTGTATTTAGGCATTCATCTCTCAATGAAGTGAAGAGGGTTACCTGTCCAAGAGTTCCCCCCCCCCTTATAATGTTAGAAATGGCCCATGAGAGGGGGGGGGGGGAATATGATAGGTGTACCTTATACTTTGTTGTAGTTAAATTCCCCTTAATAAATGCTATCTGGAGGTTGACCCATAATGTTTGTGTCTAATCTGCTTGCCAGGTTTCTGTGTAAAAATAGTAATGTTTATTGTTTTTTCCTCAACAGTTTCCTTCCACGCCACAGGAATGGCAGACTGTGGCCTCCCACTTTGCCCAGCGGTGGGACTTTCCTAACTGCGGAGGGGCAATTGATGGGAAACACGTCCACATCGTCCCACCACCCAACTCGGGGTCGTACTATTATAATTACAAGGGGTTTAATAGTATAGTGATGTTGGCGGTGGTGTCGGCTAATTACGACTTCTTGTATGTGGACGTGGGGAAGAATGGCCGGATGTCCGATGGTGGAGTGATCGCCCAGACGGAGTTCTACAGGCGTCTCCAGAATGGCAGCTTGGACTTGCCACCTCCAGAGGACAATGTTGAAGGTCTACCATTTGTGTTTGTTGCTGATGAAGCATTTGCGCTGGGGGACCACCTGATGCGGCCATTCCCGATGAGGACCCTCACCCCGGAACAGAGGGTTTTTAATTACCGGCTGGCCAGAGCCCAAAGAGTGGTGGAGAACACATTTGGAATCCTGGCCAGCCGGTTCCGATTATTTATGACACCCATCCATATGGCGGAGTATAAACTGAACCATATAATACTTGCCTGCTGTGTTCTCCATAATTTTCTAAGAAAACATTCAGCCAACTATGCTGGCTCAGTTGGGCCTGAGGCCGGAATCCCAAATACATCAACAATGACGGCACTTGAAAGCGGCCGTCCTGGCTTGCCCTCCCTGAATGCCCGTGATGTCCGGTTACGATACCTGGAGTTCTTTGCGGGTAGTGGGGCTATCAATATGCCAGACAATATGTGACACCTTTTTCAAATAAAAAACAACCCAAAGAAATTCTTGGTGTACATTTACTGCTTGTGTTTGTTTGAGCTGACCCTGACAGAAATGTGTTGAGTGCAGAAAATGTCGTGATTGGGTAACCTTATAAAGAATAGTGTTGGCTGGTACTTCCTAAATGCAAAAACACATTTCACTACAAGTGCACTTGCAACTGCACTGAACCTGCACTTGTAGTGCAAAGTGTATTTGCCCTTAGGAAATAACCCCCATTTTTGCATAAAACAGCAATTACATCACACCAAAAGTGTTGTAGTGTTGAGACAATAATCCACACATTCTTGAGTAAGGCACTTTTTTATACCTGCACAATCACATGTGCATTTACCAAAGGTTTTTAAAACAAACCAACATGTTTGTTGTATAAAATGTTTGCAGTAGCATTATGAAAAATCAAAATATCCATTTCAGATAAAACAGGCCTGTGTAAAACCAACAAGAAAGCCAAAAAACTAGAACTTACAAAGTTCACATTATGGAAAACCTGAAGGTTATATCAGACATCAGTATTTAGGAACTGGGTTTGATATAGTGTTCAGATGGGGGGAAATCACCCCTGGAAAAGCCAAATTTGGAAGATGCACACCAATTTACGAATGTCAAGATGTGCTATCTGCCATCAGGGGGGATCAAGGGATGTGTTTTGGGGGAGCAAGCCCTTCCTCAACGCTACTTTATAATTGAGGAAGGGGTTGCCCCCCCAAAACGCATCCATTGATCTCCCGTGATGGCAGATAGCACATGTTGGCACACTGTGTGCATCCTCCAAATTTGGCTTTTCTAAACATTGAAAAAGTTTGGTACCATAAAACAGGTGATTTTGTGGGGTTTAAATTCGCCCCAAAACATCAATGATGCTATTATTTTTTTTAATAACATCAGTGATTTGTTGCTGGATGTTTTGCAATTGGAGATTACACCCCATGATCTCCCCTATCAGTATCTGGGCACTTTCAGATGTAAATCATTCTGGATCCCTCACATCACGATCACCTAAAAAGAGATAAAGAACAAAAAAAAAGGTCTCAAAAATCTGCCACCATCCATCTCTTTTACCTGAGTCTGTGGTCGCAGACACTCACCTGTTGTGGTGCCAATCTCCACCACGTCTTCTTCTTCCTCCTGCTCTTCTTCTTGTGTAGGTATTTCCCCTTCTTCCAGAGGGGGGGGGTCTCTGGTCTCCTGGGATGAGGGGTGTCCGAGTCTTTTCTCCCCTATGTAAAACAAAAATGGTATACTTAGCACACAGATATTTGATGGCAGAACTATAGAAATAGGAAACATTGCTTGGAAGTGGGGTACAATTGTCTATTTTAGCCGAGTTCCAAGATCTATTTTTTTCATTGCCCTTTGTCAAGCTGCAATACTTTACCTGTTTGGTACAAGCTTCACACATGTAACCCCCCCTATAGTATACACTGGAGCACCTGTGTGCCCCCCCTAATAAAAATGGTGTTCTGGGGTCCCACACTAGTGCTCCAGTGTCCAGATGTGAAAACAGCTGCTCAGTGTCCTCTCCTTACACACAATCTAGTTTGCATTTCATTCTAGTAACAAACCCATCTACATAAACAAATATTTGGCATCCAAGTAGGCCCCAAAAAAATGTGGGAAAATGCATATGGCCTAAACAATGGTGTTCTAGAGGCCGAACGAAAAATGTTTGATACGAACGAATAATGGGCCCATGAACATTAAAGTTGACCTTTTTAAACGTTACAATTACTAAAATCATATGGAGCAGAACGAACGGAATAAAGCCAGAAAGAATAGGAACACAGCACAACTACTTACTTTTTTGCAGCACTCTCCGGATCTTTCGGTACTGCTCCGGCTCTCTCAACTTCAGGTCCGACCACCGCTTCCTGAGCTGATCTTTAGACCTTCGTACCCCGAAATTCCGCTCGAGACTCCTGACCACTTTCGCCATGATTTTGGCCTTTCGGATTTTGGGGTGGGGGTAAGGCCCATATTTTCCATCATAGTCGGACTTCCTCATGATGTCGACCATCTCCAACATCTCCCCAAACGACATATTTGTGGCCTTAAAACGTCTCCTTCTGGATCGGGACGTGCCTGGATCCGCCCTTTCCTCCTCCTCCTCGTTGCTACAATTAGCCCGCACTTGCTGTATGTCCGCCATCATGCTCTTCCCCCACTGCGCCGAACGAAAAGGGGCGGGGAATCCACTAGAAAGAACGTCAGGGGCGGGCGGAGTTACACGCATGCGCAGTGTATATAAAGCGTAACACGCGTGCGTATTACGTTTGATCTGTGAGCGGAGGAAGGAGCATTGAACGCGGCGATCGTAAGAACGAAGAGACAAACTTGGGCCTATACTGCTTCTATAGATTGAGGCATATATTGTAACAAGATTAGGAGAGTTTGGTGTGACATTAGGCTTTGTCTTGTGTTGTGTCTTGCAGTGAACATGGATATGGTACTGGAAGATCAGGACTTCATTTCAGTCTTCATAGAGATGCTCAGGGAGCTGCCCTGTCTGTGGGAGATTAAACACCCCCATTACAAGAACCAAATAAAGAGGAAGGCAGCACTGGAGCAATTGTGTGAAATTGTGAAGCAGGTGATCCCCACAGCAGACATCACTTATTTAAAGATCTTAATTGGTGGCCTGAGGAGCACATATCTGAGGGAGCGCAATAAAGTCCTGGATTCACAGAGATCCGGAGCAGCAGGTGACATCTATGTCCCCAGGATGTTGTACTAAGACAGGCTGCACTTTCTGGCAGGCCAGACTAAACCCAGGCCATCCCTCTCAAGTCTTCCTTCCACGCTTCCTTCCCCCCCCGGCTGAGGCTTCTGACGCCCAACCTGGGCCTTCCAGGCCACATGTGGAGGAGCCCAGATTGAGCCAGGTATAGCATTCCTCTAAATATTTCTGCTTGTCCAATCAATGATGTTAACTAGATGTTAGTTGGGAGTACTAATTTATGATTGTGATTGATGATGCAAAAACTAAAACCATGTCCCTTTTTCATACACAGGGAAGTCTCAGCCAGGAGGTGGCTGATCTGCAGGTCCCTCCACCCCCCCTGGAAACAGAAAGTGGCAGTAGGAGGAGTGCCCTAGAGGAGGCGGCTATCAGATTTTTTTGTAGGGCTACAGAGGTCCTGGGAGCACCACACACCAGGCAGGAGAACCTTGCGGCATTCATAGCCTATAAAATGCAGAGGATGGAGGAGGGCCAAAAAGCCATGTGTGAGGCCCTCATATCTGAGGCTCTGGCGAAAGGTGTGAGGGGCCAACTTACACCTCACACACAGCTTTGGGATGGTCCTCCTCCTCCTCCTGCAGGTCCTACTCCTCCTCCAGGTCCTACTCCTCCTCCTGCCACATCTCCAACTGCACAGCCACAGCCCGGAAGGAAGTGTGAAAGGAAGACCAGAGAGTGAGGACCCTGGATCCAGTCTGGTCGGCCAAAAGATGCAGCCTCTTGTGGTACCACAGCCTGGGGACACTGATGTCATCTGCTGCTATCCAAGTCTCTGTGAATCCCGGACCAGACTGCCCTCCCTTATATATGGACTCCTCAGGCCACCAATTTTGAGGTTTAAGAATTGATGTCTGCTGTGGGGGTCCCAGGCTTCACTAATTTCTCCTGTTGATCCAGTGTTGCCTTCCTCTTTGTTTGGTTCTGAGCCCTTAATAAAGGATTTTTGTTTTGAATTATACTCTCCTATGTGTTTTACTTCTTCAAAAATGACGGTTTGTTTGTGAGGATTCAGGTACATTTCTAATATACAATGTGAAATGAACAAGGGACACCAACAACAAAAAATCTCATGGAGATTAAATAATAAAAGATATCAATGGTGTTGGGGTAACTTGCCACACAAAACACACACAAAAATATTCTGGAGTAAAAATAAAAATAACATTAAACAAAGATCAGCCTTGGAAAAAATCCAAACATTAAAGAAAAAAAAAGGCTTAAAAAGAAAAAAAAAAAACATAAAAAATATAAAACTGTCAGATGTGACAACTAATAACAATATATTGCGGGAATCCCACTAAAAAAACACAAATAAAACTTTGTGAGAAGTGTGTGTGAATATGAGCAGCAAAACTACTTAATTCTTGTCACATTCTAAAGAAGAAAAGAGTGCGCTGTATTAAACCATTTTTAACATTGCAGCGTGACGAAAGTGCTGTATCCATTGCGAACGCTAAGTTTACCAGAACGAGCTGTCCCGTGTCGGAATTTCTTCTGAGCATGCGTGGCACTTTGTGCGTCGGAACAGGCCACACACGGTCGGAATTGACGCGATCGGATTTTGTTGTCGGAAAATTTTATCTCCTGCTGTCCAACTTTGTGTGTCGGAAAATCCGATGGAAAATGTCCGATGGAGCCCACACACGGTCGGAATTTCCGACAACACGCTCCGATCGGACATTTTCCATCGGAAAATCCGACCGTGTGTACGGGGCATTAGTTTGTGGCCTCCTTTAAAAGGGTAGTTGAACTGTTGCCGACTACGCCATTGAGTTCCGTACTCTGGCAGCAGAGGTTGCTTGGAACAATGAGGACCTCGTGGTTTCTCGGATTCCATCAAGGATGAGATAGCAGCCAGAGATATACCCACTGAGCTGGAGAGCTTGATCTCGTTTGCCATCCTCATTGACTCCAGACTCAGAGAAAGACTTTCTTTAAAGGAGCACTTGCAGAAGCCTCCTGTACGTTCGCCTCCGAGCTTTGCAGTCCCACCCGTGCCTCCCTCATCTCCCATGCCTCCTGGTACTGAGTCGGTCAGTGAAGATGAACCAATGCACTTGGGCTTCACGCGTCTCTCTGCGAATGAGAGAGCCTTTAGTAGGAGGGAGAGATTTTGCCTTTATTGTGGTCAGGCAGGTCACTTTTTGAAGTCTTGTCCTACTCGTCCTGGGAACACCCGAACCTTGAGGGCCTGTCATGGACAGACCTTAGGTGGTGTTGTGTTGTCCCAGTTATCCAGAAGGATAAGCCCCTGTTTTCGGTCACCCTTTCTTGGGCTAGTCGTCTATCAAGATACAGGCTCTAATCGACTCTGGGGCTGAGGCCTGTTCATTGATGCTGCCTTTGTATCAAAGCACTCAATTACCCTTTGTCGGTCTTGGAGGATAAAGCCATGGAGGAGTATGTTGCAGACGCACTTTCTCAGGCTTTCATCCGCAAATCCTCGTCTCCTAGTCTCCTGCTGGTGCTGGTCTCTTCTTTGTGAAGAAGAGGAGCAGTGAACTGAAACCTTGTATTGATTATAGGGGTCTCAATCGTTTTACTATTAATAATGTCTACCCGATCCCATTGATTACAGAGTTATTTCACCACCTCAAGGGAGCAACGGTTTTCACTAAGCTTGATCTGAGAGGGGCTTACAATGTTGTGAGGATTAAGGAGGGCGACGAGTGGAAAACTGCGTTTAATACCAGAACAGGCCATTATGAGTATCTCGTAATGCCTTTTGGCCTTTTTAACGCCCGGCAGTTTTCCAGGAATTTATTAACGATGTCCTCTGAGATTTGTTGCAGTTATGTGTGGTGGTTTATCTCGATGATATCCTCATATTTTCCAAGTCCCTGGAGAGCCACCACACAGATGTCTGTCGTGTGCTTCAGAAATTAAGAGAGAACAATCTCTATTGTAAACTGGAGAAGTGTAAGTTCCATTGGGAACAGGTTAAATTCCTGGGCTATGTCATTTCCACTGCTAGTTTTTCGATGGACCTAGAGAAACTTTCGGCAGTCCTACAGTGGCCTCGACCCGTGGGGTTACGTCATCTGCAGCGTTTCCTGGGTTTTGCCAACTATTATCGGAAGTTTATTCGTAACTTCTCGTCTCTGGTCAAGCCCCTGACCGATATGACCAGAAAGAACGGTAACCCACAGAGTTGGTCTCCGGAGTCCATTAAGGCCTTTGAAAGTCTCAAGGCTGCCTTTGTTTCTGCTCCTGTGTTGGCACATCCTGATCCTGCGTTACCTTTATCCTTGAGGTTGATGCTTCTGAGACTGGTATTGGCGCCCTTCTGTTTCAACGTCCTACCTCTGAGAGTGCTATGCATCCTTGTGGCTACTTTTCCAAGAAATTGTCACCTGGCGAGTGCAATTACGAGATTGGTGACAGAGAGCTGTTGGCAATCATTTTAGCCCAGAAAGAATGGAGACAGCTCCTCGAAGGTACCACTGTGCCGGTTCTCATTCTTACTTACCATAGGAATCTCACATTCTTGTCTGAGGCTAAATGCCTCTCTCCCAGAAGGGTGCGATCGGCTCTTTTCTTGTCAAGTTTCAATTACATTGTCTCTTCGTAGCTGCCTGTTCCGTGTGTAGTCAGAGTAAGACTCCACAACACCTTCCAGTGGTCCTCCTGCAACCCATACCCAATGGAGAGAGGCCCTGGACCCACCTGTCTATGGATTTTATTGTGGAGTTGCCCAACTCCCAGGGCAACAGTTATCCTTATGGTGGTTGACCAGTTCTCAAAGATGTGTCATGGTATTCCACTTAAGAAGTTGCCCACTTCTGAGGAACTGGCTTCCATTTTTGCTCAGGAGATCTTTCGCTTACATGGGCTACTCAAGGTGATTGTCTTGGACAGGGGTAGTCAGTTTGTGACCCGGTTCTAGCGAGCCTTTTGTGCACAGCTGGGAATTCAGCTTACTTTGTCCTCTGCGTATCACCCCGTCTAATGGGGCCGCAGAACGAGCCAATCAGTCCTTGGAGCAATTCCTACGTTGCTATATTTCTGACCATCACAACAACTGGTCAGACCTATTACCATGGGCAGAGTTCGCTCACAACAGTGCCTTGAATTCTGCTTCCCGATTGTCTCCATTTATGGTGAATTATGGTTTCCAACCTTCCATGTTGCCTGACTCGTTTGTTCCACAGGGTATTCCTGCGCTAGAGGAGCCTCTCTGTGGTCTTCGTTCCACTTGGGCACAAGTCCAGGAGGCTTTGCGTCATGCTAATGATAGGTACAGACTTCATTCAGACCGCAGACTCCTGCCTGCGCCTTCCTACCAGGTTGGGGACAGGGTCTGGCTGTCATCGCGCAACCTCCGACTTCCTGTTCCCTCACTGAAGTTCGCACCTTGGTTTATTGGGCCTTTTCGTATCCTTCGCAGGATTAACCCAGTGGCTTACGCGTTGAACCTTCCTCCTAGTATGCGCATCTCAAATGTGTTTCATGTCTCCTTATTGAAACCGTTGGTCTGCAACCGCTTTACCACCTCGGTGCTACGTCCTCACCCTATACAGGTTGAGAACCATGAGGAGTATGAGGTACAATCCATTGTTGACTCCCGTAGGTTCCGTGGGCGCATACAGTACCTGGTGCATTGGAAGGGGTACGGTCCGGAGGAACGCTCCTGTGTCTCATCCTCGGACGTACATGCTCCTGCCCCCCTCTGTGATTTCCATACACGTTTTACCCTCAAGCCCAGTGGTTCTCTGAGGGGGAGGGGTTGTTGAGGAGGGGGGTACTGTCAGGGCTTGCTCAGCCCTTCCTTCTTTAGCTGTCGGCTAATAGCCAGCTCTCATCTCTCTCTACAGTTAACCAGCTGTTGTGGATCTGCTCGTCAGTCCCACCTACTTAAAGATCGCCAGCTCACTTTATTCCTGCCTTCATCTTGGTCACATCACAAGAAACCATCTCCTGCATTCCTGTTTAAAGACTGGCTTTGCTGACATCCCTTCTGGCTCCTTATCCTGCTTGCTGTTCCTCTACTTGGATCCCTGACTTCTGGCCTGGCTGATTACCCAATCTGGTTACTGAACTCTGGCTTGGCTGATTACCCGATCTGGTTACTAAACTCTGGCTTGGCTGACTACCCGATCCGGTTACTGGACTCTGGCTATGCTTTGACTACGCTTACTCTATTTACCTTTTTATTTTTATTAATAAACAAGTCTGATTTTACTGTACTTCTGCCTCGGTCTGGTTCATGGTTTCTGAAAGAATGATCTACTTCGGTCCATCCACATTTGCATGAAAGCTTCTCTGAGAGTCCAGTTTTTACACATCAGATCTTTTAGATCACAGCCCTATTGGCCCCTAGACTGCAAAGCTGAGGGTCCATTAACTCTGGTGAGTGGGGTCACAAGAGGGGAGTGTGGCAATTGAAAAATCCTATCCTGAACCACAAAGCACTAGAATTTGCATTTGGAGCTCTTAGCACTTTATTCATTATAAATGTATAGAACATAGTCAATATTGTCACGGTCAGTAATTTACAAGTACATTATCATGTTGATGTTTTATATTCTGCTAGCGCTGTTAATTTATGTATTCTTATTTAAGGTTCTAGCACCTTTGTAATAGCTGCTGCGATTTATCATCTATTTGTTATTCACTATTCCATCTAGCGCTAGTTCTATTTAATAATACAGAGCCTTTCCAAGGTGGAGATTTACCTGAATAACATAAAAGAGATCAAAGATCACCGGGGTTCTTCCCCCTTTAAAAAAAAAAAAAAAAAAAGAAATTAAAATTATAATAAAACGAATGTCACTGTAAAAATATAAACTTACCGTACATTAAAAGTTTACTTCAGCGACCACAAGTCTGATGGAGGAGTCTATTATGAAGGCAGAAAATCAGGCTGACTTGCTTGACTAGATTCAGGTTTGCATGTAGGGCAGTGTATAGAGGTCAGTAATAGGTAGGGCAGAGTACAGGAGTCGGAAGTTTGTAGGGCAAATTATAGGGGGCAGTATGGCAGAGGATGGGGTCAGTAGAACAATGTACAGTGGTCAGTAGAGCAGTGGACAGTGTCAGTAGGGCAGTGGACAGAGTCAGTTATGTAGAACCCTTGTCCTAAACAGGGCTGCTAGTAAATTTAGCGTTGCTGGGTTGCAACTAGCCTGCCTTATTTATAGTCCTTTTGATCATTTGAGTTTTCTCCTAAGCCTGGTTTAGCTGTGGTTCCTCCCTTTTTTCAGTAGGTGGCACTGTTACCTTTGGCATTAGTTTGACAAGCTACAGTGAATTTGGATTATGAATATGCATACCTGTCTCAACCAATTAGTAGGAGTTTCTGTGGCTGCTGAGGTTGCTGGGAGAGGGTACATATTATGAGGAAGTTAGGTGATCTGGGTCCTCTCACCCAGACTCCAGTCTGGGGTGGGTGTGTGAGGAACAGTTGCTGCTGGGTAGGCCTGAAGCCTGAGGCCTAGCCATGTGTTCGGGGGCTCTGCCGGAGAGTGCCTGGTCGCTTCCTGGGGGCATGGGAGAGGATCTGCCAGAGATCAAGAACCTCTTGTTGCCTGGGGACATGCGGAGAAGGATGGAGTTCTGAAATGAAGTACCGGAGGTGACTCTTCATGAGTCTGGGACTGTGAAGAGGCTGGGAAAACATCCAGAGCAACTAATCCAAGAAAACTCTACATAGTACTGTGAGTTTTGTTGCTATAGGTGACAGCTCTGGCTACATAGGTACAGAACATTGGGTACAAGCCTAAGGTCCTTGTTCTGTATTGCTGTCTACCTGTGTTGTCTGTTTTTTAGGATCTCCTGATCCTTTTTTCATATTGTCCTGTGCCCTAACCCTCTCTCCCACATTTTTCTTCTGTTGTGAGCAATAAACTCAATTTTGCATTCTAAAAGCGACTGGTGTCCATCTTTTCTGCAAATGTCCACACCCACCATGCCTAAGAACCAGCACCCTGAGGTTAAATGTCAGCCCTTCCTGATGCCGGGGGTCAAGGGGGCGCTACAGTTAGTAGGGCAGAAGATGGTGACAGCTAGTAGGACAGAGTATGCGGACACTTAGTAGAGCAGTGGATGGCGTCAGTTAGTAGGGCAGTGGATGGTGTCAGTTAGGCTTCTTGTAGCTTGAAAAAACTCAGTACAGCTTATTTTTTTACTGAACTAAAATACAGCCCATTAATTGTAAAGTGCCTGTTCACACATGCACGTAAACAAGAGCTGTGCATTCTACAGTAAAAAAAAATAAATAGAAAAATCTGCATTTTTGGTCAGTAATTTATGCACAAATACGCATGCATATGAAATTGCGCGAACGCATATGCATGTAAATGTGTGAAAATACACGCAAATACATCTCCAAAAAAACGGCTGAAAAAATAGATGCTCAAACAGGAGTATCGTGTGCAAGAGGCCTATTTAGGGCAGTGCATGGTGTCAGTCACCAGGACAGTGGATGGGGACAATTAGCAAGGCAATGGATGGTGACAGTTAGTAGAACAGGGTATGTGGACACTTAGTAGGACAGTGGATGATGACAGTTAGTAGGGCAGTGGATGGTGTCAGTTAGTAGGGCAGTGGATGGTGTCAGTTAGTAGGGCAGTGGATGGTGTCAGTTAGGGCAGTGGATGGTGTCAGTCACTAGGGCAGTGGATGGTGACAGTTAGCAAGGCAGTGGATGGTGACAGTTAGTAGGGCAGAGAATGAGGTCAGTCAGTAACAGAGCAGAGATCAGAGACTTCCCTCACATACAGAGAAAGGAAGCACTGCCTACACACTACACCTTGCTCTCCTGGAGTGCTGATCGTGGCCATCCCTCCTCTCTCTCTCGAGGTAGTTCCTTCTCTGCGCCCTCTGAGGGAGGAGCAGTCCTGGGGTCTGCAAAGCAGGATCGCCTATTTACCCCTTACCTGCCTGCGATAGACAGGTTGTCAACCGCTGCTCTAGAGGCAAGACCATACAATTCCCCATGTCTCCACATGTACCTGCTGACAAGGTTGGTGATGTAGCCGGGGGTAGAGATGTGGATGGCTTGGTATGTTGTTGTTAGTATCTTACATTTTTTTCATTGGGTGATCAGAAGCTGCTGGTTAAGTGGATGAGTCTGGCAGCAGTCTGGATGACAAGTATAAGAATACTGAACAGGAGTCAGTTCCATACTTGCTTATTTTTATTTAACCACTTCCCATCCCGCATATAGTAATATGACGGCCGCAAGGTGGCTTTCTCATCCTGGGCGGCCGTCCTTGTCTTCCCGGCCATCTAGGGGGCACGCGCGTGCCCGCCGCTTCACTCGGGAGCCGATGTGCGTGCCCGGCGGCCACGATGTCAGCTGGGCACCCGTGATTATTTGTCACAGAGCAGGCACATGGATCTGTGTGTGTAAACACACAGATCCACGTCCTGCCAGGGGAGAGGAGACAGATCGTGTGTCCCTTGTATGTAGGGACACTGATCGGTCACCTCCTCCAGTCAGTCCCCTCCCCCCACAGTTAGAATCACTCCCTAGGTAACACATTTAACCCCTTGATCGCCCCCTAGTGTTAACCCCTTCCCTACCAGTGACATTTACACAGTAATCCGTGCATATTTATATCACAGATCGCTGTATAATTGTCAATGGTCCCAAAATAGTGTCAGAAGTGTCCGATGTGTCCACCGCAATATCACAGTCCTGACAAAAATCGCAGATCGCCGCCATTACTAGGAAAAGAATAAAAATAAAAATGCCATAAATCTATCCCCTATTTTGTAGGCGCTATAACTTTTGCGCAAACAAATCAATATACGCTTATTGCGATTTTTTTTTACCAAAAATATGTAGAATACATATCGGCCTAAACTGACGAAAAAAATTGTTTTTATTTTTAAAAAAATGGGATATTTAGTATAGCAAAAAGTAAAAAATATTGTGTTTTTTTTTCAAAATTGTCGCTCTTTTTTTGTTTATAGCGCAAAAAATAAAGACCGCAGAGGTGATCAAATACCACAAAAAAAAAGCTCTATTTGTGGGAAAAAATATCAAAATTTCATATGGGTACAGTGTTGCATGACCGCGTTGTCATTCAAAATGGTACAGCGATGAAAGCTGAAAATTGGTCGGGGCAGGAAGGGGGTGAAAATGCCCTGTATTGAAGTGGTTAAACTATATTCAGCTTAAAGAAGCTTGTGAAATTGTCATGAAAATGTGTTTCTATATAAATAAACTAAATAAAAAATATTTTTAATGTGCCTAAAATAGGAGTTACACGTTTAAAAGCATAGCTTCAAAAGTAACATCCAGAGTATTCAACTTTAAGTTCTGTCCCCGCCCCTAGCAAAATAAAAAGCCTTCGATGTAACACCTCTCAGCAGACTCTGATTCTTTCCTGCTGCCCGGTTACGAAATTGGAATTTCTGAAAGAAAGTCTGTCCTTCAAGTTGTTTTTACCAGTGCTCTTTTTTTTTCTACTTCCAACTGAAAAACTGCAGAGAAGAAAAATGAGCTGGCTGCTGTCAGAAATGCAGAGCAGAAACTAAAAGGAAGCACACAGCTTTGACAGCACAGCTACGTAAGTCTGAGAAGTAAGTTGTTTTGGAGATGTTGTCTCTTTCTTCTTGTTTTTTTTTCTCTATACTATATATAGAAAGATAATTTGTGAAAAAACTATATTCAAAAACGGATTCTTTTTCTGAAAATAATCCACAGACCCTGGGATGATAAAAAAAAATTTACAATTGCAAATACAAACTATTTTAATTGTAATCCTGATTGCAGTGATTTCATAGCTGAATTCTTCTGATATAAGTAAAGAACTTTTCCTGGGACAACAATAAAGATAGCATGCTAGGTGGTGTATTCAACAGAAATCTTGTTCCAAAACAGTTGCAATCCATGGTTTTGATTGCATCAATTACCCACAGCAGAGTTCAAAAATCTTTGCCAACTCATGTAAAACAGTTTTTTGTACTTGGCCATTAAAGCTTATTGCACATGCTACAATTTGATTGTGCAATCTTCTTTAGATCTAAAAAAACAGTGCAAAGGCCTGCCCAATTGGATGCAGATTCATTGTACTATTTAGGTAGGCTCTCTAATCACATAGTTTTGGTAAATCTAAAGATGATTGTATAGTCAGATTGTAATGTGTGTGTGGTATGCGTAAGGGATTTCACAAGACAGCAGATACCGGGCAGAGCCATGGTCCTCATCCGCTGCTGGGGAACTTAAACTCCTACAAGCAATGCACTGTGATAATACAAAGGGGTGCTCTGTTGTAGACATCTAGGCACTTCTTAGGCCTCATGCACAATGGATGTTTTTTTTTTCAGTTTCTTTTATTGAACAAAAAGAAAATATACCTATATAAGACATGCATAGCAAATGTCCGATATCTTAGACAATATTATAGGCAACTATCACACATAGACATCCCGTGATGTTTCAGACATAAGTGTGAGACACTTCTTGACATTTAAAGGGGTTGTTTTTTCACCTTAATGTATCCTATGCATTAAGGTGAAAAAACACCTGTCAGTCACCGGCCCCCCCGTTTTACTTACCTGAGCCCCTTCATCTCCTCGGCTGGGACGTACTGTCCCTTTCTCCACGGGGTCCCGGCTCTTGATTGGATAGATTGATAGCAGCGCAGCCATTGGCTCACGCTGCTGTCAATTAAATCCAATGATGCGGGCGCCGGGGTGGCTGGGCCGAGTCCGGCATTCATATCTGTGGAGGCAAATGCTGGACTCGAAGGCGTGCTCGCAAGGTAACCCCCTCGGGAGAGTGCTTCTCCTAGGGGGTTATCTGATGTAAGGAGGAGGGGCACCCCAGAAGACGAGGTTCAGAGCCACTCTGTGCAAAACGAGCTGCAAATTGGAGGTAAGTATGACATGTTTGTTATTATTAAAAAATAAAAAACGATCCTTTACAATCACTTTAAGCTATGGCAGGTTATACAACTTTCAAGGTACATTATACTCTTATAATGAAATTCAATTATTCCGCGCTTAGGAAGAGAAAAGGAACTGCAGCCCCCCCCCCCCCCCCCCCCGGCACAGAATATCACCTAAGTGAAATTTAAACAAACAAGATCCTATAATGGGGGAATTGGCGCTGTTCAAAAAAATAATAAATATAATGGGAAAAAACCACAGTGGTTTAGAGTGGTTTTAGAAGATTTTTATATATTTTTCTGCCACATGACATTTGATGTTTTATATCACTGCTAATAATTTTTTGTGCATTATATTTCATTAATCACATATTTTCCTGCACTTTGCACTTTATAGTATAGTATAATATTTTGGTACATTTTCACTTATATATTCTTCTCTATTTATTTATCCATTTTTATTCATTTTTCATCCATTTATTCTTCATCTTTTATTATTTTTTATCCTCATTTTTTCCCATTATATATTATTTATTATTTTTTTGAACAGCCCCAATTCCCCCATTATAGGATCTCATTATACTCTTATAGTCTCTCCTAATTTCTCCACACAATGTTAGTAGGGGCATTGGAAGTCCGGAGGTTTATAGTGTAGTAACACCCTATTAGGTGCAGGTTTCAGGGGTCTGTAGGCACCTATCCCACATCTTATTGTATTTTGAAGGGCATAATCAATGAGAGTATATGAGTTTTTTATAGGGCAGATTGTTATTCACTTCTACTATCCAGTCAGTGAGCTCCGGTGGGTTAGGTCTCATCCATAGCCTGGTTTTATTTAAGAGGATTTTAGTAAATTTATCCATATCCGGTTCTGGGAAAATACCCAGAAGGCACGGCTTGGGGTGTAGTATCAGGGGGAACCCATGGTATCATGTAGTAACTGCACTATTTGTGTCCAGAATCCCTGAACTCTTGGGCAGTTCCAGATTAGGTGATAGAATGTACCTGTTTCTTAATTGCACATTGGGCAATTAGTGGATTGATCTTGTTTATATTTAGAAATTCTTAGTGGTGTAAGGTATGATCGGTGCAGTATAAAGATCTGAGTCAATCGATCAGAGAGTTTGGGTGAAACTAATTTGCAGGTGTCTAAGGCTTCACTCCACTCCTCATTCTCCGTGGATCCTACATCCCCCTCCCATTTAGTCTTCAATGCATAAACTGATGTAGATGCCTAGGGGAGTGACAGCATGTTTTAAAACCTGACTAACCATGTAACTATGTAACTATAAAAGTGAGAATTCAGTTTTTTGGGGTTAGAGCTTTTAATCACTTCCATTAGAGGATTATTGTCTAGTAAAGGGTTGTCAGACGGGAATTGTGTTCTAAAGGCATGGCGGATTTGTAGGTACCTGAAAAACATTTGGTTTGGTAGCATAAATTCAGATTTCAGTCTGTCGAAAGTCTTTAGGTCCCCATTTTGTGTAATGTGAGACAAATAAAATATTCCCCTGGAGCTCCACAGCTCGGGGTCTGGGATCGAATAAAATTCTGGGAGAGCGGTATTATGCCATGGAGGAGTGAAGTCGTGGGCTTGTGGTATTTTGAGCTTGTCCGATACGATACAATGGATGTTTTTGCAGCTGCTTCTAGGGGTGTCTGGCGTTTTTTTCCTGCTTCTAAAATCCCTTGAATGTTATCCTATGTGTCCATGCACACATAGGCTTTTACCAGTGTTTAGTGGCAGGAGCTTTTAGAGGCAGGAAAAAAAACAACACTGCCAGTGTGTCCAGCAGCAGAAACAGCAGAGTTTTGGCAGGAACAAAGCTTGATGCTGCTAAACGCGTCTTAAAGCGCCTAAACGATTGGCACGTTTAGCACTTGAGCATTTATTCATTTCAATAGCCATAATAAATTATTATTCTGGCCAATGAAATGAATTAACACCCAGCTGTGTGACACCTGTAGCTTTAGACACTTTTACAAGCGACAGCCTTTTTTCGGCCAAAACGCTGCTGCCAGGAGGGAAGGTTTCTAGGAGAGATTGCAAAACTCTGTGTGCATGAGACCTTAGGCACCCTGCACATGGGGCCATCTAGCTGCAGTGCTTACCTCCTGGTGCCTTAGTGTGCACTCACACTGGCAGTTTTAACCATGCCTAGGCACGGTTCCTCCCCTTGGTCCAGTTAATTTGTATGTTGTGAGTGCTTAAAACCGTGCTTGGGAATGGTTAAGTGTTTTGTGCCCAAAAACACTTGGAAGTGATGGTCGTGGGCGTGGTTCACTTGTGGTTTGGTATGATTCACTCCAGTGTAAGTGTACACCATGTCTGAGCACAGAACTCTCTATAGATCTCTCCATAGATCTCTCTATAGATCAGTGAGAACAGAACAAGGGATCACTGTGGTCTGGCTGGTAGAGGTGATAATGTTAGTGTGCTCAGGGAACTTGATCGTAAGTGTGAGTGCAGACCAGCAGAGGAGAGGGGACAACTGAACTCGGGCAACCATGCCCAGTGTTAGTACACCCTAATGCTGGCCATAAACATATGGATTTTCGTTTGAACATTATTTTAAGAGCATTCATTTGATTTTCTAATCGTTAGTGGGGTCAAATCGATATTCGGTTTTGACAACAGTGACAAGAAAATTTGAAGAAGCAGGATTACATAGTTGGTAAGGTTGAAAAGACACCAGTCCATCCAGTTCAACCTGTGTGTGTTTGTGGATGTATGTGTTTATGTCAACCGTACATTGTATATCCCTGTATGTTCTGATCGCTAAGGTCCCCATTGAATAAACTATCGACGCTCCCTGCTGATACCACTGCACGCGGAAGAGAATTCCACATCATTACTGCTCTGACAGTTAAGAACCCTTCTACGCAGTTTAAGGTTAAATCACTTCTCTCCCAGCTCTAGTGAATGGCCGCATGTCTTTTTAAATTCCCTTTCACTGAAAAGTTTTTACCCTATGCTAGGGTCACCAGTATGGTATTTGTATATCATATCCCCTCTCAAGCGTCCCCTCTCCAGAGAGAATAAGTTCAATGCTTATAGTCTTTCCTCATAGCTGAGATCCTCCAGTCCCTTTATTAGCTTTGTTGCCCTTCTCTGGACTCTCTGTAGTTCCAGCACATCCATCTTGAGGACTGGTGCCCAGAACTGGACGGCATACTTAAGATGCGGCTGGACCAGAGTCGTGTAGAGTGGGAGAATTATAATTTTATCTCTGCATCCAATGACAGTGTATGTGGTCTTCATTCAGAAATTACATTTATTTTTAAACTTGAATGTTAAAAGCAAGTGAAATTTTCGAAGTACATTTGTCCATTCATTGAATGTATGGTATTTGTATATCATATCCCCTCTCAAGCGTCCCCTCTCCAGAGAGAATAAGTTCAATGCTTACAGTCTTTCCTCATAGCTGAGATCCTCCAGTCCCTTTATTAGCTTTGTTGCCCTTCTCTGGACTCTCTGTAGTTCCAGCACATCCGTCTTGAGGACTGGTGCCCATAACTGGACGGCATACTTAAGATGCGGCTGGACCAGAGTCTTGTAGAGTGGGAGAATTATAATTTTATCTCTGCATCCAATGACAGTGTATGTGGTCTTCATTCAGAAATTACATTTATTTTTAAACTTGAATGTTAAAAGCAAGTGAAATTTTCGAAGTACATTTGTCCATTCATTGAATGTACAAAGAATTTTCAAAAATCTATACATGTATGGCCAGCATAAATGTGACCAGAAGGGACAGGTGAAACATCCAGTCCTGCTGCCTGCAGCCTATCAAAGTCCATGGCAGGCTGTGGATTGACGGGGCGGAAAACTGTACCCAGTAGTATCCGTGCTTAGGGCCCTACGCGTTCAGGGACAAATGCCTGAAACACCGGTCTTCTGAGGAACAATTTCATTGGAACAGGTGTTCTTATTAAAAATATCACCTCTGCTTTCTTTCACTCCTAATGAAAATGGCCAACAGAAAAAAATGCAAGAGGAAATCCTTCTTGACATAAAGAAAGGTTTGTCTGTTGTTCTACCTTAATCTATAAATGTATATAATGGCAATTTTTTTTTAGTTTTGGCTAGATTAGGGAAGAGTTATGCCCCGTACACACGGTCGGACTTTGTTCGGACATTCCGACAACAAAATCCTAGGATTTTTTCCGACGGATGTTGGCTCAAACTTGTCTTGCATACACACGGTCACACAAAGTTGTCGGAAAATCCGATCGTTCTAAACGCGGTGACGTAAAACACGTACGTCGGGACTATAAATGGGGCAGTGGCCAATAGCTTTCATCTCTTTATTTATTCTGAGCATGCGTGGCACTTTGTCCATCGGATTTGTGTACACACGATCGGAATTTCCGACAACGGATTTTGTTGTCGGAAAATTTTATCTCCTGTTGTCCAACTTTGTGTGTCGGAAAATCCGATGGAAAATGTCCGATGGAGCCCACACACGGTCGGAATTTCCGACAACACGCTCCGATCGGACATTTTCCATCGGAAAATCCGACCGTGTGTACGGGGCATTAGACTTTCTGTCAAGTTTCTATCTCTGTCTGTCCCTTACTGGGAAGATACACCCCCTTGACAATTGTCGCCAAGACAAAAAGCAAGTAGAAATCCAAAAATTTTGAGTTGTCATCAGAACTAGAGGTAAGGGAAAATCCTTCATTGGGGATGTCTGTCTATTCCCTGTGGAGAGTACCTCCTGGTGCTTCCACTTATCTTCACTTATTTTCTCAAAAACCCAGAGCATTCTATTATACTTTTGGGCATTGGTGCCATCCACTTCTGGTGCTCCACGGGATGGCCAGCAGAGCCACCCATCTAATTTACTTAACAACAGTGAGGAGGGCTAAAATACTGTAGAAGGCTGTGTTGGCATAACAACAGGTCTTTGTTGCTCCTGGGACCCTCTGAGGCCAGTGGGAGTAGAAAAGGTCCCGACGTCAAAAATAATGCCCCACTTTAATTCATTGGGAGTAATTGTGCCCCATTATTGGTGTCATTGGGCCTCGTTGTTGGTGTCATTGGGAAGAACTATGCCCCATCGTTGGTGTCAGTGGAAGGAATTAAGCCCCATTGTTGGTATCAGTGGATGAAATAGTGCCCCAAGGGCCGGTAAAAGCAGTCCCCCGAGCTGCAGTTTTGTGACCACTGCTCTAGATGATCACTAAAGTGCAGGCACCTGGAAGTGAGTTTACTAACTTTGTAATCAATGCTGGTACACTTTAAAGCCCAAGTGAACTTTAATTTTCTATCAGCTAAATACAATTCAGGTCCATCAAAACAAAAGGAGTCTGAGGCTGGGTTCACACTGGTCCGACAAACACTCCGACATTGGGTGCTTAAGACGCATGATGTGTGAAATTCAATGTTTCCCTATGGGAGCGGTCCTAACAGGTCCGATACAAGTCGTTTCGACTTTAGAAATGCTCCCTGTACTACTTTGGTCCCACTTTGATCCTACTTCAGCCCATTGACTATCATTGAAGTCGGATCAAAGTCGGATCGTCGTCTCGCATGATCCGACTTCGGCAATGGACTTGTGCTCAGATGATCTTGAGGGGGAACTCCGCGCCAAATTGTAAATAAAAAAGGCATGGTTTCCCCCTTCAAGAGCATACCAGGCCCTTGGGTCTGATATGGACCTTAAGGGGAACCCCCTACGCCGAAAAAACGGCGTGGGGGTCCCCCCCAGATCCATACCAGACCCTTATCCAAGCACGCAGCCCGGCCGGTCAGGAATGGGGGTGGGGACGAGCGAGTGCCCCCCCTCCTGAACCGTACCAGGCCGCATGACCTCAACATGGGGGGGTGGGTGCTTTGGGGCAGGGGGGGCCCGCAGGGCCCCCCCTGCCCCAAAGCACCTTGTCTCCATGTTGATGAGTACAAGGGCCTCTTCCCGACAACCCTGGCCGTTGGTTGTCGGGGTCTGCGGGCGGGGGGCTTATCGGAATCCGGGAGCCCCCTTTAATAAGAGAGCCCCCAGATCCCGGCCCCCCCACCCTATGTGAATGAGTATGGGGTACAGGGTCCCCCTACCCATTCACCTAGGGAAAAAGTGTCAATAAAAAAAACATACTACACAGGTTTTTAAAGTAATTTATTAGGCAGCTCCGGGGTCTTCTTCCGACTTCGGGGTCTTCTTCCGACTTCGGGGGTCTCAAAGCACCCCCCCCCATGTTGAGGGCATGCGGCCTGGTACGGTTCAGGAGGGGGGGGGGCGCTTGCTTGTCCCCACCCCCATTCCTGACCATCCGGGCTGCATGCTCGGATAAGGGTCTGGTATAGATTTGGGGGGGGGACCCACACCGTTTTTTCGGCGTAGGGAGGTTCCCCTTGAGGTCCATACCAGATTAAAGTGGTCTGACACGCTCCCTGCTCAGTCAGAGCTGTGAACTTTGCTGACTTGAGAGCTGTGGGTTTGACAGATCTCTGCAGAGATCCACACAGAAAGCTAGGGCCCACTTCTGCTCATATTATGGCTGCTAAAAACAGATAACTCTAATGGGGCATACACACGGTCGGACTTTTCATCTACAAAAGTCCGACAGCCTGTCCGACAGACTTCCGGCGGACTTTCGGCGGACTTGCGGCGGACTTGTGGCAGACTTTCTAACGAACGGACTTGCCTACACACGACCACACAAAAGTCCGACGGATTCGTACGTGATGACGTACACCAGACTAAAATAAGGAAGTTCATAGCCAGTAACCAATAGCTGCCCTAGCGTGGGTTTTTGTCCGTCGGACTAGCACACAGACGAGCGGATTTCAGGGTCCGTCGTAGTTACGACGTAAAGATTTGAAGCATGTTTCAAATCTAAAGTCCGTCGGATTTGAGGCTGAAAAAGTCAGCTGAAAGTCCGGGGAAGCCCACACACGATCGGATTACCAGCCAGCTTTAGTCCGTCGGCGTCCGTTGGACTTTTGTAGACGAAAAGTCTGACCGTGTGTATGCCCCATAAGATTTTGAGCAACTGTGGTTTTAATATAGCTAATTTAAACTGAAAGTTAAAGAGTTAAAATGGCTCTAAACTTTGGGTTAAAGAATGCTATTCAAGTATTCTTAACTCAAAATAATATCTTCAATTGCTTTCAGCTAAATCTCCAAAGTTCCTTTCTTGCTGCCGTGATCCGACTTCCTCTTGGAGGGTGGCTTTGTTTGTTTCCATGGTTCCACTGTATGTTGGAACAACCTCTCTTCCTCACTTCTGAGATGGACTAGTTACTTGTGAATTTGTAGTGTGGATAGAGCAGTGCACATGACCACAACTAACTAACGAACGTTTGTTCAAAAAACAAGCAGAAGAAACAAGCTCATAAAAACAGATTATATGGCCATTAGGTAATGGAGGTGTATGGATTATTTTTGGAGAATGATTTTTTCGTGTCACTTTAAGTTTCTATGCTGAAGTTTAGGTATGGTACTTTTACTTTGGATACATTTGGTTACAGACTGGACCAATGTAAGTATGTATGTGCCATACCTATGGGATCTCCATCAAAGCTGGAAATCACCGTAGTAGACACTATTACTACAGTGATCCCTGCACGCTTCCTGGTGCCATTCAGGAAACACTTTGAATTATTTTAACCACTTAACAACCGGCCCATAGCCGAATGACGGCTACAGGGCGGTTGCTTAACTCTGGGAGGGCGTACTATGACGTCCTCCCAGAATTCCGCTGTCGCACGCCTCCTGGGGCGCGCACCCGAGAACATTCGTGACCGCCGGGTACAGAGGACCCGGCTCATCACGGATCATGGTAAATGGCCGCTGATCGCGGCCGTTTGCCATGTGATTGCTCTGTCAAATGACGAACGATCACTTGTAAACCAACCGGCGTCATGTCATGACGTCGGTTCCTCTCTCCCCTCTGTGTACCGATCGGTACAGTGTGAGAGGAGAGGGGGAGAGATCGGATGGCAGCAGGGCGTTGGGCTGCATCTGTAGTGCCCACAGCGCTGCTCTGTGACACAGAGCCACAATCCATCCATCCATGCTCAGTCATCCCTCCATGCTCAGAAATACCCTGTGCAATACTCTGCATTACCCTTTGCAATACCCTGTGCAATACTCTGCAATACCCTGTGCAATACTCTGAAATACCCTGTGCAATACCCTGTGCAATACTCTGCAATACCCTGTGCAATACTCTGCAATACCCTGTGCAATACTCTGCAATACCCTGTGCAATACTCTTCAATACCCTGTGCTATACTCCACAATACCCTCTGCAATACTCTGCAATATCCTGTGCAATACTCTGCAATATCCTGTGCAATACTGTGCAATATCCTGTGCAATATTCTGCAATACCCTGTGCAATACTCTGCAATATCCTGTGCAATACTCTGCAATACCCTGTGCAAAATCCCTGTGCAATACTCTGCAATATCCTGTGCAATAATCTGCAATATCCTGTGCAATACTCTGCAATACCCTGTGCAATACTCTGCAATATCCTGTGCAATGCTCTGCAATACCTTGCAATGCTCTGCAATACCCTGCAATGCTCTGCAATACTCTGCAATACCCTGCTATACTCTGCAATGCTCTGCAATACTCTGCAATACCCAGCCATGCTCAGCCATACTCGGCTGTACTCGGCTTCTGTATGTGGCCAGGCTATGGAAGTCTCACACATGTGGTATCGCCGTACTCAGGAGAAGTAGGAGACGTCATATGACGTCCTTGACTTTGTGCAGGGATATCTGAATGATGCCTGCAGCTACAGGCATCATTCGGATATCAGCTTTTTCAGCCGGCGATTCCCTACACCATAAGAATGATCATAGTGGCTCTTCCACTGCTTGATCATTCTTACGGGAGGCAAGAGGGGACTCCCCCCCTCCCGACACCCTCCGGTGCTTCTACCAACTCACCGCTACGATCGAAGCCAGGATCGTTTTTTTTTTTTATTATTTCAGGCTTCCCAGCCTAGAGGTGAGATGTGGGGTCTTATTGACCCCATATCTCACTGTAAAGAGGACCTGTCATGCCATATTCCTATTACAAGGGATGTTTACATTCCTTGTAATAGGAATAAAAGTGATCAAAAAATTAATTTTTTGGAAAAAAGTGTCAAACTAAAATAAATAAAGAAAAATGAACAATGAAAAAAAATGTTTTTTAAAGCGCCTCTGTCCCCGTGTGCTCGCATGCAGAAACGAACACATACGTAAGTCCCGCCCACATATGAAAACAGTGTTCAAACCACACATGTGAGGTATCGCTGCGAACGTTAGAGCGAGAGCAATAATTTTGGCCCTAGACCTCCTCTGTAACTTAAAACATGTAACCAGTAAAAAATTTTAAAGCGTCGCCTATGGGGATTTTTAAGTAGCGAAGTTTGGCGCCATTCCACGAGCGTGTGCAATTTTGAAGGGTGACATGTTAAGTATCTATTTACTCGGCGGAACTTCATCTTTCAAAGTATGCAAAAACATTGGGCTAACTTTACTGTTTTTTTTTTTTAAAAGCACAAAAAGTTGCAATGACTGCCATTGTATTTTCTAGGATCTTTGCTAAAAAAACATATATAATGTTTTGGGGTTCTATGTAATTTTCTAGCAAATAAATGATGATTTTTACATGTAGGAGAGAAATGTCAGAATTGGCCTGGGTGCTCCAGAAGGCCTGAAGGTGCTCCCTGCATGTTGGGCCTCTGTATGTGGCCAGGCTGTCTAAAAGTCTCACACATGTGGTATCGCCGCACTTGGGAGTAATAGCAGAATGTGTTTTGGGGTGTAATTTGTGGTAAGCATATGCGGTGTGTGAGAAATAACCTGCTAATATGACAATTTTGTGAAAAGAAAAAAGAAAAAAAAATCTTGATTTTGCAAAGAACTTTGGGAAAAAAATGACAACTTCAAAAAACTCACCATGCATCTTTCTAAATACCTTTTCCAAAAAGGGGTCATTTGGGGGGTATTTGTATTTTTCTGGCATGTTAGGGTCTCAAGAAATTAGATAGGCCGTCAGTAATTCAGGTGTGATCAATTTTCAGATATTGGCACCATAGCTTTTGGACTCTATAACTTTCACAAAGACCCAAAAATATACACCAATTTGTACTTATTTTTACCAAAGATATGTAGCAGTATAAATTTTGGCCAAAATTTATGAAGAAAAATTACTAATTTGCTAAATTTTATAACAGAAACGCAAAAAATAAAAACCCCACCGGTGATTAAATACCACCAAAAGAAAGCTCTATTTGTGTGAAAAAAAGAACAAAAATTTCATATCGGTACAGTGTTGCATGACTGAGTAATTGTCATTCAAAATGTGAGAGCACTGAAAGCTGAAAATTGATCTGGTTATTAAGGGGGTTTAAGTGCCCAGTGGTCAAGTGGTTAATGAATGCAAAGCATTTTCAGAGTAGACGAAGTAGAGTGGAGGGGGGAAGGCAGTGACACAATCTCCACCTCTTACAATCAGAGAAGACTTTGCATTCATAGAGAAAAAGTGTTCTGTTAATGGCGCTCATGCCAAGCATGCAACCTCCTCTGTTTATTAAGCAGCAGGGCAGCCGCACTGAATGGCACCAGGAAGCTAAGGGAGATCAATGTAGTAGCAGTACCTACTACAGTGATTTTCAGCTTCCACAGGGATCCCACAAACATGGTATATACATACATACTTACATTGGTCCAAGCTGGACCAATTTAAGTAGGTAAATATTGCAATACCTAAACTTCAGCTTTTTCAGCTTTTTCAGCTACCGATGCTATATAATAAAAATGAAAAAAATAAACCCGCACCTGAATCTAAATATTTTCAATACAATATATCAATGCAGCAGCTGTTTCAATCATGTGATATAAAAGAAAAGTGGTGTCACAGGAACTAATCCTTAGACAAACAGCGCTAGCAAAAAACTAACATTATTTCACAGTGGATAAAAAACTATCAGTGACTTTAACAAATAATGAATAAATAAGTGCAAGTATATTCCAGTGGTAATGAATTAGATGATCTCCTCATTCAGATATAAACGTGCTCTTTGTAGAAATGCCATACAATAGTGAACAAATGTTAATAGTGCTCCCAAACGATTCATAGAAAAGATGAAGGTCCCAACTCACCAAATGGAGTTGACCCTCATTACCTTATGATAAGAGAGGTCAAATGCGCTGTACAGTCTTAAAGACCAGAGGTTGCAGGAATTGGCTCCCGTCACTACCTTGTGATCCGTGATCCGGGGGAACAGCCCAGAGGAAACAGCCCTCGCTCTCCCACACTGAACGAGATTCAGACCGTGGTGCGGTCTCAGCGATCAAAGGCTCCACACACAAGCTCCGACCAACAGCTCCCTGCTGTTATCCATACACCAGAGGGACAACCACGTAATATTCAAAAAGAAAAGGAAAACGGGCTCCTCATAGCTCAAACCAGTAACGTATTTAAAAAAAGTACAGTTCTCATGCGGGTTGGTAAAAAACTGCTTGCTGTAGAGACTTGATGCATCACATAAAGTCCTCACAGACTCTCCAATAAAACAGCTGTGCTGGACTTTATGTGATGTATCAAGTGTCTACAGCAAGCTGTTTTTATACCAACCCGCTTGAGAACTGTATTTTTTTAACTAAGTTTTAATAAAGAGTCTACTGGTTTACGCTATAAGGAGCCCGTTTTCCTTTTCTTTTTGAATATCACGTGGTTGTCCCTCTGGAGTGTGGATAGCAGCAGGGAGCTGTTGGTGGGAGCTCGTGTGTGGAGCCTTTGACTGTTGAGACTGCACCATGGTCTGGATCTCGTTCAGTGTGGGAGAGCGAGGGATGTTTCCTCTGGGCTGTTCCCTGGGATCACAGATTACAAGGTAGTGACGGGAGCCGGTTCCTGCAACCTCTGGTCTTTAAGACCATACAGCGCATTTGACCTCTCTCTTATCATAAGGTATTGAGGGTCAACTCCATTTGGTGAGTAGGGACCTTCACCTTTTTTTTATGAATCGTTTGGGAGCACTATTAACATTTGTCCACTATTGTATGACATTTCTACAAAGAGCACATATATATCCGAATCAGGAGATCATCTAATTCATTACCACTGGACTATACTTGCACTTATTTATTAAATCATTATTTTTTAAAGTCACTGTTTTTTTATCCACTGTGAAATAATATTCGTTTTTCTGCTAGTGCTGTTTGTCTAAGGATTAGTTCCTGTGACGCCACTTTACTTAAGATACCAATGGATTACATTTGGAAAACAATAATATGTATGTTGGATAGTGTGTAAAATAGTGTGAAATTGTGCATTGATGGAATGTATAACCACTAAACTTTTATTTGATAGTCTGACTAAAGTTTGCTCTTATAAATTTTCAGGCATTGGTGCCTCTGAAGTGTAAGTGGATCTAAATTAATCAGCTGTATTCTCAGATTCACGTGTAGTTAGGCTGGTCATAGATGAATCGATTATATTTCTTGCAACCACAGGTTGAAGGAAAGAAAATCGCTTGATTTCCCCATCAACACAGACAGTGTTGACAGTGAAATTCCTCACATAAAGCTATTGTGATTATTGCTAGCGGCTATAACACCTGCTAGCAATAATGGCATGTAAATTCCGTCAGGCTGGTTGTACCCAAGTTGATTGACCGATTAACTTGGGTACATTCAGCCTGCACATACATGATTTGAATCTCTGCTGGTTCCTGCTAAACCAGCGGAGATTTGAACCACCTATAGCCAGCTTTGGAAGTGCCAGAATGTCATCAGAGCTTTCTAGCTTTAACAGGAAATTCCTTTAATAGTATAGGTAAATAATATTCAATTAACTTGTTTGTTTTTTCCTTTTCCTGTATTTTTCTAGAAAACATTCCACAATGAAGATCAGCCATTCTTTTATTGTCATCTTTTTATTTGCTCAGAAGATCCCAGCTTCAGAGGTAGCTTGCACCTACGATCCCTCCCTTAGACATTGTTCTTGTTTGCCTCTTGACCTTAACAACATCCTGTCTATCATTTCATGTGTTTCGGCTTCCAGCTTTGAATTCATTGGAGGAAGCTATGTGAAGGCAGAATATTTTAATTACTACAAATTTGAACTGCTGCAGGCTCAGAATGAGGTTCAAAGTCAGTTAACCAAGATCAGCTTTGTAAACGCTGTTTTGTCTGAGAAATTTTTGTTTGACTTTATAAAATGGTTGCAGAAGATTCCAGCCACTTTGCTTTCATTTGAAAACACAACTTTTGTTGGACAATATATCCGGACATCGGAAGAGCAACAGCCTCATATATCGTCTCTGCAATTTATCAACGTGTCTTCACATCCATTAATACAGAGAGATACTGTGTTCTATGGTCTTGGAAACTGGATGTCTACACTGGGAAAATTAACAGTGTCCAAGTCCAACTTGAAGGCTTTTCCATGTAATATCAGTTTGAATTTTGAGTTCATGTCAGATCTAGACCTATCGGAAAATCTTATTCAAGAGGAAGGTCTCTCTTCTTCTTTTTGTAGTGGTGCATTTCCCATTCTCAAGATATTAAAGCTTAAACATAATAATTTAGCTAATTTTGAATCTGTGTGCCAAACACTAAGGAAGTACAACCTATTGGAGCACTTAGACCTAAGTCAGAACAATTTCTCAAGCATGTCCAGCTTTACTTGTGAATGGCAGCCTTCATTAATTCGCTTAAATTTGTCTTATACTAGCCTGAAGCATGTGGATATCGATTTGCCTAAAAACTGTAAAGTTCTTGATTTAAGCCACAACAAAATGGAAATGCTAAATATCTCACTGTCAAGGCTAAGGGAGCTTTATCTGTCCTACAATGCATTTACAACTATTTCTACCATGGGTAATCTCCCTTTTCTTCAGGTCCTAGCTGTTGATGGGAATCTTATTGAAACCTTAAACAGAGGGCAGCTGCAACACTTTGAACATCTAAGTAGTTTTAAAGGAGACAATAATCCATATACCTGTTCATGTTCTTTTGTGACTGAAATGAGAGAAATTGCAAAAACTGATTGGAGAGTACAAAAGTGGCCCGAAGGATACATATGTAACTCCCCCGCTTCAATTAAGGATATGTTGGTTGATGATGTCCATCGTTCATTCTTTGAGTGTCATACGCATCTCTTAATAGTTTTGATATGCATCATAATATTATTGTTAAGTATAGCTATAATAATTTGCTTTGTTAAAATTCATCGGAGTAACAAAACAAGATCTCCACGGACAGATAGCAGAAATTCGAACAGTGTGCAGTTTTAATAAGTATGATTCTTGGAATCTGCTGGATTAGCCAACGGGTGACGCTGGTTTATAAATCATGCTTTCAGAAGACATTGTTCTCAAAAACATGTCAGGCTGGTTTCATTGGTGACCCAAAATAATAAAAAAAAATTACAGCTTATCAATTTTTAGGCAAGGTGGCTGCATTTGTTTTCTGCAAATCCTGCAAATAACACACATGCTGTCCCTGGTTGGCTATGCTCACTTCTTCACTCTGTGGAAGCAGCCACTGCCGGATTTATAAGTGGACAAAAGGGGTAATTACCCCTGGCCCCCTGCCAGAGGGGACCCCAGACTTTTATAAAAAATGAAATGAGTATAAAATTTGTTTTATTGTTAAAAAGATAACAAAGTGTGTGTGTTTGTCAGGATAAACCTGACTTCAGAGGCAAAGAAATGAATGATGGCTCATATTATTTTACTATTCGAGATGTTTATTTTTACATGTGTTGCAGAATTGATTGCCTTATTTACAAGAGACAAGAGAAAAGTTTGAAAAGTGTTGGAAAGTGCCAGGCAACAGCCCCGACCCCATCGTGTGGGAGTGAAATTAATGATCAGTATTGATTTATTGCAGTGAGAATCACGGGAGAGAAGCTCAATCCCCCGCTTGACCCTGATTGGGACAAGGGGCGAATCTGAAACTCTCCGATTTGGAATAGGGTCAAACTTGTTAGTAAGTTTTACCTGAAATTATGAAGTTGGTCAGATTCGGACAGGCGTAGACCTGGATCGGAATTTCGCCAGAATGACATAGCAAAGTGTCAGACGAAATTGGCAGAGAGTAGAGGGGCCCCGAACTTGAAATGCTCCGGGCCCCACAAGGTATAAATACGGCATTGGTGGCAGCCATGGTTGTCATACAGGCAGCACTTCAAATAAGTTAGCATTTGTTCATTTCCATTACATGGGGGCTGATGGGGGTTAGCAGTTTATACAAGAAAGATAACATTGTTTTTGGTTTAAGTTTATCTCACAGGAAGTGACAAGGACACTGCATTGGTAGGATCAACCAGTATTTTTTGTGCTTGCTAAAAATGTTCTTAACCAGAAATCTAAAGACTGGTAAATCGCAATATTGATGATTAAGCGCCCGTTGGTGTGAAATGTGTCAACACTTGCTCCTACTGTGTGTTATGCTATTTTGGCTTTTTTTATTTTTTCAATAAACATATGGATCTTAGCAACAATAGTGTTCAGTCATCCACCTGTTAATTGTCCAAATAAAATTTTGTTCTTGGGTTTAGGCATCCTTGAGGGTTTGTTCACACCACAATTTCAGTGTTCCAGATGTGTTTTTACTGGAACATTTGCACACATTTTTAATGCTTTTTCAGTGCAGTCCAGCCGGTTCACACACCTCCGGAGTGGCTCCAGTGCGAATTGCACAGGAGTCCTGTGCGTCTTTTGGTCCGTTTAAGGTCCAAATTCAGCAAAAAATTCAGACTGAGATGGGACCTGAAATGGTGAACAGGAATGCACCGGACTCCTGCTGTGAGCCACTTCGTGCGGCAGTGTGAACCCAGCCTAACAGTACACCCATGATTAAAAAAAACATGGATGCTTCTTTTGCTGAATTCTCCCTATGAACAAGCTAGTTGCCTGGTTTCCATGCTGACCTTCTGGCTATAAAACAAATCATACAAAAAAAAACGCTTTCAAAGCAATCGTATGATAATCTGATCGCGAAAAGGGACGAAAGCGGAAATGTTTCTTGTGCGAAACCAGATTGTACGATTTTTGTTTAATCAGTACAGTTAATCAGTACAGTTTTCATTTGAAAATACAATACAAATACATTACATCACTTCCAAATTTTTATTCTGTCGTATGAGAATTTTGGTACTTTAGTAACCTATTCATTTTCAATATGGGGACTAGCATCCAAAAAAGAAAACGGATGATCATTCGTCTGATAATCTCATTGTGTGTAATAGACTTATGTATTCAGATAAGGCTTTCTGACTTTACTGACTTGCATACTTGTTCCAGACATGGGCGTCTGCATGGGGGGGCAAGAGCCTCCCCCTCCCCGAAGCAAGGTGTCCACACATGCAGCCTTCCAAATTTCCACTCGTCTGCTCATGTTTACGAGTGGAAAATAGCGGAGGGCAAGTGTAGAGCAGGGGCGGACTGGGCTGACAGTTTCCTGGCTGATCGCTTCTGGCAGAAGCAGTTTGGCCATCAGAGAGGCCTGGAGGGGGGCTCCCTGCCCCCAGGCCACTCTGATGACCTGTACAAAAGGCTGCACCGCTTCTGCCAGAAGTGATCCGCCAGGGAACTTTCAGAAGGATCGGGCAGCCGGATGACACAGAGCGGGGATCTCCCGCTGAGACGTGGCTTGTATATGAATAGCCGGCTGCTGTCAAACAAAGTCCCCCCTCCTGGACTGGCATTAGACCAGTGTGCTGTCTAGGAGGCAGGACTTCATTTGACAGCGGCAGCTATACATATACAACCTGTGTCTCAGCAGGAGATCCCCGCTCTGTGTCATCTGGCCGGCAGATCCTCCTGATTGCTCCCTGATGTATTGCTGGGCACTGATGAGGCTGCACGTTTGGGCTATGATAGGCTGCATTAATGGATACTGATTTGCTGCACTGATGGCCAATGATATGCTGCACTGATGGGCAATGATACACTGCACTGATGGGCAATGATACGCTGCACTGATGAGCAATGATACGCTGCATGATGGGTAATAATACGCTATTCTGATGGGCACTGATATGCTGCACTGATGGGCAATGATACACTGCAGTGATGGGCAATGGTAGGCTGTACTGATGGGCACTGATAGGCTAAACTGATGGGCATTGATATGCTGCACTGATGGGCAATAATAGACTGCATTGATGGCCACTGATATGCTGCACTGATGGCCACTGATGAGGTGGCACTGATGACCACTGATGAGGCGCTGATAAGTTGCACTCATGAGGCTGCACTGATGGGTGCTGATGAGGTTGCACTGATGGGCACTGATCGGTTGCACTGATGGGTACTGATGAGGTTGCACTGATGGGCACTAATAGGCTGCACTGATGGGCACCGATTTGCTTTATGTTAATATTGTTAATGTTGTTGTAATATATATTTTTGGAACTTAATTCTGCTTAAAACATTTAACAGTGTAAAATAAAAAAAGAGAACAGGTGCGGGACTTTAAATGAGGCACACGGGAGCAGAAATCTAACTAGAGTAAAGTATCAATTTTTAATAAAATAATACATAAATTCATAAATTTACATTTATAGGCACATAGCTCAATAATGATAGTTTGTATTCAATCATAAAATACATTCCAACAAGGACTTCTATGTTAACATATGAGGATATAAATGAAAAATAGTGAAAGAGAAAAAGGGAGAGAAATGGAAAAGTGAAAAGAACAAAGTTTTGAAAAGAAGAAGGTGGAACATGAGAGAAAAGGCCAAGATAGTCCAAAGAAAGACCAGGAAAAAGGATAGCAGAACAAGAGAGAAAAAAGTGAGTGAAGAAAGGGTGAAGAAAAACCATACCTGCAAAGGTTTGAGTAGGAACATGATTCCCAAAGGTGTATAACTGCTTGAATGGTGAACGGGAGAAAGCCTAAAGTGTGAGACACCTCACTGGGAGAAGCCAATGCGGGGAGTACCGCCGCAGAACCACCCCCAACGTCATGCAACCAGCAAACCAAAGGGGACCGGAAAGCGCCACGACCTCGCCAGCTAGCCAACCAAACTGGCCGACCGTGAGTGCCAAACCGACCCCACCAAGCGCTGGAGATGGAAAAACATGCAGCCGCTATATGGGCGTCACGAGGACGCTGAACAGCCGGTGCGGGAGGCATGACGTTGACGCGCAGTGGAGGAGACCCCGCCCGCCCCACGTCAGAACAAGGCGGAGGAGGAATCCCCAGTGCGCGTCGCAGCTCCGGGATATGACAGAAAGGGCTGGCTGGGACAGACAGCGGCCAGAACCAACAGTGCGCGGACCCAATGCAAAGAGTTAAATTATCAAGGGGCAAAACACCTGAGATGACATCCTAGTGATTGACTCTGTATAGGGACAATCAAAATGTGTAATTGGGAAATTCTGGATAGACATGAAAAAAAAAAATTAAAATCAATAATAAATAAATAACGAATGAACAATAAATAAATAATATATTACTTGAAAGTGCGACCGTGTGCCTCCATCCCTAATTAATTGATTAAAAGGAGAAAGGAAAAGCAATACTGGGACTTTAAATGAGGAGAGTGGGGCCGTTCAAAACCCCTCCTCCATCCCGGTTCAATATTAAAATAAAAAAGAGAACAGGTGCAGCACTTTAAATGAGGCACACGGGAGCAGAAATCTAACTAGAGTAAAGTATCAATTTTTAATAAAATAATACATAAATTCATAAATTTACATTTATAGGCACATAGCTCAATAATGATAGTTTGTATTCAATCATAAAATACATTCCAACAAGGACTTCTATGTAAACATATGAGGACATAAATAAAAAATAAATAACAATAAATATGTGAGACTAATGCCCCGTACACATGGTCGGATTTTCCGACGGAAAATGTGTGATAGGACCTTGTTGTCGGAAATTCCGACCGTGTGTGGGCTCCATCACACATTTTCCATCGGATTTTCCGACACACAAAGTTTGAGAGCAGGCTATAAAATTTTCCGACAACAAAATCCGTTGTCGGAAATTCCGATCGTGTGTACACAAATCCGACGGACAAAGTGCCACGCATGCTCAGAATAAATAAAGAGATGAAAGCTATTGGCCACTGCCCCGTTTATAGTCCCGTCGTACGTGTTTTACGTCACCGCGTTCAGAACGATCGAATATTCCGACAACTTTGTGTGACCGTGTGTATGCAAGACAAGTTTGAGCCAACATCCGTCGGAAAAAATCCTAGGATTTTGTTGTCGGAATGTCCGAACAAAGTCCGACCGTGTGTACGGGGCATAAGTGTCACTAGTAAAAAGTGGCAAAGTCAGAAATACAATAACATTGGAACGTCCATACATAGCTAATAGTTGTGTACATATAATGGTAGTTATAAGCTCTACGCTGTTTCGGGACCTTATAGCCACTCATCAGGAGCATAACCGTATTGATCACCTATGAATAGGGAAAATAGCAATATTTAGATGGTTTGAAGGACAAGTGGGCAAATGTACAACATGAAATTCCACATTATTCCACTAAGACCATGGACTTACAATTGTTTCCGTGCAAAGGCGGCGCAGCCCTGAATGCAAAGCCCGCCCATAATGCCAGGGTCCGAAGCTGAAGGAGCGTGTCCAGGCAGCAAACCCAGCACCGAGAAACCCCCAGATTGGGTAAAAATGTAAAAACCAAATTAAAAGGTGACGAGGGTAACCTCAAAAAAGAAAGAAGACCCCAAAAGCAAAAACACTAAGTGAATGGGTGAGAATAGTATAAAAAGAATGAAAAAAGGGTATAGAGCAGTGAAAATGAATTAGAATGAAAAGAGTGCCCACTTGTCCTTCAAACCATCTAAATATTACTATTTTCCCTATTCATAGGTGATCAATACGGTTATGCTCCTGATGAGTGGCTATAAGGTCCCGAAACGGCGTAGAGCTTACAACTACCGTTATATGTACACAATTACTAGCTATGTATGGACGTTCCAATGTTATTGTATTTCTGACTTTGCCACTTTTTTCTAGTGACACTTGGTGTCACATATTTATTGTTATTTATTTTTTATTTATACCCTCATACGTTTACATAGAAGTCCTTGTTGGAATGTATTTTATGATTGAATACAAACTATCATTATTGAGCTATGTGCCTATAAATGTAAATGTATGAATTTCTATATTATTTTTTTAAAAATTGATACTTTACTCTAGTTAGATTTCTGCTCCCCTGTGCCTCATTTAAAGTCCTGCACCTGTTCTCTTTTTTATTTTTTTTTTTTAACAACAAGGGTGGTCTTTATTGAAGAAAAGTCAGTACATAATATACAGTTGTACAGAAACAACAAGGTAGGTACACAGGTATCACATGTTCTGCATAGGTAGGGAACAATGAACCGCACAAGAATATTTGACCAAGTTTATAAAGACTTTAAACAAAAATGGGGGGGGGGGGGACCGCCCGGACCACATCATATGACACACGATCATAAATAGCTCATGTAGGGTCAGTCCATGGCTGCCACACTCTTGTGAACTTCCGAGGGCACCCTCTATTCATATAGGTCATCTTGTACATAGGCAGGACCGCATTGATCGAGTCCTCCCAAGCCTCCACTGAGGGAGATCTAGGAGAGCTCCATTTCAATAATATTTCCTTTTTTGCATAGTAAAATAACAGTGACACCAGCAACTTTGTGTATCTAGGCCTCTGATCATCCTCATGTATACCCAGCAAGGCCATCTCAGAAGTTAGAGGTATTTGTAACTGTAGACGGGTATTAATAGCTTCCCCGACAGCAGCCCAATAGCGGGACAGTTTAGGGCAGGACCAGAACATGTGGATATAAGAACTGTTAGGAGATTGGCAGCGTAGGCAATTCGGGGATCTCTGAGGGTATATTCTATGCAGTCTCTGAGGCGTGAGATATATCCTATGTAAAAATTTTGTTTGAATTAATTTATCTTTAGAGGATATTACCAGTCTAGAGCTATCTTCGAAGCATTCCTCCCAAGCCTCTCTATCTAATGTTGGGACCTCAGCCACCCACCTGTTCCAGAGTGTATCCATCTTTGGGGAAGTTCTTCTAAGGAGGGTTAGATAAATTGTGGACAGGGGCTTGACCAAGCCCTCCTGGGCCAGCAAAGTCTCAACCTCAACCCCGGAATGCATGTTTTAGCTGATGGTAGCGGAATATCATCCACCCAGGCAGATCATATTTGCCCCTCAACTCCTGAAAAGATCTTAAGGATCCATTCGACATAATATCCTTCAGAAGTTTAATATTGTACCGGGCCCAAATCCTCGGGTCAGGGATTGTTCTAAAGTGCGGGAGCAATGGGTTCCCCCAAAGTGGACAGAAGGGGGACCAACGGTTGGGAGAAAGAAACCTCTTCCTAGCCACGTTCCATACCCTAAGAGTGGCCCCGGCTGGGGTCGGCAAGGAAGGATAGGGCGAGGCTCCTCGATATATCAGGTTACCCAATTCCCTGAGTGAGCCCACAATCGCTGCCTCTAGGCAGACTGCGGCATTCGCTTTAGATTGCTCCAACCACCACCTAACCGTAACCAGCATGGCCGCCCAATAATACAGCAGCAGATTAGGTAAAGCCAGGCCGCCACACTTAACAGGGAGCTGGAGAGTCGATCTAGCCAACCTAGGAGGGGATCCCTGCCATAAAAAAGTTCCAATACAGCTATCCAGTTCCCTGAAAAAAGATTGGGGTATCCACACCGGACAGTTCCTGAAGATATAAATAAATTTTGGAAGATAGATTATCTTCAGGATATTTATCCGACCCAGTAAATTCAGTGGTAGATTTGCCCATCTAGAGCAATGCTCCTTGAGCCTGGTCACTACTGGCTGGAGATTGAGACATCGAAAATGTAAAGTTGAACCTTGAAATAAAGGACATCAACGCCAGCTGCATACGTCTCACATAGGTTTACTCAAGAATATACACTGTACAGCGGACCATCCTTCTGAGTCAGGAGTGGTACAGGTTACAGAGTGATACAGACTTTTATAGAAACTCATATCATTACAGTCTTATGTCGGGCAAAAGCCCAAAGTTACACATCACAAATACGTATTTCATTAAATATTTCAACACAGGCTTGGCTAACAATTTGGCCAGAAAGATTAACTTTTAGGGGTCATCATAACCCAAAATATTTCAAACTGATAAGTTGTTTTGACAGTTGTTTTGAAAGATAAGGGAGAAGTAATTAAAAGAAATAATTACTGGAAAAGAGGTCAAGTTGACATTTGGACAGGGACTTTCATATTCCGAGAATCCTTGGCAGAACATTTAGATGTTTTGGTCAACCACCCAGCCACATGTGTTGCAATACCGAGAGAATTCAGAAACGTTAAAATACAGAGATATATTTTAATAAAAAAGGAGAACTCTGAATATACATGAAGATATGGGTTCCTATATTCTATATATCTTCACAGTCCCTCCTGAGTTTAGGATTCTTTCGGTATCGGTTTTAAGCTTCTTCTGTGCCTTTAGGTTGATTTCCAGGTATGCGGACCACCATTTCGTGAGCAGTTCTGACTCGAGACCTTAAGGGCTCAGAAGAACCAATATTAGTACCAGCACGTGTGATTTTCAAACAACATTTGCATAACATAGGTGCACATTTAACTATTAGGATTATGAGAACTATAATTCCTACAATGTATAAAATACCATGCAAAATTCCAGAAAACCATCCTGCAACACCAGAAAACCAGTTGAGAGGATTGAGCCAGGAAAGCCAGCTTTCCCAGTTACCTTCAACCCAAGTAGTTTCGGTATATTCTTTGTGAAATTTAACCTTCATTTGTTGTACTTTTTCTACATGTGAAATGATGGCATCTTCAGTCTTCGTATCATTTCCGATGTAGTTACAACAAGTAGTTCCCACTATGGCGCATATTCCTCCTTGACTGGCCGTGAGATAATCCAGCACCAGCCGGTGCTGCAAAACCTTTTTTTTTTTTTTGATCATCTTTAATTCTATAGCAAGGGCTATAAAGTTTCTATCATACAGGGCAGTAATGTTATCCATCAAGCCTGCCAAATTAATGATGAAACTGAAAGCCTTTTTAATACAACATCTATTTACCCAAGGAATAGAAAACAATGGTTTAATCTCTCTGTCATGTGATTCAACATTTGTAAAATTATCATCTGACTTAGGATAAAATGTAGGCCTATCAGGAGAATTGTCATTTTTCACATTAATTTTGGAGTCTTCTTCCTCTTGTCCTCTTGGGATTTCATCTTCTCCTGGAGCTGATTAGTCAGTGAGATCCCTTTTAATAAGGTGCACTAAGTCTTTTTTAAGAAAGTGTATAGGTATTTTGTGGAGTTGTGTTTCTTGAAAGTCATTATCCTCCATATACCAAGTAGCAGGTATGACTCTACCAAAGTAAAAGTTAATGCAGACAGCTGGTTTTCTCAATGAAGCATTTGTGAATAGTAGAACTGAAATAGCTCTGTCAATCATTGTTCTACTGACTTCACCAAAGTGTACACTGTCCTCCATTTTAGCTAAAGTGCTAGGTATTCCTAACAAAGAGGAGAAAGTCTTATGAGAAATAGGTGCATGTGTGCATATCCAGCAGTTAGTGATATTCAGCTTCTTGGCAGCTTGCACCTGAAACCGGTTCAAGTTGTGACATTTCTTCCATTACAGTAGCATTAAAAAGAAAAGTGTCTTGTATCTTACCCTTTTCTTTCTTGTATGTCCATTCATATGCCATGACTGTAATCCATACCACCACTCCACCGCAGAGGATAACACTCCAGAGCTTCACATTCATCTTAGGCCCTAGGAGATTCATTCTGCAGTCTTCTTTCTCGCGCACGAGTCAGTGGAGGAGACCTGGAAGGTAAAGGTACAGAACATATCTTGCCAGCGGCAGACCGGCTTATATACTCTTTTGGAACCACAGACTTCTTACAGTGTGAACCATGCACCCAATACTTATAGTCTTTTAGCTTCACTGCAGTAGGAGATACAAGAATGACCTGAAGTGGTCCTTTCCACTTAGGAGACACAGTAGTCCGGGGTGTGTGATTCTTGATATACACCCAATCTCCTGACTTTAGTCCATGAGTCTCTTCACTCGTATCCACAGGTTGTCCTGCTTTAGCTCTGGAAAAAGTATCAGAAAACACATTTGCCAATTTGCAATGTCCATTCATTAAAGTCACTGTCTCTGGCTGCACAAGAGATGAATGTAGTCTCCTGGGCGGTCGCCCAAATAATATATCAAAAGGTGACAGTCCATGCTTCTCTTTAGGGGTAGTCCTAATGGTTGCCAAGGCTATAGGTAATGCTTCTACCCATGTGCTTTGTCCATTAGCAGTTATTTTGGCTAAATACCTCTTCAGGGCTTGATTGCTGCGTTCCACCATCCCACTAGCTTGAGGTCTGCAGGGAGTATGCAATTGCTGTTTCATACTCAAAATATTCACTACTTCTGCCATAAATTTATTATCAAAATGTGTACCTTTATCTGAAGAAATTATTGACCCTATTCCAAACCTTTGGATCAATTCCCTCGTCAAACATTTTACCACAGTTCTGGCATCATTTTTGGACGTGGGCCAAGCCTCTTGGCCAGTTCAAAAACTGATCAATGCAAACCAAAACAAAATACTTAAATTGACCACAAGGGGGCATATCTGAGAAGTCAATTTGCACAATTTGAAATGGCTCCTCAGTATGCGGAATATGCTTCATGGGAGTGGGCACTGACTTTCCTATGTTATGCATTTGACATATAGAACATTCAGCAACTTTTTTAGCAGCATATGCAGAAAAACCTAGAGCCCACCAATCTCTGGCTACCACCTGACACATCCCTCCTGTTGAGACATGGCAAGGCCCATGGCTCAAAGCAAACAAAGAAGGAAACAATGTCGGAGGAGCAACCAGCCTGTTTTTTAGTTTCCATATACCATCTGCTCCACAAACAGCTCCTTTTGTGGTCCAAAAGGATGTATGAGGCAAACTTGCCTGTAGAGCTGATACAATATCCAGATCCACTTGAAGATCTGTGAGCAGGAATGTTGGAAGCGCTATAGTTGGCTCATAAGAATGTATAGCATTTTTAGCATACCTATCAGCCAAAGCATTCCCAAGTAATATACTATCATCTGCTCTGGTATGTGCTTTATATTTAATTACTGCACCTTTAAGAAGCAGCTGGACCGCTGGCAATAATCTAACAATTAACTCTTTATGTTGTATAGGGGTTACTGCTGCTGTCAGATAATCCCTCTCTTACCAGAATTGTGCAAACTATGCATTATGCCTATAGCAAAGGCGGAGTCACTATAAATATTTATAATAGCCCCTTCTGCTTGGGGTTAATAAATTGCTGACATAAGAAGCAAATCTAAAGTCTCCCTTTACTTCAAGTATGTTAACACTATAGTTAGTCCTATATTTATTACTATACCTCTGTCTAGTAGACTGTCAGGGGAGTATGGCAATAAAACAAAAGAACATTTATGACACTGACCTCTCATTCTTACTTATAGAGGTTCAGTAACTTCGACAGTAATTACATCATTACTTACCCCGACCAAAATTACCTGCTGCTTCGAAGTGAAAAAATTGGCATCACATATATTTAACAAACTCTTTGAATCGCCTTTATCTATTAAACACAGAATAGACAAACCATTAACTGACACATCAATCACTGGTTCTGTATTTTGTCCCAAATTCAAGACAGCAAGTTCAGGGAAGGAATGAAATTTTTCATTAATCAAATCACCATACTCCACTATGTGCTGAATTTAAACCCCCACTATTGGGACATTTGTAACATACATATTCGTTCTACTAGACTTAGCTCATCTTTACCTTCTAATTTGAACAGCTAAGACCTATAATTGTACAATATTGAGGTAAAAACTGTCTAAAATATCACATTATTTCAAGGAATGCTCTCAACTGGGCATTCGTTGCTTTGCAATTACCTTTTTCCTTTTATCTGTCAAATGTTTGATACCTTGGGAGACATAGTGGCCCAGGTATTGTACTTTTAATTTAACCCATTGTACTTTTGCAACATCTACTTTTTGTCCTATACTGGCTAGAAAATTCATTAAAGAAATAGAATCCTTAGTACAAGCTTGTTCATCAGAGGATGCTAGCAAGAGATCATCCACATATTGCACTAATACTGATCCCATGAGTGGCTGCCACTCATCTAATTTATCCTTGAGCGCCTGAGAAAAGCAACTGGGGGAATCATGATACCCCATTGGCAATCTAGTCCAGGTAAGTTGCTTTTTCTCAAACGTGAAGGCTAGCAATCATTGATCATCAGGATGAACATGAACATTAAAGAAGGCTAAGACAAGATTAATTACAGTAAAGTGAGTTGCTGAAGGAGGTATTGTTGCCAGTATAATAGAGGGGTTGAGTACCACAGGTACTGATTGTATAATTACCTTGTTGACTGCGCGCAAATCATGCACCAATCTCCATCAATGGCTATCCTCTCCTGTTTTTATAGGTTTGGGAATTGGATAAATAGTAGTATTAGCTGAACTCCTACAAGGAGTAAGAATACCCTCCTGTTGTAACTTCCCTATTACTGGCTTAATACCTTCAACTGATTTAGGAGATAAGGGGTATTGAGGTAATCTAGGTACTGGTAGTATAGGGTCTCTATTTAACAGTACAGGAGCAACTTTCATGAGACCAGGAGTGTTTGCTCCTGTTACCCATATAGAAGGGTTAATTTTTTGTTTGACTTCTTCTAAAATTCCTCCCTCCATATCCGCTACCAATAAAGGCATAAACAACAAACCAGTTGCTTCATCTTTTAACCTATGTGGTATGTCAATGACAGTTTTATCCGGAGATAATGCAATTGTTACCCCCATTTTAGAAAGTATATCTCTTCCTAATAAATTACAGGGGGAATGTGGAGACAATACAATTGAGTGTTCCGTTGGATGCTCTCCCAATGTCACTGGTATAGGTTGTGTAACCCTTGCTGAGATTATATTACTTACTCCAACCAAAGAAACTCGATCATTTAAAAGAGACCATGAAGCCCCTGTGTCTATGAGTCCACACAAATCAATACCGTTTACATTTATTTCAACCATTGGCTCATCAACGGAATCAACTTCAATTACTGCTAAAGCTTGATAAAATGTGTTATCTATATTGTCACCACATCCCAGCTTATCCTAGCGCTCCCTACAGTCCTTAGCTATATGCCCACTCAATCCACACTTGTAGCAAGTGGGGAGGGCAGGAGGCTGCAGGGTTTGGGAGCCTTACTCTATTTAGGATGATTTATTGGTATCGGGACTGAATTCTAGGGTTAATACGCTGTCCCTCATTTTGTCTCCAATTTCCACGTCTTTGCCGTGACGCCCCATAATTAGAGATATATATCACTCCCGAAGGTGGGTAAGGGGGGGCCCTACTGGTACACCCTGAGGTGCTACCTGCAATGTAGATATTGGTACCCCCTTAGGACTTTTTCTTTAACCTCTGGTAGTTGTATATTCATTATTTTTGTTTTCTCTTTTTTGTAACACTTCGTAAGCTATTTGAGCAATCTCAACTAACTCAGGGGCAGGTTTCTTTCTCCATGCCACTGTACAAAGCTTTATTTCTTCCCTAATTTCAGACAACATTTCATTCATTAATACATTCACCAACTCTGCTCGTTTCATATCACTTTCATAATCTGGAATTCAATCAGTATGCTTCTGAATAGCATCTTTGAATCTATTCCAGTAGTCCACCACATCCTCACCTTTCTTTTGCACAACATCTATCAATGCTCGCATATCTTGCAAATACATTCCATACATACACATACTTTTCTGACACTGCTCAATCAATCAAGATTCACATATCATATATGTAACTTGTTGCGTTTTCTCTATCCACATCAACTTTTTATACCACTTCTTTTAACATTTCTCTAAGTTGGGCAAATCAGTAACAATTGCCCTAATCTCATTAGGTTTCCAGGGGACATAAACCTTTCCTATTCTTACGGTGTAATTACCCTGGTCATCTTCCTCCCCCGGTAAAACTACCTCTCTCAATGGGATTTATCCAAATGGTTCTAATTTGGATTTAAAATACTCTTTTGTCCTTAGTCTATATTCTGGGGTGTGCTGGGATAGTAATCCCATCCGCTTCACCTGTTGCCTAGTTAATACAGGTGAGGTATGATCTCTAGAACTCCCTACTAGAGGAGTATTAGTACCCAATTTACTTAATTTATTAAATTTTGCTAAGGCATCTGCTCTTGCTGGAGTGTACTGCCACAGTTCCCCATCTTTTTCAAATCTCATTGTACCATCTACATCATAGAATGGTTCCTCTCTACGGTAATGTGGGGAATACTGTTTATTAACAATTTTACCTATGTCTTTATACTGTGGAGTTTCTATCATAATAGCTGGAGTGGTCTGCTGATAACCAGACGCCTCTCCTCTATCATCACTAACTTACTACACTCCTGTAGTCTCCACTTGCTATACCATAGGTGCAGATGCTCCTAATACTTCCCTTCTTATTAAGTTATAAGGGGAAACCCAATCATTGGGTATTTTATCCTTATTTTCTACATGTAAAGCAGCTTTCTCTGAGGACATTTTATAGGGGGGGTAGTTTTATCTCTTTACTGGATACTTCTTCCCAGGCTGCTAAACATTCAATCCCCCCACAATCAGACCTTTTAAAAAGCAGTTTAAACAATGCATCAATTGTAGGCGTATCCAAAGACCCTTCTGGCGGCCACCATTTAGATGGGTCTTTTTTATTTTCAATAACCTTTTTTTCTTTTTAGTTAACCCAAATGTATTCATGACAGGCAAAACATTTTTTTTTCATATTTATCACAATTTCTCATTAGTCTCTTTAGAAATGACAACAATTTGGAACTCCGGGACTGAGAGCTCCACCATTTAACATTATGGCTGTGTACCAGCAGCCCAGTACATAAGTTGAGATATCTCGCTCGTTCTACTCTCAGAAGGACGTCTCCTTTCTGAGTGGCAATAGGCTAGTCCCTATCTAGACTCCCTACCCCAGAGAACACACAGCAGGTCATTCACCTCACTTGTGGATATCCGCTGAAGGCAATACCAATCTGCCTTAGGACCACAAATACGCAAAAAAAACATACAAAAAAAATCATACACAAAGAAAAACAACACCACCACCAACTTCTATTCACTCTCTAGAAATTGTGGTACCTGCATTTATACATCCCTTTATACAACATATATATATATTGTCATTTCTGGAGACAAGGAGAAAAAGGCAAGCGCTTAAAATGATCATTACTTAGCATGCTTTAAATTAAAATAGGTACCTTTAACATTCTTTAGTAACCATACAGAGACAAGTATGCAGGCAAAATCAAAATAGGAAACGTGTTACCTTCTGTGGCTGCACTCCCTCAACCGACCCCTCCACACCGTACAGAAAAGACAGTATTTATCATGAGAAAATAAAAGTTTCTCACCTGAGGCCTCATTGGTGCTGTCTGTTCTGAAGAAGGTGGGGAGCCGGTGGTGGAGATGCAAACAAGAAGAATCGTCGGAGGGTCACCAAAATGTAAAGTTGAACCTTGAAATAAAGGACATCAACGCCAGCTGCATACGTCTCACATAGGTTTACTCAAGAATATACACTGTACAGCGGACCATCCTTCTGAGTCAGGAGTGGTACAGGTTACAGAGTGATACAGACTTTTATAGAAACTCATATCATTACAGTCTTATGTCGGGCAAAAGCCCAAAGTTACACATCACAAATACGTATTTCATTAAATATTTCAACACAGGCTTGGCTAACGGTTTGGCCAGAAAGATTAACTTTTAGGGGTCATCATAACCCAAAATATTTCAAACTGATAAGTTGTTTTGACAGTTGTTTTGAAAGATAAGGGAGAAGTAATTAAAAGAAATAATTACTGGAAAAGAGGTCAAGTTGACATTTGGACAGGGACTTTCATATTCCGAGAATCCTTGGCAGAACATTTAGATGTTTTGGTCAACCACCCAGCCACATGTGTTGCAATACCGAGAGAATTCAGAAACGTTAAAATACAGAGATATATTTTAATAAAAAAGGAGAACTCTGAATATACATGAAGATATGGGTTCCTATATTCTATATATCTTCACAAAAAGATTGGGGGTCCCGTGTAACCCTAATACCCAGATATACAAAGTCATCCACCCATTTCAGTGCGGTCTGTGCCGCTGATTGTCTGGCCTGGGCATCAAGCGGGAACAGAACAGATTTGCCCCAATTGATACGGATGCCAGAAAACCGTCCAAATTGATCAAAGGCTTCCAGGGCGGCCTTCAAGGAGGGACCAGCGTCTTGTAGGTACAACAAAGTGTCATCCGCATATAACGAAATTTTCTCCTCCAGGGGGCCGACCCACAGACCCTTAATAGTGTCAGATTCCCTGACTAAAACTGCCAGGGGTTCCAGGGCCAGCGCAAAAAGGCTGGGAGACAGAGGGCATCCCTGTCGGGTCCCCCTCTGGAGGAGAAAAAAGTCTGAGAGGGTGTTATTTACCCGTATTCTTGCATTAGGGGTTTTGTACAGTAGCTCCAGCCAGCTTAAAAAACGAGGCCCAACTCCAAATCTCCGCAACACCTCCCACAGATATTCCCACTCTACGGAGTCAAAAGCCTTCTCCGCGTCCAGAGAGGCTATGACTCTAGTGCCCACATTACTGTGAGAGGCTGCCAAGTTCAGAAACAACCGACGGATATTGATATCCGTGCCCTTCCCCGGCATGAACCCCGTCTGATCCACATGAATGAGATCTTCAATTACCTTACTAAGTCTACGGGTCAAAACTTTTGCTAGAAGCTTAGCATCCACGTTAATCAACGAGATAGGCCAGTAGGAGGAACACTCCTCAGGGTCCTTGCCAGGTTTGGGCACCAATACCACTATTGCCTCAGACCACGACTCCGGTAATGAGCCTAGGTTAAAGGATTGCTGCATTAATGAAGTGAACTTGGGGGCCAGGAATTCCTGGTAGACAGTATAAAAATCGATGGGAATTCCATCAGGCCCTGGAGCTTTTCCAGGTTGCATAGAGCCTAGTGCTTCCTGTATCTCTTCAAGTGATATATCTCTATCTAGTTCCACACTTTTATCCTTCTCTAAGGAGGGGAGCGGGATCAGGTCTAGATAACTAAGCAGTTCAGAGCTGTGAAAATTTACTTTAGAGGAGTAGAGGGATTGGTAAAAAACAAGGAATCTAGCACTAATGTCCGCTGGAGCTGTTAGAAGACTACCATCCAGGTCTCTTAGTCTACCAATGTGAGTCGTGGCATATTGGCCCTTGGCCAGCCAAGCCAACAGCCTCCCGTTTTTGTCCCCATATTCAAACACTCTTTGGGCACTATCGAGCATAGACTTCTTAGTAAGTTCAACTCTAAAAAGGGACAACTCACGCAAGGTATCCTGCCATGGGACATAATGCCCCTGATCGGGGGATCGAACATATTCGGCTTCTTTTATTTTTGCTTGTTCCTCCAATTGCCTCAGGGACTGCACAGACTGCCTTTTTTTTTTAGCTATACGAGACATTTATTCACCCCTGAACCATGATTTAAGAGTATCCCATAACACTAGAGGGCCAGCAGAATCTATATTAGTTATCCAGAAAGCACAAAGAGCCTCCTGCATCTCTTCTTGAATATCTGGATCTGCAATCCAGTATTTGGACAACCGCCACACCCTCACCCCCTCCACATCTGAGATCCTAACCACAACAGACACCGGAGCGTGATCTGAGATTCCTCGGGAAAGGATCTCCGCCGAGACCACTCTATGCAGCAAAGCATGAGAGGCAAATACCAGGTCAATGCGGGACAGGGTCCGGTGTGTTGTGGAAAGGCAAGTGTATTCCCTATCTGATGGGTGAAAATGTCGCTGTCACGTCAATACTCACCAAGGCCGAGATGCCGAGAGCGGCTTGCCCTTACGACCACGCGCACCCGAACCCCCGAGAGTGAGACAGGGGATCGGAAGCACGCGGAGGCACGGGTCTCCGGTAAAGCTGTGGGAAGTCTCAGGATGGCTTGGATGGCAGAAGTCTTCTGGAGGAGTGCCTGGAAGTGCAAGGAGCAAAGGTTAAGAGGTGTCAGACTGGTGGTTAGGAAGTCCTTATGACTGAGGGGGTCAAGGGGGTGGCAGCCCCGTGGGGAGTATGGTAGAAGACACAGGCAGAGGTCAGGGGATCCAACAGGTCTGGAGTGATCCTTAAACAGGCAGAGGGTCAAGGTATCCGGCAAGCAGAGAGTGGTCGTTATTCAGGCAGAGGGTCAAGGTATCCAGCAAGCAGAGAGTGGTCGTTGTTCAGGCCGAGGGTCAAGGTATCCAGCAAGCAGAGAGTGGTCGTTATTCAGGCAGAGGGTCAAGGTATCCAGCAAGCAGAGGGTGGTCGTTGTTCAGGCCGAGGGTCAAGGTATCCAGCAAACAGAGAGTGGTCGTAGGTACAGGCAAAAGGTCGGTTTCACAAGAGACAGGAAGCAGGAGTTCAAACACAGGCGGGGTAAAGCTGACGACAAACCAGCAACCCGACTGGGTGCTGGTGTCGTCTAAAGTAACCTCCCAGTGAGCGCGTCAGCATGACGCGCTACCGGGCACCTGCACGGGCGACGGCGCGCACACGTGGGCCGCCGTGCACCCGCGCGCACCACACCATCAGGCCGCGAACGGGTGCACGCCTCAACAACAACCCCCTGCGCATGCGCCCCGCAGCCCGGCGAACGGAGGCGACTTGTCCTTTCGTGACAGTGCCCCCCTCCTAAGGGCGGACACTGGACGCCCAGGCTAGACATCAACTCCGGATGGTCTTGATGAAAGGTTTGAATCAAGCGAGGGGTATGTAGGTTCTTCGCAGGCTCCCATGAATTGTCTTCAGGTGGGTATCCCTTCCATTGGATCAGGTACTGTAGTTGTCTGCCCCTCTTTCTACAACCCAGGATAGCCTCCACCTCGAACTCGTTCTCACCGTCCACCCTGATTGGTGGGGGAGGAACCTCTCCTTTTTCTGGAAATGGACTGGATACAACAGGCTTCAATAAAGATACATGAAAGACAGGATGGATCTTGTACGTCTTAGGCAGGGCTAACTCCATGGCCACAGGGTTGATGATCCTTTTGATAGGGAAAGGGCCAATAAATTTAGGTCCTAGTTTTCGGGATGGCAACTGTAGCTTGAGGTTAGAGGTGGACAACCAAACCTCTTCCCCTATGTTAAATGTTGGATTCTCCTTCCTGCCTTGGTCATACTGCTCCTTGTAGGCCCTTTGAGCTTTCTGTAACATGCTTTGGATTTCTTGGAAGTTGGCTTGTAAGGATATTATTCTGTCCTGTACTGCAGGAACTGTTACTTCAGGAGTGTCCTTAGTCAGGAACGTGGGATGAAACCCGCAGTTGGCCCAAAAGGGCGTTTGGTTGGTAGCCGCGTGAACTGAGTTATTATACGCAAATTCCGCGTATGGAAGAAGTTTTGCCCAATCATCCTGAGATCCTGAACAGAAGCAACGGAGATACTGCTCCAAAGTTTGATTTGTCCTCTCTGTTTGGCCATTGCTCTGAGGGTGATAGGCTGATGAGAGGCATACTTTAATATCCAGGGCCTTACAAAGTTCTTTCCAAAATTTGAACGTGAATTGCACGCCTCTGTCAGACACTATATTCTTTGGTACCCCGTGAAGTCTTATGACCTCTTTCAGAAAAACGTTGGCTGTTTCTACTGCAGAAGGAGTACCTATCATAGGTAGGAAGTGGGCCATCTTGGACAGACGGTTGACCACAACGAAAATGGTAGTGTAGCCTTCTGAGGCTGGTAGAACCACAATGAAATCCATAGACACGTCGGACCATGGTCGTTCTGGAATAGGTAGTGGTTTAAGTAAACCCCAGGATCTGGTGTTCTGGCCCTTGTTGCGTTGACAACGTAGACAAGAGGCCACATATTCACTGCAATCTCGTCTCCAACCCGGCCACCAGAAAGAGCGAGAGATCAGGTCAACTGTCTTCCTAACTCCGAAGTGACCGGCCAATTTATGGTCGTGGCACATCTTGAGAACAGTTAACCGAGTCTGTTGGGGTACAAAAATTTGGCCCCGGACCCAAAAGAGACCTTCGTCTTTCCTCAGGGATTGTACCTCCGGATCAGTACATGTATTGGATGATCTCTTGATCGAAGACATTAGGTCTGTGTCAACCCAAGAAAATTTTGAGGTGCAAGAATTGTACTTGGTTCTGAAGTCTGGAGGTCTGCTGAGAACATCCGGGAAAGGGCGTCTGCTTTTCCATTCTTAATGCCAGGTCTGTAGGAGATATGGAAGTTGAAGCGCGAAAAGAACAGGGCCCAACGAGCTTGTCTGGGTTTGAGGCGTTTTGCTGTTCGGAGGTACTCAAGATTCTTGTGATCTGTGAAAATCATCACTGGATGAAGTGCCCCCTCAAGTAGGTACCTCCATTCCTCCAGGGCAAATTTTATGGCCAGCAGCTCCCTGTCACCTACGTCGTAGTTTAATTCTGCCGCACTGAGTTTCCGAGAAGCAAATGCAACTGGATGTAAGATGGCCTTGGGTCCTTGTCTCTGAGAAAGGATTGCTCCCGTGGCTATTTCTGATGCATCCACTTCCAATACGAACGGATGGGAAGGATCAGGATGCCGGAGAATAGGAGAGGAACTGAACAGATCCTTTAGCTTCATGAAAGCTTCTTGTGCTGCTTGAGACCACTGGAATGAACCGTGCCGGCGGGTTAACTGAGTGATGGGTGCCACTATGGTAGAAAATCCCACGATGAACTTCCGATAGAAGTTAGCGAATCCTATAAAGCGTTGGACCCCTTTTTTATCAGAAGGAGCTGGCCACTCCTGAATAGCCTGTATCTTTTGAGGATCCATCTCTACTCCATTTGCCGAAATGATGAACCCTAAAAATTGCACAACTGATCTTTCAAATTCGCACTTCTCCATTTTTAGATAAAGCTTGTGCTGTCTCAATATAGTCAGAACTGTTCTGACATGATCCCTATGAAGTTCCAGTGTAGAAGAAAAAATTAAAATATCATCCAGGTAGACTACGAGGAAGTCATCTAGGTATTTGCGGAAAATGTCATTCCCCAGGTGTTGGAACGTAGCCGGAGCGTTACAGAGCCCAAAGGGCATCACCAAGTATTCGAAGTGCCCGAACCTCGATCTGAAGGCCGTCTTCCATTCATCTCCAGCTCTGATTCGGATAAGATTGTATGCCCCTCGGAGATCCAATTTGGAGAAGATTCTGGCTGACCGAAAGCGTTGGAACAACTCTGGAATGAGCGGCAACGGATACCGATTCTTGATAGTAATGTTATTCAACTGCCGGTAATCCACACAGGGCCTAAGGGAACCGTCCTTCTTGCCGACAAAGAAAATACCTGCTCCGGCAGGTGAAGATGAGGGACGGATGAACCCCTTTTCCAGGTTCTCGTCTATATATTGTTTGAGAGCCTCCAGCTCTGTTTCGGAAAGAGGAAAGATGCGACCAAAAGGAATTTCTGATCCTGGCAATAGGTCGATTGGGCAGTCGTATGGTCGATGAGGTGGGAGGCAATCGGCCATTTGTTTGCTGAAGACTTCCTGGAACTCATGATACTCCTGAGGGATATGCTGGAGGTTAACTGAAGGGGCCGAGATCGTAGCACAGATCTTGGGTTTCGGAGGGCGGCAGTGCTGAGAACAGTAGGAGGAGGGAAATGAGACCATCTTCGAACTCCATTGGATAAGAGGATCATGGGCTTGTAGCCAAGGTAAGCCTAGAATGACTGGGAACATGGGAGAGTGGATAAGGTCTAGGCGTAGAAGTTCTTGGTGTCCCGAATCGGTGGTGGCTAGAATAGGTTGAGTCTCCTGGGTGATTGGGCCTGAGCTGGGAAGGGACCCATCTGCCAAGTGGACTTGTAGGTGTTGCGTTTTAGGTTGTAAAGGCACATGCAAGGTTCGGGCCAGGGCAGCGTCCATAAAGCAGCTACATGCACCTGAGTCAATGATCGCCGGCAGGCGGGATTCCCCTTCCGGTAGCTGTAACGAGATAAACAACATCACGTAAGACTTAGAGGTATTGTTATCTTGGTAAGTCATTGTTTTGGGTTGAAAAGACTTACTAGGCCTTATCGGGCAGTTGCGCAGGAAGTGACCGGCACCCCCGCAATAGAGACACAAGTTGGACTGCCGCCTACGTTGTCTCTCTTCTGAAGTTAGTGGTGGTCGTACTAAACCAAGCTGCATCGGTTCGGAATCGGGAAGTGCAGTAGGCCCAGCTGGAATGGGTTGGAGTCTTGGAGTTGCCCATGCCGGGCGAGGATTTTGGAATCGTTCTGACCGACGTTCCCTCAAGCGCCTATCTAATTTGGTAGCTGCCTGAATTAACTCCTCCAAAGATGTGGGGGTTTCCATCCTGGCTAACTCATCCTTGAGGAGCTCTGACAGACCTTGGCGGTACTGATAGCGTAAGGCTGGCTCATTCCAGTTAGTGTCGGCCGCCTATTTGCGGAATTCCACCGTGTAATCCTCAATTGGTCTCCTTCCCTGGACTAGATGGTGCAAGATAGCTTCGGCGGTGGCCATACGCTGTGGGTCATCATACAGCTGAGCCATACTTTCAAAGAATGTACCAATGATGTTAAGCACCGGACTCCCTGATTCCATCAGACCGTGCGCCCAGGCCTGAGGTTCCTCTGACAGCAAAGAAATCGCAAATCCCACCTTGACCACTTCTGATGCGAAGGTTCGGGGTTGCAACGCGAAGTAAAGGGTGCATGCATTCTTAAAAGCCCTGAATTTCTTACGGTCCCCCGAGAACCGTTCCGGTGTGGGGACCCTAGGTTCCGGAAGTGCCATTACTACCGTAGGGCTGGCAGTGGCCTGAGAGAGCGGGCCTTCATTGCTAGGTGCAGGAGCTGCGGCGGCAGGGGGGAGTGCCCCCGTCAGTTGTTGGAGGCGGCTATCAACTTGCGGGTATCCCTCTTGTAGCCTCTGTACTGAATCGGCCAAGGAGACTTGAGACTTGTTGGCATAAGATCTCCAAGGGAGAGCGCGCTCTGTCGGCCTCGACATCTGGCTGGTTTGTACTGTCACGTCAATACTCACCGAGGCCGAGATGCCGAGAGCGGCTTGCCCTTACGACCACGCGCACCCGAACCCCCGAGAGTGAGACAGGGGATCGGAAGCACGCGGAGGGTCTCCGGTAAAGCTGTGGGAAGACTCAGGATGGCTTGGATGGCGGAAGTCTTCTGGAGGAGTGCCTGGAAGTGCAAGGAGCAAAGGTTAAGAGGTGTCAGACTGGTGGTTAGGAAGTCCTTATGACTGAGGGGGTCAAGGGGGTGGCAGCCCCATGGGGAGTATGGTAGAAGACACAGGCAGAGGTCAGGGGATCCAACAGGTCTGGAGTGATCCTTAAACAGGCAGAGGGTCAAGGTATCCGGCAAGCAGAGAGTGGTCGTTATTCAGGCAGAGGGTCAAGGTATCCAGCAAGCAGAGAGTGGTCGTTGTTCAGGCCGAGGGTCAAGGTATCCAGAAAGCAGAGAGTGGTCGTTATTCAGGCAGAGGGTCAAGGTATCCAGCAAGCAGAGGGTGGTCGTTGTTCAGGCCGAGGGTCAAGGTATCCAGCAAACAGAGAGTGGTCGTAGGTACAGGCAAAAGGTCGGTTTCACAAGAGACAGGAAGCAGGAGTTCAAATACAGGCGGGGTAAAGCTGACGACAAACCAGCAACCCGACTGGGTGCTGGTGTCGTCTAAAGTAACCTCCCAGTGAGCGCGTCAGCATGACGCGCTACCGGGCACCCGCACGGGCGACGGCGCGCACACGTGGGCCGCCGTGCACCCGCGCGCGCCGCACCATCAGGCCGCGAACGGGTGCACGTCTCAACAACAACCCCCTGCGCATGCGCCCCGCAGTCCGGCGAACGGAGGCGACTTGTCCTTCGTGACAGTCGCCAGACATCCGTCATGTGAAAGTTAGAGGCCCAACGGGCCAAACTCGGCTGTTGTACTCTAGAAACGTGCTGCCTGTCCATCTCCGGAAAGGGAGCCATATTGAAATCTCCAGTAATCAGAACCTGGTCCACATTATATAGCGTGATCTGTTGCATCAGCTTGTGTAGCACATCTATGTCAGCTGGGGGGAGATAGACCTCCACTATTACAATTGGTATCCTCGATATTAGAGCATGCAGGAGCACATATCTACCCCCTGGATCCAGCTTAACATCTAAGAGCTGAAACGGTAGGGCCTTATGCACCAATACGCTAACTCCTCTAGCATAATTGGAATAGGGAGCATGATAATGTGCCCCGACCCAAGCTCGCTTGAGGCTCAATATTCGGGAGCCCATCAAGTGTGTTTCAACAAGAATACACACCTGCGGACGCAATTTCTTCAAATAGTTGAGCACCAGCGAGCGCTTTATAGCGGAGTTAAGGCCTCGCACATTCCACGTTATCACTAAACAGTCATCCATATTGTATGCACGACAACATAATGGAGGGGGAGCATGCATGCTGCCCACCCACTGCTGCTCGCGGGAGTACTCCATGCACGGCCCCACCCACAGCACATCCCCCATAAGGGGCACCCACATAAGTATTACCATCTACACGAACACAGTAAGCACCAAGCAAATTCTTCAAAAGACCAACTTTAAATACATAACATATGAATAACTTTAACACCCAAACCAGGACATCAAATGTCCCCACCCCCCTCCCCCCACCCCACACACCTCTGAACAGTGAGGAAGGAGTGCTTGGATCCCAAAAAACCCATAGTCAATGACTATAACAGTAAAGTTGGGGACGTGAGTCCGAGATTAGACGCTTCTGCATCAAAATGCCAAGGAGGCGCATCTGAGTGAAATAAAAAAAAAAAGGGGGGAGAAATAAGGGGAAGAAATAAAGAAAATATATAATAAGAAGGGGAGACTCATCCCTGAGCAATGGAGTAATATATACCAGAGGGTAAATCACCTGAGTAAACAGGGGCACATTCTTGAACGTTTATTGCATCTTACATCCAACTGAGGTTTGCAATAACAATAGTCTTGAAAAAAACCAGCAGGGACCCAGATTAACAGGAGGAATAGTCATATAGATCTATGACCGACAAGACTGTCCGGAGGTCCGAGCGTTACCAGACCTAAATTCAAAAAGGAACAAGCCCTTCACATGTGTATCCACCACGAGGGTATTACCTTGGAGTAATAATACATGTAACAGAAGAAAAAGGGCACAGACATCCGAAGGAAAAAAAGAAAAAACAGGCAGGTCTGTCACAGTAACATCAATTAGGAAGGATGATCCAAACATCAGTAGGATGGTATAACAGCACCTTACGGGGGTAGGGACTCCAGCCAGGCTGACGCATCTTTAGGGTTGGTAAAAAAACGGACCGTCTCGCCATCCACGCCCCGGAGCTTCGCTGGAAACAGGATACTGTATTTGATCCCTTTCTTCCGTAGGTCGGCCTTGACAGCATCGAAGGAGCGGCGTTGTCGCTGGGTTTCTATAGTGTAGTCCGGGAATAATAACAGTTTGGTGTTCCGATATGGTAGCTCACCCGCTGCCCGGGAGGCTCTCAGCAGTTCATCTCTATCCCGAAAATTAAGCAGTCGGAGGATGAGCGTGCGGGGAGGGGCACCTTCCGGACCAGGCCGAGGAGGCACGTGATGGGCCCTTTCTACTACAAAGTAAGGGGAGAGTTGTACAGAAGGTAGCAGAGACCGCAGCAGTTCTTCTGTGAATAGGGCCGGCGTTCTTCCCTCAACTCCCTCTATCAGCCCCACAATCCTTAGACTGTTTCTTCTACTGCGGTTCTCCGCATCCTCGGCCCTATACTCAAGAGCCCTCGCCTTTGTTTGAAGGGTGCGGATAGATGCCGTATGATCATTTACAGTGTCTTCCACCGAGCCGACCCAACGCTCCGCCTCAGAAACCCTGGATCGAATCTTGTCCAAATCTTGCCTAAATAAGCCCACATCAAGTTGGACTTCTTCTATCTTAGAAGCCAGTGTTGATTGACAAGTGGTGACGGCAGATTGGCAAGAGGTAATAGCAGCCATGATGTCTGGTAATCCCGGGGGAATTGTAGAAGGGTCCGCCTCGTGGTCTGTTTGCGACGCCATGTTTGTATGGTGTATAGGAGATCTCTGAGCGCAAGGGACCGGGCCGGTTTCCTCAGATATGTTCGGGGGAAATTTCAGTTTCTTACCCCGCTTTTGCCCGCTGGGAGTTCTGGCAGGCATCCAGATGCTTAGGGACCCTCCGGTGAACACAGTTAAGCTATACGGATAATTTGTAGAGAAAACTCCAGGAGCTCATAGGGAACACGTCTGCTCAGTTCGCCATGCCGGCCACACCCCCTCTTATTTATTTTAATATTGAACCGGGATGGAGGAGGGGTTTTGAATGGCCCCACTATACTCATTTAAAGTCCCAATATTGCTTTTCCTTTCTCCTTTTAATCATTTAACAGTGTAATTTCATGAGATAATCTATGAAGGCGTGTTTAAGGTCCGACTTAGGGGCGGGACAGGGTAGGGGTTAAAAACAGATTAGAAATGGCTAATCAGAGAACTGCTGCTTGATCCTTCTATTAAGCTTTTGCATTAGGTTCCTCAAACCTTTGCATGCCTGCGCTTTATATGATGACTAAGCCCCTCCCCTTCACGACATTGTCAAAAAGTGATAAACAAAAGGCAACTAACCCCCTAAAATATTAGCAAAAAACAGAGTCCTCAAGGTTGGAGGCAGGGTTATACGGGTTTGGATTTGTGTCGAGATCTCCTGAAGGTAACAGTATTACCAATAGCCAAGAAATACTACATTTTCGTGTCCCTCCATGAATGATAAAAAAAACCTTATTACAGAATTACATCATGAGGCTAGTGCGGCACATAATAGTTGGATATGAGACTTATTTAGATCATCATACAAGAGTTTGTAGTTCAGCTTATTTCATGCAAGCTGAAGTCTGGGATAAACAAATATTGTCTAAATACAAAAGGCATGCATATTCTTGTTTATAAGAAATGATGAATGTCAGATTTTTGTTATCCCATATGTAATGCCATGTGTTCAGTTCCCAGACTCATTCCCCATAGGGTCCCCTCGCATAGGCCACCTCCTTTATTTCTTTCAGATCTGTGCAATAATTCGGTATGAAACTTTTCCTCTGTGTAGACCCTTCTGTGTTGCGTTTGTTACAATATGATTTTTTTTTATTAATCAGACTTACGATACATTACACAATAGTGGTTGGTCATAGAGATATTGGCAGTTTTTGGCTTGAGTAGATTTCCCAAACAAATGCTGTTTTATACAATGGGGGTAGATATCATTGTTACAGTTTTCAACAGGCTATTGTCTCTATAGCTACAGTACACAAGAAAGAGATTTAGTTTTTTGAGTTCTTTCAGCTCTCAAACTGAAAGAATTACTGTCAGGTGATTAGGCAATGGTATGTAGATACCATTTTTGTATTCAATTGACAGTTTGCAATAGTCCATTGTTTCTACAGCTACAGTAAACAGGTATGTTTTCTGTTGTTTGGTAACTATGGTAAACAGCCTGACACATAAAAGGGGGTGAGTAGGGACACACATACACACACACAAACCATCATGCTTTGAAGATCAGAAGCCGCCACTCATGATACAAGAACACTGCCTGGTATCCAAAAAACATGGTTGCCAATGGAGATCACGAACATACAGTAACAGAAGATAAGTAACTTTTAAGTGTATTTGTACTGTTAGACCATAGGCTGTTCATTTGCTAGGCATTTTTGCTTGTTATAGATATCTGTCAGTCTTGTATTGTATTCCTAAGATTGTAATAGTTTTGTATGTACAGCATCTTTGTATAGTAAAAGCACAATTTACACACTGCAGAAATCTCAGCTTCCTTGCTTATACCACAGAGTAACCTTGCTAGATAGACGCAAGCAAAACATTCGGGGGCTTGTCCGGGATCTGTGCTATAATTCAACTGAAGCAGACCTGTTTTTCTGTAGTGTGTTGCTTACCTATCTGGGGCAGAGACAATGAGTGGAAGCCTCTTGCTAAAGAATTTGTGAAATATGCTTCTCCCTTGAAGCTGACTTGGGGTGATAAAGTCTCAGATCATTTTGTAGATTTTAGCCTTAAGGGGTTGGATTTAAGTAAAAAAGAGAAGAGGACAGTGTCCACAGTGGGCTGGTATTTCCTTAATGCTATTTACACTGAATCACAGAGAAGGGAGAAGGCAGAGGCAGAAGTTAAGGTATTAAAAGACCAGCTAGCAGTTGCTTCAGGGTGTGTGCGTTCAACTGCTAGTCGGGCTGATGATTTGCAAGAGCGGTGCGCAGCCCTCATGACAAAATCAATTAATGCCTTAAGGAAAAGGAAGGGCCATAAACCTGTTAGTAAAGCCAGGGTATGTGCCATTGTCACATCCCAAAATTGGGATTGTGAGGATGTGCTCTCCTCAAATGATAATGAGGATGAGGAGATAGTTTGATATTTTGCATGATGATCTGATAGTGCGAAAGAAAAAGTATGCCAGACCTCTCATTACTAAGCATAGGAAATGGCAACATGATAGAGAGGATATGGCAGATGGGGAGGTGCATTATTGCAACCCCAGAGATGTTGAATTTGAAGAAGTACGGGAGTTTACACAAACTGAACTCCATGAGCTGGCAAAACAATACAAACAAAGGTCTGGGGAGCCCCTATTGACCTGGCTCCTACGCTTATGGGATGAAGGGGCGGACAGTGTTGTTTTGTCAGGTAAGGAAGCAGTGACTATGGGAGTGTTAACCCATGATCCACAATTGCGTCAGGCAATGTGAAAAGCCAGAGAGTTTAGCGTGAATTTTTCACTGTTAGACCTTGTGAGAGATGGTATAGTCCGAGTATACGCTAGTCCTACTGACCTGGAAAATACCTACTCATGGAGAGAAATAGGAGAGGGTATTTCCAGGTTACGTGAGATGGGTTGTATAACTGGATTAAATACATTTCCAGAATGGATGGGTCCAGATATGGAACCCTTTACGTCTGCTCTGCGCTCTAAGCTGATGAAGTCTGCGCCATTTAATTTCAGGGCTCCATTATTGTCCTTGTTGGGAGGCCTGGGATTAAACAGCAAGATTCATGAAGCCACTACCCTTTTGAGTCAGTTGGGAGAGATAGAGGAGACTAAAACAAAACCTGTCAGGACAGTAGATAAGGTCAAGGCCAGACAGGAAGAATAGAAGCAAAAAAGAACAGAGAAGAAAGGGAATGGGGTAGAGAAGACAGGAGGTGAAGAGAAAACCAGGCTACTTATTTCTAGCAAACAAATGTGGGTGGACCTATTAAAGGCAGGAGTACCTAAAGATGAGATAGATGGGATTTCTACTGCAGAAATGCTGAAGAGGTGGAAACATTTAGTAGGGAAAACTGTCAGGGTTAGAAACACTACTCCTAGTGAAGATAACATCAGCCTGGACTTAGAGAAAACAGAACAGACCCCTCCTGTTAGCCCCAAACCAATTCCCAAAACTGAACATGAACCCAAACCCAAATCCCTTTATCCTGGGGAGAAGTTAGAGCAAATCAGAAAAGGGGATTGGGAGGTTCCTTATCCTTTATGAAGGGAAGGTGAGTCTCCTGTAATAGCCGTGAGGGCAGTGACAGCAGGAGACCGACGCCCATATGCACCTGTCACTGTATGGTGGGGGAAGTCATCTTCTCCTACACATGTAATGACTTTAGTTGATAGCGGAGCCGAAGTTACACTTTTGCAAAGAAATCCTTCCCATCACAAAGGAGAATTGATTTATGTAGAAGGTTTGGGAGGGAAAACTACACCAGCAGTTAGGATACGGGTGAAATTGGCTATTGGCAAGGGATCAGGATTTATGACAAATGTTTTGGTATCAGAGTTACACGAAAATATTCTTGGAATGGATGAACTTCAAGGTCAGTCAATTCAGACTGAAAGAGGTACATTCACATTCGGGTATCCTGATCAAGCATAAGGGCGGTGAAGGGCGGTGAAGGCTGTGGTCAGAGGTCATGCGAAATGGACCCCTGTCTACATTCCTCCACCAGAGAAGCCAGTCTGTCTCAAGCAGTACAGACTTCCTGGAGGCCACAAAGAAGTTGGGGAGGCTATTCAAGAACTGTTGAGAGTAGGGATCCTTAGACCTGCTGTAAGTCCTTTCTCGTCTCCGGTGTTCTCAGTAAAGCAACCTGATGGGACATATAGAATGACTGTGGATTACAGAGGTCTAAACAAAGTGGCACCTCCATTGAAGTCAGGTGTACCAGATATGATCTCAATTGTTGAGAAAATTGCTAAAAATGCAGGAGAATATCATACTGTGATAGACCTGGCTAATGCTTTATTTTAAATTTTGATAGACCCAGAGTGTCAAGACCAGTTTGCTATGGTGTGGGACGGCCGCCAGTACACTTTCACCGTGCTTCCTGAAGACTATGTTCCTTCTCCAACAATTTGTCATGGACTGATTGCCCGAGATTTGACCCTGAGTTTCAAAGTCGCTGTGTCCCACTACAGCATGATGACATCATGATCTCTGGAACAAAAGAAGATGTAGGTGAAACACTGCACCTGCTGATAGAGCACTTGGAGAACAGAGGGTGGGCTATCAACAGAGACAAAGTCCAAGGACCTGCCACAGAAGTGAAATTCTTGGGAATGATGTGGACTGGGCCACAGAGGAAAATTCCAGAGACAGTTGTGCAAACTATCCAGGCTCTGTCGCCCCCCTACCACCAAAGAGGAGGCACAGAAGTTCATTGGAGTTGTGGGGTTCTGGAGATCGTTCATCCCACATCTTGGACTGATTCTGAGGCCTATATATAATGTCACCAGAAAAAAGTTCTCATGGGGTTTAGAGCAGCGGACTGCATTCCTGGCTGCTAAGGAAGCTATTTTGCAGCATCAGGGATTAGGACCCGTGAGACAAGGAGTACCATTTCAGCTGGATGTAGTGGAGCAGAATGGTACCATATCTTGGCGTCTGTGGCAGCCAAATGAAAAGAAAGGACTGAGGGCAATACCCATTGGATTTTGGTCCAAACAACTGGCAGGGGCACAGAAGAGATACACGCCCCTGGAGAAATGCCTGTTTGGGGCCTACACAGCACTTTAACATGTAGAGACCATTACAGGAAAGGGCACAGTCACCATCCATACTGCATTGCCAATAGCAGGATGGGTGAGAGATAATGGACTGACCACTAGGGCAGCTGTAGCCCAGAACCAGACACTGATGAAATGGAAGTGGTACCCTCAAGAAAGAGGGGGTATTGCAGCTGGGGATGTTAGAGACATTTCAAAACAGTTGGCTGGGCTTGTCACTTTTACCAGCACCCGGCCAGAAGAAGAAATTCCTGTGCTGCAGTCATCCCCCATTCAAGAGGCTCCACCCTTTGAGTCTCTGTCAGAAGACATGAAGGATTCAGCGTGGTTCACTGATGGTTCAGCCATAGTCACCTCGTCTGGACGTAAATGGACAGCAGCAGCCTACAACCCAAGTACAGACACAGTCCTGCAGGAGACCGGAATTGGAGGGTCCAGTCAGTATGCAGAGTTCAAAGCGGTGGTGATGACTCTTCAGGAGGATCCTTCTTCCCATGTCACTATCTACACTGACAGCTGGGCAGTTTTTAAAGGACTGACAACTTGGATGCCCACGTGGAAGTCCAATGAATGGATGATTCATGGAAAGGTGGTGTGGGGAGGCAAGGAAGTCTGGGACTACATCTGGAAGGAAGCTCACTCCCGCACCATAAAAGTGGGGCATGTTGATGCACATGTGCCCCTAGTCCCATACTTTGAGAACTATAACAGAGTTGCAGATGAAATCGCCAAAGTGAAGGCAGTTGTGCCAATTGATCCTGTCTTGATGAACTTGGCCAACTGGGCCCACAAGCAATCTGGACATTTGGGGCAGAAAGCAACATATGAATGGGCACGGCAGAGAGGATTGCCTATATCCATGGACTGTAATAGGGAACTGTACAGTGTGTGGAGAAGTGCGACTCCACCGGGTCGATTAAGAGGGGTGAGAGGCCTGCAGAGATCTGGCAGATTGACTTCATCGGTCCCCTGCTCCAGGGAAACCATGGACTGAGATATTGTTGCACTGCAGTGGACACCTATTTAGGACTTATGCTTGTTCATCCTTGCAAACGTGCAGATCAAGCCGCAACGCTTCAACTGCTCCAGAAACTTGTCATTGCTTATGGTTGTCCCAAACAAGTCCAAAGTGATAACGGCTCACACTTCACCGGATCAACGGTACAGCAGTGGGCCAAAGATTCTGGAGTGTACTGGTTGTGCCACATCCCATACCATCCACAGGCAGCTGGTTTGATTGAAAGATACAACGAGCTATTGAAGGACCAGATACGCAAACTTACACCCACACATACACTAAGGGGGTGGGATCGGGTCCTCACACAGGCAGTTATGTTGTTAAATTCTAGGCCAATAGCCAAAAGCACACCATATGAGAGGATGGTAGGGGCTGGGGCACAGATTCCACAGCTGGAGTGCAGAGTTTAGTATTTATGTAAGGTTCCTGAAAGAACAGGGCTTAACAGATACCATGTTACTGCTTCCCATGACATAGAAACCAAGAGTGATGTATCTGAAGCTGAAGCCTATCTAGGAATGAGAGGGAATCTGGCAGGAAGGTTTGAAGTTACATTTGTATTGACAGCTGAGCTTCAAGACAGTGGCTGGGACTCTGACTGGTTAGTGGATACTTCTTAGCAAGAGTGGAAAGTGAGGCTACTTAACAGCAAACCTTCCAAAATAAACAGCAGTGATCTTCTGGGAAATATCAGTATATTTCCTCTCCTCCCTATTGATATTCTTTGGGAGGGTCAGAAGTGGGTACAGGCAGGGGCAAAGTGTTAGTCAGATATCCAGGCAAGAAGCCACTTAGAGGAGAGATTTTAGCTGAAGGGCCTGGATCTACTGTTTATGTATTATTAGAAGGAACAGATAATCCGCTTTGTTTTCCACTCCACAGAGCAAGGCCTTTGATGTATTACAAGCCTTGACTTGTTTCTAAAGAACTTTAGAATGGACTTTCTAATGAACTTTAAAGACTGAAACACCTTTTCAATGACAGAAATATGGGAGGTGTTGCTTTCAAGGAAAATGAATGTTTAAAATGAGTTTTCATAGTAATGAAGTGATTTTCTGTATGAAGTCTGAAAGAAAAACAAAATAGGGCGGAATGTGTTGCGTTTGTTACAATATGATTTTTTTTTATTAATCAGACTTACGATACATGGGACATAACATTACACAATAGTGATTGGTCATAGAGATATTGTCAGTTTTTGGCTTGAGTAGATTTCTCAAACAAATGCTGTTTTATACAATGGGGGTAGATATCATTCTTACAGCTTTCAACAGGCTATTGTCTCTATAGCTACACTACACAAGAAAGAGATTTAGTTGTTTGAGTTCTTTCAGCTCTCAAACTGAAAGAATGACTGTTAGATTACTGTCAGGTGATTAGACAATGGTATGTAGATACCATTTTTGTATTCAATTGACAGTTTGCAATAGTCCATTGTTTCTACAGCTACAGTAAACAGGTATGTTTTCTGTTGTTTGATAACTATGGTAAACAGCCTGACACATAAAAGGGGGTGAGTAGGGACACACACACACACATCATGCTTTGAAGATCAGAAGCCGCCACTCATGATACAAGAACACTGCCTGGTGTCCAAGAAACATTGTTGCCAATGGAGATCACGAACATACAGTAACAGAAGATAAGTAACTTTTAAGTGTATTTGTACTGTTAGACCATAGGCTGTTCATTTGCTAGGCATTTTTGCTTGTTATAGATATCTGTCAGTCTTGTATTGTATTCCTAAGATTGTAATAGTTTTGTATGTACAGCATCTTTGTATAGTAAAAGCACAATTTATATACTGCAGAAATCTCAGCTTCCTTGCTTATACCACAGAGTAACCTTGCTAGATAGACGCAAGCAAAACACTTCTTGTAATAATTCAACCACTGCTGCTCTTTCCCCTTGTGCAGGGTGACTGGTCTTGAATCAGCCCTTAGTGGTAGGACCTGCTGGGTCCCTGCACAGGCTATGTACAGCACTGTGATGATGTCACCACTGTTAGTACAAGATAATATCTGGGTATTTTGTGCACACAGAGGATTATTATATCCTTTGTGGTCATCAATGTGGTCATCGAGGAATATATTACTTAAAGTGGTTGTAAACCCTCACATATACCCAGTGTTGTGGAAATTTTATTAAGATGTATTCAATATGTATTGTCACAATGTTTCCCAGTATTAGTTCTGCTGCAGCCCGCTCTAAAGAGTGAGCTGGGGCAGACTGACACCGGTTGGGACCCCTTGGTAGTGAAAAGCTTCCTGAAGATGTGGAGTGAGAATATGTCTGCCAGCGAAGGGCCCCTGTGCAATGCACAGACGTTCATCTGGGGGGAGTGTATTCACTCTGCAAAGACATTATCGACTTGATACCTATCTGCCCTTTATGGAAGGATGTACGCTCATTTCTCTCTGTGTGTCTGATCAGCACATAGAGGGACCATGACATGTCCCTTCAGACAGTCTCCCATCCACAGGAATGGTAGGATAATCTGGCTATGCGTTGTTCTCCGAACAATGCCGAATAAAGATTCACGCCAATGGTGAAAACAGGAGTATTTGCGTGCATTTGGTCAGGGACAGCGTTCATGATTTCTTAGGCCAAACATGTGGCTTTCTTTGTCTAACTGAAGAGCACAGCCTACAGGGATAAGGGGTGGGAAATCATGCACACTGCCCCGGCACAGACATGCCCAAACACTCCTCTAGTCATTGCTCATTGGTTGAGATTTGTATAACTCCTGTTTGAAGGAATGCCTGGCCTTATTTGGCTGATTGTGAAGCCACCAAGCTCTATTGTTATGACTATACAAAGTACTATAAATAAACTAAGGAAGGGCTATCCAGACAGGTCTGTCTGTGGAGCTTTTGATGTGAGAACGGTGGCTATGTCTGTGTTAGTCGGGAAGCACGGGTAGACTCAGATGCATTATACCAAAAAGCTGAAAAGTGTGCTTATTAGCGCAGGAGACATTGATTACGCATAGCGTATAGTGGGATTTTCCATGTCAGCATGGCGAGCCAGGATTTTACAGAGCCAACTGAACCTCCTACACAGCAGCTCAGGAGGAGGGAGAGCGAATCCATGGTCCGGGGCAACAAAAACAGCCATTTTATTTCAGTTTTTGAAATCCTTTGTTGCCCCGAGGCCAGGGTTTTTTTCCTTCTCTGTCCGCTGTGTTAGAGGAGTTCTGCTTTGCAAAAAAAATACATTTTTCATCTTTTGGCATAATGGCGGGATTTTTAATTGTAGGTTAAAGCAGAGTTCCACCCCAAAGTGGAACTTCCGCTCATCAGGTTCCTCCCCCCCTCCGGTGCCACAATTGGCACCTTTCAGGGGGGAGGAGGTGCAGATACCTGTATAATAAAAGGTATCTGCACCCACTTCCAGGAATAGCTAGCCGCAGCTAGCCACAGATGCCCGCCCCCCACCCCTTTGTGTTCTGGGAAACACACAGTTCCCACAACACAACGGGGACCAGTAAAGACGCGCATGCGCAGTAGGGAACCGGGCAGTGAAGCTGCAACACTTCACTTCCTGATTCCCTGACCGAGGATGGCGGTGGGGGCAGCCGATAACCGAGCGATTGCTCGTCATCTGCTGCCGACATCACGGGCACCCTGGACACGTAAGTGTCCATTTTTTTAAAGTCAGCAGCTGCAGTATTTGTAGCTGCTGGCTTTTAATATTTTTTTTTTTAAGGTGGAGCTCCTCTTTAAGTAACTGTATGTTGTGTAATATTATTGTGTAGAAATGTATGAATTGTGATTATTACCTATGTATGGGATCAACAAGTAGCTTGCATCAGTTGTGTATATTGTTTAACTGATTCACGACACATGCCCCCATACATATGTAATAATATCTCTCACCCAGATGGTTTGGTAAATTTTGAAGTAGTTTTGAAATGGTTTGGTTTGAAGTCGTTTGAAAATGGCTGCCGTACAGTTAATTTGCCTTGTGGCTGTGGGGGGAAGGGCAGCCATGCAATGCTGAGACATCACTCACAAAGAGACCTGTTTAGGTGGTGAAAGGGCTACGCCCTGTGAGTGGTCTCTGGGATGCAAAACTATAGAGTCAATAGAATGGGGGAGCTCTTTTGTTTTGAGATGAAAAGATCATGCATGCAACCATTGCTGTTTGTATTTCTCATTGTCTTGTTTCTGTGACAGCTGATGCCAGAGATAAGTATATGACCTTTCTTTGAGAACTGGAGTGTATGCTTAAGTCGTGTTACTTCATGTTTTATGTAACTATGGCGTTTTTGGATATATTGGTTAGTTAAATAACCTATATTTTAGTCTTCTATAGGCCCTGATATGTTTAAGTGTTCATTTGGTGTCTCAATTGTGTAGTCAGTTTTTGTGGGGAGAAATTTCAGTTTTCTAGTGAAGAAATCTCAGTTTGTGCTGGTTTTGGATCGGCGACTGCATTTCAATTGTTAATGCAGCCATTTTGTCATAGACTGCATTGAAATTGTTACTGCCGCCATTTTTTCGTAGAACGATTTTCGCCAACCATTTTGTTGTAGTCTAATTTTCATCGTCCATTTTGCCGTAGACCGAATTCCAATTGTTACAAACTACCATTTTGTTTCTGCAGAATTTTGGTTCTGGGTGAAATTACTCTGCATTTATTGAAATTAAGTAATCTTTTTGTTGGAATTTCAGTTTTTGGCTTTAGATGCTATAAAGTCAAGAGGTGGTATATGTTGCCATAGCTATTTTTTGTGTCTTGATAGCCATAATATGAGGTTAGATATATATTTTTTGAGACCATATGTTTTCAGGAAAGCCAGGCTCCCCCCCCCCCTGTCCATTGATATTTAAATTAACCAGTCGGTAGGTTTTTAGAGCTGAAGTTCTATGCAGGATGTGATGTGTGCAACAGGAAGTTCTCTGCACGATGTGATGTATGCAACAGGAAGTTGGTGGGAGGGGCTTGGGGTCTTTTGAAAGAAACATGTGGACACAAAGTGAGTTGTGTTTTTCGAAGGGCGATGCAAATCACTTTGGTTTTTAAATTTAATTCCAGTTGTTTTGTAGAGTTTTATACTGTAATTCAGTTTTGGGTAGACAGTCAACATTCTGTGAGTAGACAGAAGGAGGATTTAGAGAACATCTAGATACAGACAGAAAAAAGCCACGTTTTCATTTTGAATAGCAGAGGATTTCATTGTGCTTTGTAGTTGTCTGGCGAACACATTCATAGGGCTGCCAATAACCAGTTGTATAGCATGTAAATGTGAGGAGTAGTTTCTAGCAGCCCAGTCAGGCCGTGTATAATAATCGGAATTCTGGGGGCCAGTACTGTAAAAATGGGCACTAGGCAGTACTGCTCCTAAAGTTAATGCAAGGGTGCCCTGGACGTAGGAACACGTCATAAGCGATTCGAATTGGCATTAATGATAATGTTTGCTGTTCATGCTTGGGAGGAAAAAAATTAGGCTCCCCACCAGTCAGACAGCTGCACAGCCCATGAGGTTAGGGTTTGGGGCTCCGGACATGAGACCCCTTAAAGATTGGCATATATGGACAGAGGGTACAGCAAGGTGTATTCCTTTTGGAAGGTGCTTTTGATGTCTGGAGGTACAAGACACCAGAATTAACGTACCTTGGAAGTAGCTCGGCTGTGGCTTCAGAAATCTGTAATGATGAGTGGGTTGGATCTGTAGTACATGCTTGTGTGGTTAAAATTCTCCCGCCTGTTTTTCAACTTTGTGTGGCTGGCCCATGCAAGGTTTTCCTGTTTTTCCTATTGCTCTCGTGTTTTTACTATTGTATTTTTTTCTATTGTTAAAAGAGTTAAGGCAGCATTCCGTCTGGTTGTTTTTTTTATTTTTGTTTTGGAAACAATGAAATATCTCCCTCACATTTGTATCTAAATGTTTGTCTCATGTTTTAGTCTTCTCTTTGTATGTAGTAATATGTTAGAACCCACCGCGGCGTACCTCCTATGCGTCGCGGCCATTGTATTTTTGTAGGAATGTGAAACGAAGAGTTATGGAGGGTTTTGTTGTTGTCAGTTTTAAGGAATGTCAGTGACAATTTACCAATGTACAGGAATGTTGTATTCTTTGCCTTTTCTTTGCAGGTTAAAGATGAAACATAGAGTAATAACTCTTGTTTATAAGTATCTTTTTCAGGTCATAGCTGTACACATGCATAAATACACACACCTAAAAGAAGGTAAAAGCATAATAGGCTCCTGTTTCATTGTTTTTTTTTCTGCATCATTCTAAACCCTGCATCTCTTCCTCCTGTTTGTAATGAGGAAGAAATTGGGGGGGGGGGGGGGGGGGGGGGGGCGATAATGGTAAGAATGACAATTTTGAAACTAGCAATACTAACCTTTCTAATTTTAACCAAGTTTGTGACATAGTAGGACGACATTTTTCACGACTGCCTTTCTTTGATGGAAGTTGAATCAGCAACGAGCAGTCTGGTGAAGGAGGCTCCCATCCCAGACGCTAAGAACCTTTTTGTCAATGGTTCCAGATATTACACCCCAGATGGTAAGTCACGCACAGGTTATGCAGTAAACACAGTCACTTCCAGCGCTAATAGCTCTTCCAAGGTGTGGAGTAACAGATATCAAATAAAATGGTGGTGTGAAAGGTATATATGGTATCCAAAACTGGGTGGATGCTGCCTTGGAGTAATCCGAAAGGAACTACATGAAAAACAGAAATGGAAGGCGTGCACACCTAGTGCATTACCAAAGATAATTTAATAATAAAAATGTTTGATATAAAAGTGGGTACTCACAAAATGCAACTGACAAAAGGCCATAAAAACAATGCATGGACATGCACAGAACACGGGGTACAGCTAATGCGTTTGGGGGGCGCACCCCCTTCCTCAGAGCTAGGCTCCATATGAAGGGTTGTACTTTTCTCAGCAGTTGTTGCCTTTACATTCTCAGCTAATGGGGTGGGTGCAGTCACTGTAAAGTGAACTTTAAAAGGTCCACCACAGGGTTTGTGAGTCCCTCCTGGACCCTGACACAATAACCGGTTTACATTCTTTCCAACCAGGTGACTGGGTCGTTGTAAAGAAGCTTGAGGGATGAGACAACTGGGTCCACGCCAGCCACTGCAAGAAGCTGCTCAACCACACCAAAGACTGAGGAGTATCTTTGTTTAT